>JBAMIG010000020.1:18740786-18750826 GCA_037177335.1 Kiunga ballochi | reverse complement strand
GGTGAGGTGTTCCGAGCACGTCCCTGTGGGAGGAGACCCCGGGGGAGACCCAGGACACGCTGGACTGATTACATCTCATGACTGGCCTGGGAACGCCTCGGGGTCCCCCCAGATCAGCTGGTGAATGTAGCTGGAAGTCTGGGCTTCCCTCCTTGAACTGCTGCCCCCGCGACCGACCTCAAATAAGCGGTAGAAAATGGATGGATGGAAGTGTGCGAAACCCTCATCGCTAAAATATCATGTAACTGTGATAAACTCATCTGTATTACTGCAGAATATTTACACACATACACCTGTAAATGGTAATCGTAGGCCTCCTTTAGCTTTGACCTGCTTAGTGTGTTTAATGGGGACATTGAAGTTTAATTTATGGGTAAAAGGGTCCATGGCAAGGTTCCCAAATTCAGAGATACTGAAGCAACAAATCATCAGTTACATTCAACCTCCATCACGTCCAACTGGTCCCCCCCCCCCAAGGTTACACTTCTATTGTTAAATCTGGATTTCATCATGTTTCATCATCCAAATCTAAAGTTAATCAGAGTGTTTTGAATTTTAACATTAATTTCTGCTAAAGCTTTGCTTCTCTCCATGTCACACTTCTCATACATCTGTGTTTTTGTTTTGCATGATGGGATGAAGCAGCAATCACACACTTATTGATCACAACATCCAAACCCAAGGTTTCATCTGGATTTTTTTCTTTTACATGCATGCCAACAGGGTCAGTTATAGCTGCAGGCCATCATGCTGGCGCTGCACAGAGTAATTGCAGCAAAGGGAAGTTGCTTTCTTTGGAGTTCAAACCTTTGTTTTACATTTTTATTTAAAAAAATGAGCTTGTTTTAGATTACTTTACCTCCTTTCAAACAACACTAGAGCCCGCTCTGAACTAGTTTTTGCTACGAGCAAGTTTGGTTTTCCACAGCTAGAGAACCAATACAGAACCAAGAGTCTCTCCTTGCAGGCATTTATTTATTTATTTATTTATTTATTTAGAGTTTTCTTAAAGGAGCACAGAGGAGAGAAGCAGTTTAACTAACAAATTACAGCATTGGACACATTTTCACAGAAATGAAATCTTTAATGTTACCAGTCTGGTTTTAAAACCAGCATCTAGTGTTTGTCCAGGCTCTCTGCAAATCCCACAAGTGTTACCGAGAGATAACGGCATCAATGAACTCTGTTACAAACATTCATTTTACAGTTTTGAGTAGCATATATAAATGTCAGGTGGCTCTAATAAAACTCCCCGAAATCTTAATAAACGCAGCTGCAAATAGTGATTTTTTTAAGCAGCTTCATGCACGGGCCCGACTGCAGATATAAAACATTAAGCAGGATAATGAGAAGAACATTGAGCTCATGTTTTTTCTTTGCTTCCTCCACTTCATATCCACGTGGAAGCACAGCTTGTTTTTACTGACACTAACACCCTTAAGGACTGTCACCACTGTGCTAAAAAAAAGAGCACTTTATCCGATGTAATAAGAGGTCTATTTTGACTTTTTTGTCATGTATCTTACACACAGTCTTAATAAACAGGATGTAAATCCCTGCAACCTTAAAATAAGCTCTGCTGAATCATGTTTTAATAAACTATTCATGTGACAGGTAGGCTTATGACCACTTCCAGCATCACAGATTCAAGATGACGCATGACTAAATAATTGAAACATTATCCATCAGCTACACTCGGCTGTTAACTCACAGTGCGTTTCTAAACCTCTTTCATGGACTAATTTTCTATAAATGACTGAAATGCTGTGAATAAAACACAGCAAAAAAAAAAATTTTTTAATGTCCCAATCAAGACGGTTTTATTCATTCGCTCTAAATGCACGAGACAAACTCGTCTCATGACACACTAAAAGCATTACAGAGAAAAGCATTTAAAATGGCATTAAAAAAAAAATCTTAAGAAATGCTCAGAATTATGCAAAAGTCATATAAGATCATGCAAAATAACTAAATTAAATCAAAACCGTGCAGATTTCATGCTGGATTATAACACAAGAAATGTCCTTGCATTTAAAAGTGACTGCATTTACTGAAAGTTTAATCTTCACTTGGAGTTTGTTTTGCTTGTTTACAGCCAAACAGCACAATTCTGCATCACTGTGTTGGGTCTGAACTCTCGTCCGGACTGGCCCGTCTCAGAGCCCTGCAAACATGAACATAACACAGACGTGTTTTGGGCTACAATATGAATGAATGTTTATTTTGTTACACCAAAATCTTGTGCTGTAAGCAGTGCAGTGGAGAAATGGGTTGGCTTATGGAGCTGGAATGGCAAAGCTTATAAGATAACACCCCCTCCCCGCCCTAACCCGTTTATCTTCTAAAGCCTTAATTTCAGGTGTTTGAATTTTGTTCATATTAAAACAACCAGAATAACCCACAGTCCAATGATAATAGTGTTTATATCTATTATTTTTCTGTTCTTTAACACAAAATCGGTTTGTTAGTATAAAGTCTACTTGAAGTGCAACATAACGTGTTATCGGGACACGTTTCCAGATGCGTACGCTATTAACGAGACACGGTGATGTTTTACTGCACTTCATTTTTGGGTGTTATGAAATAACAATATCTCTGTTAATAAACCTACAAAAAAAAGGAAATTTTAAGATGGCTCAGAAATACTACAGCGACAGTACTTTCAGCTTGTTTTGAACTTTGTGTATAATTAAAATCCAATACTGTCATGATATATTTTTTCATATTATAATGTGACTACCATACTGCCCAGTTAATGAAGTATTTACTGTACTACAGTATATACTACAGTCGGTTATTATACACCTTGTATTACTCTCATTAATAGTAGACTAATATTACATTATATATTATATTAATATACTGTAATATATATAGTGTTTTATGATGTTATACTGTGCATTACTATAGTGTTTTTATATGATACTTTTATAGTTATTCTGTATCATTTTAATGTGCATGGTATAGTTACTTTTTTCTTTAACCCTATTCTTTGTTGTTTATTTATAACTACTATGTATAACTACTATCTGTTCCCCCTCAGGGACAAAGGGTTTGCTTTAGCCCATGTAAACTGACCCAAGTTAACAAAAATAAACTAAATGCTGCATTTACTTACTCGTATTGGCTGAAACGGCATCTCGGGGACTAATATGTGTTTTCCTTATTTTGTTTACATTTTTTAACATGAGGACTTTATGACCTCCGTCCTCATAAAGTGCAGGTTAGGATTGGAAACTTAATCTAATGGAGTTTCAGTGTGAGTGCTCTGCAGGTTTGTCCTTGACACATTTTTTGGTCTCAGCACCATAAACTTTCAATTCTTTATTGTACATCGCAAATGACTTTCCTATAAAAGGCAACAAAAGATGAAATATGTGTGCTGGAAAGGTCAGAATAAAACATTTCCTTAAGCCTAAAGCCTAATTATGTTACTAATATTCACCATGCATCAGGATTTATAGCAGGAAGTTTATCCTTCTTTCTTATTTGCTACACAAGGTCTAACAGTGTGGAAAAGGAAACTATGAAGTCTAATGTTTAACAGAAAAGCTGACTTTGGTGTTCCTAAAACCATTAATCATTATGATTAGAATATCACATAAGCCATGGACTTACTGTCAGGTTTGAGTCATGGAAGCAATCCTGAATGAAAAGGAAAATAAATCCTGCAGACAAAGTTGCAGATGTTACCAGTAATGATGCTTCTGATGTGGACTGTGACTCAGCATGGAAGAGATTTCCTGTTTCCTCTTCACATGGAGCTGCTGAAAGGCCGGAAACATCTTGACATTATCAGTGAGTTATTAAAGCGTGTCCTCTCGACTGCGTCATTGTGTGTACCAAACCTCACTTAATTATTAACCCGGCGATGAGTGAAATAATGTTTTATTTAAATGAGCTTTTATGTAGAGTGACGTGATAACCACAGCACAGGTGGAAAACACGAAACAGCAGAACGTGTGCCCGACATCAGCATTTCTCCTGAACGGCTTCCTGCTGGGAGTAATGATGCACAACGTTCATGCAAAGTGGACATGGGTGTGTCGAGAAGCTGGACTATCTGAGTCTTCTCACTGTGTTTTATGATCTGTGGGAATCACGAGAAGGTTGTGGTCAGTGTTTTTTTTTTGGTTTAATTGGACTTAAAGAAGGAAATCTGCCATCTCTCTCACTTGGCTCGTAATACAGGATGTGAATGTTTGTTTGTCTTTTACTGTTTGGTTTTTAATATTTCAATATATTCTTAACATTAATGCCAATAAAAAAACAATGATTTATGTCCGAACTTTTGCTTATTCTTCATGCAAACCATAAACTTGTTGTCAAAGCTTGGTGATAATTTTACTCATCCTTGGACTGTTTTAATTAGTCATTTGCAACAAATGTGACAATTTCCTTGTGAAAATTTGTTTGATGCTTTTTTAAAAACATAGATGAATCATAGCTTTTACATAAAAATCTCTGGCTTTTGGCTCTGACTGTCCTCTATGATGTGAATTTTTCAATTAAATTAAATTTAAATACTTTATTAATCCATTTTTTAAATTATAAATATAATTTTTGTATGGAATTATACAATATTGTAAATAACTAAATAAAATTCTATATTAGAAAGGAGGCGTTGATAAATGGTCTAAGCCCAGATTCAATCTTTCTTTTTATGGAGTTACTTAGGGGACTGAATTGACCTCTCTGGTCTTCATGTGTTTTGTGGATCAGATGAATGCTTAAGACTATGTTACCTCATGGATTCTGCAGAAGAAGAATTAACTACCAGAGCCACTGTTATGGGCAGTTCATGGCCTCTGTTTAACCAAAGTAAAAGCTGTATTGGAATTTGGTATTTTATATTTGGTATTAAACAGTGGACACTGGATCGCTTAATGGTTTCTGTTCTCACCAATCCCACTTGTGGTCATCTGGGACAGGCTCTCAAGGTTCAGTGGAGGTTAAAAGAAAGGGTGCATCTCACTTGGTGCTTTAAACGTTTAACTCTGCCTTTGTGTATGATATCAATCTGTTTTCAAAGTGAGTGACACTGAGTGGGAATCTGCTCATTTAAATCTTAGGCCAGAGTTTCTTCTCAGCTGGGTTGTTTTCACATTTGATGGTAAATTAGAGTGCGAGGTTGAAAGATGGACAAGTTCTGCACTAGCAGTAATGAGCGCATTACACTGATCTGTTTAAAAGAGTTTTTCTAATACTCATTTGTCTTTGATGTTTTAAATACAAGCTGAAAGAAGTTTCTTCTACAGGGTGGCTGGGCTCGGCTATAGTCATACTGTCAGTCAAGGAGTTTAGCCCCTGAGGGGTAAAATTGATTTTCCAATTCTCCACACAGAGACATATGGCATATTACGGGTGTCTGATTGGAAGGCCTCCAAGTGGCCTCTCTTTGGATGTGTTTCGAGCATGATACGCTTGGGTAAGACCCAGTTTATACTGGAGGGATTACTGGGAATGCCTCAATAACAGCAAATAAAAACATTTTCTATGTAAATCTTCATTTGAAATGCCACTTTTCCATGTTAATTTAAAGGAGAATAATCTAATTGATTGAATTCTGAATAATTAAAACATTATGCAATTATGAGAAAATAATGGATGAATTTATAATTAATTTAATTTGACTTTGAATTTAAAGTGAAGCCATGTTCCTTTAATTCCCCTTCTAAGGAAAATTTTTCTTAGTCTCTCTGTATAAAAGACCGTCAGCAACTTTTTGCACCAGTTGCTTTAAATGGTCACAGTACGTGCATGTTCTAATGTTTTCATAGATGGAAATCAAACTGTCAAGCTTATATTGATTTTCCACATCACAGTGCTTTGCAGGCAACAGGAAGCCCATTTTTCCCACTCCAGTAAGTTAATGCTGGAATAAGCATTTCAAGAGATTTCAGGAAATAAAATACAGGTTTAAAAGAGACATTCAGCCCTTTCACCAGTCGAAATACACCACAAAGACCAATTTTTGTACTTTTTATGATCTGTATTTTAACACTATTTTTTCTCCTGTTTTTCTTTTGATAAAAGGTTTTATTGTTACTGATATCATTTCTCAGTGATGGAATAAACTCCAAAAACCCTATTGTCCAACTTACTTAAATTTTACATTTTAACAATAAAACAATTTGATTCAGAATTCATACAAGCTAGCAAGCTAGCTATTAGTCAGTTGATCACCTTTAGCTACATTTTGGCTGAGCTAACTTGGGACTCTGGAGCGGGCAGAATAAACCTGTCATTTAATGGGAGAGAAATTGATACCAAACCAGTATCAGTTTTGTTGATTGCTCAGCCAAAAGGTCATTAGCGAGCTTAGCTAGTGGCTAAAACTCACAAGCAACCAACTGAGACCAGAATGCTGCCCATTGCTTGGAACATGTTGTAGCTCCTGACTACTAAATACTGTTTTTCTAACGTTGAAAGTCAGAGAGAGTCTACATTAGCATTCTTATCCTTGCATTTAATCTTCTACAATGTAGTTTATTGATAATCAATCCAGGTTAAACACCTCATAGTCGAGTTGCCCAGTACAATACCTGCCTAACAGAGCAAAGTGTAAACAAAGTAAACAAAAGAAAAGACCAACACATCACCATTTATTAAAAACAAAGAATTAAAATATTGAAAGGGCTTCTGTGCCAAAAACAATTTTTAGATACGCGTTTTAATGGGAACAAATCACATTTAAGTAACAGCTACACTGCAAAAAACTGATATCTAAGATTAAACACCTTAAATCAAAGACACATGCGTTTCTATAAGTAAGATAATTATTCTTACTTAACCGTTTCTTTATAAGATTTTTTAACTTTATTTGGAAATTCACAAGCCACATTTTCTTTTTTTGGCAGAAAATGTCTTGTTTCAAGGAAAATTGACCTAATTTGTTTGTTTTTAAAGCCTTTTTATGTAGTGTAGAGGAACACCTTAATCACTTTTACACTTTCTGTTTAACTTTTTCACTTTAAGCACAAACATCTTCCCCGTATGAGTTCTCTAGTTGCTCTCTTCATCGCGTAAAGACTCGTTCCTCCATTTGTTAAAAAGGGTCCTGTGGCTCTGGTTTTCACAGTATGTAGAAGCTGTAGGGCTATTTTGGCAAGAATTATAAATGTATTCCTTTTTTTATCCAATTATTTTTCTTCTGTCGTACATGTTTAACCAGTATCATCACCTCCTTTTTTTTAACCGTGCTATAGTTGTTGAAAATATGTAACATTGTCAAAGTGCCTGTTGGAGAGACCTGTGATTTATATTTAGCAGATTACTTTCTATGGTAATTGGTTGTCACAGCGGTAGCCATGTGGTGTTATTTGGCTTGGATAATCCTGAGCTGAGTCACACTGGATGACATGTATCTTGTTAAGTCGCATCTCTAGAGCTCATTTTAAAAGGCCTTGACTGAATAGTTACAGTGATGAAAACCACTTATTTCCCCTTCTTTCTGGTAACGCTGCTAAAGAGCACAACACACAGTGTTCAATTACAACCCACTCTTAGGCTAAATACACTTTCTGTCTTTTCTTTCTTATTTATATCTCTTACACAAAGAAATATAAACTGTTTTAAGTATTTTAAATGACTACATTTGAATGTACATTTATGTTCATGTAATACTTATTTACATTATCACCTTTAATTCTCAGAATTTTCTGTTTTCTTTCCACACATCGGCTACTTTATAGTTTCTTCCTTAGTTGGACCAGTTTTTCTGTTTTAATTCTTGGTGTCATAAATTCAGCAAGGTGTTGAAAAGATTCCTCAAATATTTTGCCCCATATTACCATGAAGCATCACAAAGTAGCTGCACATCCATGATGAGAATCTCCCGTTTCACCACATCCCAAAGCTGCATGGTTGGAAGTAGATCTAGTGACTGTAGAGGCTACCGGAGTACAGAGAACTCAATTGAGGAAAGCATGTGTGAGCTTTGACATGGTGCATTATTCTGCAGGAAGGATCCATCATAAAATGCTGCACTGTGCTCATAAAGGGATGCACATGACCAGGAACATTTTGTACTGAGAGGTACAAATAAAATTTCCCCACAGTGTTGTTCCAGAGCAGGGTGGATCTATGCTTTCATGTTCTTTGTGCCAAACTCGGACATGAAAAATCGTTTATTTTTGTTCAGTTTTGATGATTCTGTGTAAAGTGTTTCTGAAAGTTCTCTGCTCTTGGCAAAGAGGAGTGAAACCCGATGTGAGCTCCTGTGTTTGTAGCTCATCCACTTCATGTTGTGTTGTGTCAGATTGTGTTCTGCTTACTTTGGTTGGAAGCAATGATTATTTGGCTTCCCCATTTCTGTCAACCAGTCTGCCTCTTCTCTAGCCTCTTCCAAACAACCATGTCACATTCAAAATGACTTCAATCCCCAATTTTCCTAATTTTGAGGCTCAGTTTCAACATTACCAAGTCATCTTAACCATGTCTACATGTTAGGTTGCTGGCTTATGATTGGCTTTTTGGCTAATTGATTTTTATTCTGCTTTAAAAAGTGGCCAGTTTGTATTTCTTTCAGAATATTAAAACATGACTATTGTATGGAAAATAACTTCATCTAAAGCAATACTTTCACCACCTTTATATCACAATGAATTCAGAGCTTTTATTTGCTCTGGTGATCTCCCTGCTGCAACAAGGTGAAATATATGTGGTGGAAATAGCCTACAAGCTCCACCACTGTTTAATGGTTTGCAGTATCAGAGTGTAATGATGTGATTTAAATTAACTACTCTCCTTAAATGTGAATGTGATTAGATCTGCATAAACTGTGCTGAGTTTGTACCATTTAGCCTACATAGAGTTTCAAAACACAATTTTAGTCAATAAAAAAGACATGTTCCCACCTTCCTGCCATGTTAAAACAAAGAGAATGAAAACTGCTTTAGATATGTCATTATGCATTTTCATTGACTGATGAAAGCAGAAAAATGATGAAATGGCCTGACATAGAGGAAATTCAAGTTTTGGGTCTTGTCTCATCAGTTTCCTGTGTGCGCTGCTTCATCACCAATTCACAGATTGAGAAGGTGATGAATAATTCCTCCTAACATGTCCTACTTATGAGCCACGATCAGACCTATTATCAGGAAACACAACAGTCTGATAAATGTGTCTATGAAACCCACACAAGAAGCCCTTTTCTTTGTGTGTTAATGAAGAAATGTATCTTGATGACATTACAAATGCCATCACATTTTTTTGCATCCCTCATTTTACCATAGGTGTGTGTTTGTGTCTCTCAGGCACAAAAACACACTTTCTGAGGAAAACAGCTGCTGGCAAAGCAATCTGAGCAGTATGCTGCCTCAACAGATCTAATGACTTAGTGGCTTATTTAATTTCTTCACTAAATTGAATCATTTGTGAGCATGAAGCTGTGGTAATGCTTAGTAACAGCCAACAACCCAAGATGTTGTGAATGTAAACATCATGCAGCATTTTAAACCTGTCACTGTTTGCCCTTGAAAAACTTGAAATTCCTACACTTTGCAAACACTGGGCAGGAAGGCTGGTGGGATTAAACCAGACAAATATTGTGCAATGTGACACTTTTAATTTGTATTGGATGAGTCATTAGGTTTGCACATTATTAAGTATGTTTTAAAATAAAAACAAAACATGTAAGTTTAGTGTCACAAACACAGCATAGAAAATGGTAGGAAGCACAAAATAATTGCATTTCCTCCTTTTTAAAAAATAACGCCATGAAATTTTATTAACACCCCTTTAACCTTTATCAGGGTTTTGAGGCTATTTTATTAGCATTTTATGTCATAAACCAACAAAAACTAGCACGCAGTCTATTGCAACCAGCGTCCTTCTGAAGTCACCAAACTAGCAAATAATTCACCTGAGTGTAAATTATAAATACAGCCATTCAGTAAAGTACAGCAGTGGATTTAGAATATCAGTAAACAAACTAACTTCAGGACAACACCTGTGTCCTACACAACCACCTGTTCACCTTGCTGCCCTCTGGCAGGCGCTACAGAGCCCACAAAGCCCGTACAAATAGACTCAGGGAC
>JBAMIG010000020.1:18719899-18735349 GCA_037177335.1 Kiunga ballochi | reverse complement strand
TTTGTTAGACAGCCTGATGACTGAAGGGACAAAGGACTTGTTATAGCGCTCTGTCCTGCAGCGCAGTGACAAGAACCAAGAACCTGATTATAATGATCATATTTTGGAAAGCGCTGCTAAGTGTCAGCAAATAGTAGTAGCTCTGTGTTAACTATCATCATGTATTGTGATTTTTGTGATATGTGTCTTTTTTTTTTTAAAGACAACAGTCGTTCAAAACGACTGGCGGAAGTTGTGAGAACGGCAGTCTCTCTGCATATCTTTTTTTTCTGCTATTTCGAGACTTATTAGAGTATTACGAAACTTGTTTATCACCGGGATTTACTGATAATACTCTCCAAATTCAAGATTATCAGTGAAATAACACTTCAAATCCCAACAGAGTTGAAAAGAAAGAAGAGGTTGCAGGGCAGGAGTGATTAGAAAGAAAAACAATGGAAATTTAAACCGTTTATTCCAACTGTTGTGATGGGTAATGTCCTTTAATGTGTCCATTTAAAGTAATTAATAGACTTCATAGAAGCAACCTCACCTCCGCGTTGTCTGTTAATGTCTGATTAATCTGTAAAACAACCGGTCGTTCTTTTTGCCCTGCCTGTTAAGCTGCTACACCCGAATGCAGAGCATGAAATCATCATTTTGACCAGGAAGAATACTTCACATCTGTCCTATTTTAACTGGTCTAAGACTGGACTACCTATACCCCCAAAATAGCGGAAAAACAAATTCAGGTGACTCAGTGACATCAGCTGTACGTCCTCCATAGGGTAAGTTTAATACTTTCTTAAATGTTAAGCTATGTTACCGTAGCTTTCAGCAGAGCTGTTATACGTAATACATTATTGGTGTCTATATAAAACAGTATTGTAAGTTGTGTTTCATTAATTTCCATTTTGTCACCCGTCCCTCCCTAGTATGAAAGTTTGAGTAGATTTTCTGTTCAGAAAACCCTGAAAATAATTAATAAACCACAAACCACCATCCAAGCATAAGCAGCCAACGAAAATCTATTAAATGAATTTCCAAAACGAATAATAAATAAGCTTACTTATACTGCTTAGAGTGCTCACTGATGCACTCAAAAATGATTTAGGAAAAAAAATATGATAAACAGCCCACGCATGGCAATTATAATAGCTTAAAATTAAAGAATAGGCATATAATTAATTTTACAGTACATTTAGGAGAAAACAACAAATGCAAAAAGAAATTTGTCATCATCTTTGGGTTTTGCTGGTTTAATAAAACATTAATAATGGACATTTATAGGTTATTAGGATTTTTATGAATGCCCAAGCCAGAGTCTTTTCAACAACAGTAAGGCTATTGAGGCTTTTGCCTCTGGAAAACTCTTCCATGTTGCAGCAGTGTATCACTGATTATCTATTACTATCAAACCTTCTGTTTAGTTTCTTCATTTTCTATTCAAATTTCCCAGAACATGCTGCAGGTCTTCTCCACTCTTTTACAAATAGTGGTGTCATCTGCAAACAGGAGAAGTTTTAATTTATCAGAAACTTTCTGAATATCATTTCTGCGGAGAGTGAAGTATTTAGAGCCCAACACTGAACCCTGGGGAACTCCACAAACAATGTCCAAACAATCTGACTGGTGTTTACCACTTATCACATACCGTTGCCTTTTTTTTACTTGACTCTCTATCCATTTCAGCACAACCCCCCTTACCTCAAGGTATATCATCATCAATAGTGTCAGGAATCAGACAGCTGGACCACAATTGCGTCACGTTTAAGAAGGTTTATTTTCAGGAATGCAGAATATGCAGGGAAGTTGGGGAAGAAGGATCCAGGCTTACTTATGACAAGTCCGGGACAGAGGAGCAGGCAGAAGTAACAGGCAGGTTTCAGGTATCAGTAACAGGCTTCAATGTTCAGGATCTTCAAGGTCAGGAAGAGGTGCATTCAAACAGGCTCTGTGAGCTTTGCAGGTTTGCAGACGTTCTGACAACGGTTGACTGAAAGGAAGGGCTTTATATACAGGGTGTGGTAATCAGGGGAATTCAGAGCAGTTGGCAGGTTAATGAGAGACAGGTGAACAGAGCAGGGAGTGATTGGCAGAGCACATGACAGAAGAAACACAGCGAAGCCGGGCGGGAGGAGGCGGAGCCGGCGGAGGGTCAATACTCCTCCGAGTGATCAGAGTCGACGAGTCGAGAGTCTGCTGTCATAAATAACTTTTCCAAGATTTTGAAAACTGTGAAAGCAATTAAACTGGTCTGTTATTTGTAAATGTTTGTTTCCTATTTTAAACAATGCTATAGCATTTGAACAAACGTTGAATACGAACGTTTTGGGAATCATACATGGAGCCAGTTGTACCTTTTATTTCTTGATAAATAATGGCCAGTCTCTTTCATGACTCTTTGACTTATCAGTCTTTTTTAAAGGTAAACTTATAAATTCTCTGACAATTGCAAGTCGAAATCCAGATTCTCTCCTTGGCCTTTTACTTTCAGTTTGAATAATATATGTCAATTTTTTTGAAGAGCAAGGAGCTGGGCTAAAGCTGCTAAATTATCCTCGACACCCTGGTTGTATGTAGTTTTTGAACTACGGGTCTCTAGGGACCCCCAAACAAATGTAGCACCATAACCCCATACCTCTGCAAAATAGAAAAGGACCAAGAGGAGAAAATGTCCTTGCAATGGCCTGTCTATATGGAAAACACCACATTCAAAATGACGTGGGATTAATTTACAGTAATTTCTTTTTCATTAAAGCAAAGGTTATCAGAGGAGCATCCTTTACTATGTCAGAAAATTTAATGTGTACCCTGCAGAATTTCTTCTCTTGATAAAAATCACAATTGCACCGAATCAGGAAACGAGACTGAGATGATGATGAAATGTCTGTTCCTGTTCCAGGGGGAATTTTTCTCTTTATTGTATGACTGGCTGAAAGACAACGTTGAAGTTTTGATTAAATATTTAAGATAAGTGTTTGAATTGACTGAAGGCTCAACCTTTTGTCGCTGACGGCCCCTTTGGAAGACAGCATTAGCTTGACGTTGGTGACATTTTCATCACACTTGCATTAATGCAGACGTTTTAAAAACTCCCTATAAAGAATAAATAACCAGTAAACAAAATCAATGCATACACTCAAGAAATCTTTCATTATGATTATTGTTTCCTGCTGCTTGAAATTCAAACTGTATCAGCTATGGTTGAAATAAAATGGTAAAGAAATGTAACAAATAGAAAAAAGTCCAACAACATATTCTTTTTCTTACTTTTTCATTGGTCCACATGGTTTGAGCTCCTGCATGGACTTGTATTTTCTATTGTTGATTGTACTTTCTGTCTTTTCTTCATGGGATCCTTGAACTATGCTACTTTCAAGGCCAGCCTTCCATCCATTTATCCAGCTGTCACACAACATGTTGAAAACAACACCTACACCGAGACCTTTCCACCAATCAACCCAGTAAACCAAAGGCATCACTACAGGTCAATTTAGAAAACCACAGAGCACAACAACACAGTGGCACAACCAGAATGAGCAAAACTGAGTTAAGTTTTGAAATTTTTATAGCTGACATGGATTATTGTGTGAAATCTACTGTTTTGGGCTTCATGACATTCCACTTATGTCTATATTGAGCAAAGAACCCAGGGGCCTGATCCAGGGAATGGTTTAAGTGAACTGAAAGTCCAACTCTGAAATCTGCAGAGGTAATAATTAAAGTGACAAGCTTTCACTTTAAGCCATCTGGAGTGGAAATATGATTATATGGCAGTGCTGACCATGATTTTATCCTAACACAAAGGCAGATGAGAAGAAAATCTATAATTTAACACCATTAAATGCATTTTATTCTCTTAGAATATTTCACCAATGCTAATTCCTCCTTGAATAGATAATGGAGCTGAAATGTTGTTGGAATCCTGCTGTACTATAACCTAAAAAAAATACTTATTTAACTTTTTGTGTATTTTAAAGGAAACACTTACAGACTGGGTGATAATTCATTTCTGGCCTACACTTTGATGTCATGACAAATCATAGATGCATTGGTAGACAAGATGTCATGCGCTGAGTGCCAATCCAAAAAGGCAGAAAAACTGCTAGAAGGCATGCAGCTTCAGATTCTATAGTGTCCGACATTACCTCATTTTTCCCAGTGGGATTGTTTTTAATCATGTGGATGGATACAGTTTCAGTAGTAACATGAAAATACCCCATTTCTTTTGTGTGCAGCTGACGGTGACAGTCGGCAAAAGTCACATATAAACAAATTCCACAAAACTGTTCGTTTAACAATTTTCAGATTTCAGTAAAGATTTAAAATTTTGCCATTGTCTGTGTTTTCTCTAATGAAAGTTACACAAGTCAGCACACCTGACATTTTCCATATACCTGTAAATAAGCTTGCTTCATATGGACACAAATGATTTAAAGAAGGGAAAAGGAAGACACTGGTCCACAGACCATCACGCAATAGATTATAGACCTGAAAATCTTTTTTGGATTCCCCAGTCTTCCTACAAAGTCTCTTTGCATGGTCCTACTTCCCACTTTCTTTATTTTTTCCCAGTGAAAGCAACACTTAGTTTTCAAACTAACTGAGGTTGTCATTGCCTTGTAGCGTCCCAAAGCTGACAAACTGCCCTTCACAACTGTTACTCAGCCCAAGACATGGGAAGCCTGCGTTTTGCTTTACGGCACCATGTCACATGCCAGCAGCTGAGTGTCAACACATTAACTGTTTTAAACAGGCCGATCAAAGAAACAGAAGAAAATATTTTTTGGAGGGTTTTGTCTTGTGATTGACTGGCGATCTGTCCAGGGTGTACCCCTTCTCTCGCCTTTTGATTGCTGTGATAAGCTCTTGTGGCCCTGAATTGGATGAAGCATTATAAGAAACGGATGGATGTATGGGTGTTCTTCTTTGGGTAGAATTCTTCTCTTATTAGCTTCACCATCTAACGCTTTATTATCAAGGGTTGTTTCACTGTTTATAAAGCTACCTAGCTCAGATTTTGTGAGAATGGGTTGTTGCCAATGATGCTCAATGAGTCGCTTGAGTTGCTTGACAACCCTACCAAATGGTCAGAGCACTCCCATATCCAAATACAACCCTAGTCCCATTAGCAAAAGCCTTCTTTGTTGTTTGTATTATTCCCAGCGTTCAATAAAAGTGTCTTCCGCCTTCATGAGGTTGATGGAGCATGAATGTGGGAAAAAGCCAATCATTTTTAGAGTGCATCTCCATCTCTTTTGGCAAAGCTGCAAAGTACAGCATTGACCTGTCTGAGGAACATGTCCTCTGAGCATTGTTGTCTCACCGTTTAGCAGTTATGTCACTGCATTTCAAACCAGCATTGAAATTGTGCAGAAGCAACGATGAACACATTTATTGACAGTTTATTCCAAACAGCAAGTCTCTTGGGCAAGTTTACATCAAAACATGCTTTATTACCATTACAAACACTTCAGTCTGTCAGTGTTCGGATATGTACTTATCACTTTCTACCTTTTGAAAAAAAAAAGATAAAGCAGAGAATCACCAATATCTTCCTGGAACTAACATCTCCCTTAGTTGTGATACACACAGGTGGAAGACCTGTGTAAACTGCTAAGATATGCACCTTAGTGCAGCATTATTCATGGCCACCTGTCCCGCTTAGCTGTATATTTTAATTGGCTGAGACCCTTAAGTGTCCTCCACGGACCTGAGTGCCATCCACTCCTGCTTGGCCTCGAGCAGTCCTTATTTATAGCTGCTGACTGTAGTATTCTCGCTGCTCACTCAGCCTACAACTGGTCCCATAAAAAGCGTCAGTGTGTTCATAAAGTCAAATTGAATAACAGCTCTAAACGGCTGTAAACTTGACATGCACATGTGGAATATGCACAGAAAGATGGTGGATTTTAAGAAATGCGTTTTTGTTTTTGAAAATGAATGTCCATATCACTAATTGTGCACCTCTGCATGTCTTTACAATAGCCAAGAAGAGACCTGCTGGAAAATTTAGCAGCAGGAATGAAAAAGAAAAAACATTCTTACCAGTCATTAGCTATTGATTCATTTCTAGCATAGCTGATTATGCTTGGTAAATAACATGTGCAGGAGGAGAGTCCCTGTCACACATGGATGTTTTCATTGAAGACATAAAATCAATGTCTCATTGAAAAACAAATGTGTATTTTTTTTATGATTGACTGATGCTGAATGTGTGGTGCAGCGACTTACTTACTGGAAAAGTTTGCTGCTGCACAGAGATTCCTTCTGGATTATTTTACTGTAATGTTTTAATACGTATTAATGCAGAGACTTAAGGTTTACTGCTCTGAGTCCACCATGTGCCTTGTCATTTTGTCTGCAAGACTAAAGGGCAGTACACACTGAGCGCTTTCCTTTATTTTCTTGCTTGTACTCATTTGCATTGTCTGTACTTGTTCTGTTTCCTCGCTCTTTGCAGAAGTATGAACCAAGATGACAGAACTGTAAATCAAATTCTTCAGAAGTGAGAGATTGTGTGGTTTGGGAGTTTAAAGCGAGCAAAAAACCTGTTAAAAAGTATAGCTTATGCAGAGGGAACAAAAGTTGCAGTTCATCCCTGATCCACTAGGGGCTCCAAAACAGTAATTTCCCATTGACTCCCATGTTAACACAAATGCAATTAACATAAAGTTGGGGGTGGGCCACATAGTGCTTGGTGGGTGGAGCTGCTTAGGTGTCTCCGCCTCCAGCATGGTGTGGTCACTGCCCTTCAATCTTATTTGCAAACAAGATGCATTGCACAATCATATACGAGGAGTGGGGGTAAGGAGGGCGAAGGGGTCATTCACACCCCTTTTTCCTGGGTGCTTCCAGGGGGAGTCTTGGGCTGGAGGCTGCATTGACCCAGAGCGCTCTGCCTGCCCTGGGCGGATCAGTGAATTCCGGCGTGGGCCCGTTGGGCCCGTTCCCCCTGACTGCAGGGGGACCTGGCTAGGACCGACCTCCACCGCCTCCTGGGCAGATGCTGGATTTGCTGCGGGGTAGGGTGGGCGGGGTCCTTGTTTGGGGAAGACCTTTGGTAGCCTCGGGTGGTCCTGGCCTGCCTCTGACCTTTGGGTTGTGGGGGTCGCCTTGGCATGGTCACCTTTCTGGTAGCACTTTTCACCCTGTACGTTCTGCATGATCACACTGTCACCGAGCTGTTCTTTAGGTTTATTCAGGTTGAATCTGTTTGCTTGTTTATATCACTGGTAGCTCTTTGACCCCCTTGTGAAGTTCAGTGAGATATTTATTTTATTTTCTGTGCAGGTGTGCGGATGAAATAGTGTTTGGTTGGATGGCAGTTTCCTTTGTGGTGTATTTCTGTCTTCTCTTTGTGTTTCTTTTCTCTTTTTCCTTTCCACTGTCTTCCCTCTCTATTCTTTTCCGGTCAAGTCCAGCAAAATATGTCAATCATGCAGAATAAATAATTAATCCAAAATAAAGAAAAAATTCTGATTACCAAGAGGATCTTTGTATATACATGAAGATTCTCTTGGGAAAGTATATTTGCTCGGCACAATACAGCAGCCAGACAAATCAATCTGTTTGCTTTGATGCTGGACAAGACACTTTAAAAAAAAAACAACAAAGAAAACACACCTGCAGTTTTTAACAGGCTAAAGCAGTATACCTTGTGCCTTAACTTTAGCCCACCTCTTGTTAAACCTGAGTTAATTTGGTTATTGTGTCCTACAGGCAGCATGGAGTATGATAAACATTAATCATCCACCCTACCCTTCCCATCTCAAATCCAGCTCTTCGCCAAATCTTTGTATCTTCTGGGAGTGACGAGGCGTGATGCTGCCAAGATGGGGAACTAAGCAACGAGCCTAAATTTTGCTCTTCAGGAACCTGCTGAGAGGACCCCTCCATTTTTTATAAACAGTCTAAGGTTAAAAGTGCCAAATTACTTTTATTTTTTTTTTATCTATTTGGAAGACATTAAAAAAAGCATCAAATGGGATTCTAAATCTAGAACTCTACATTTACTTCTGCAATTAAAATGTCTTGTGATGGACAACAGCTGTTTTTATTAAAGAATGAAGATATGGGGGGTATGCTATACATAGCTTTGCTTTGCTGCCATTACTATAAGCCTCTGTGCTACTGAATAAGACTATGGTGGTGTAATTGTATCATTAGTGCTCAGTTAATTGCGAAAAGATAAATCCTAGAGATTATAGTGCTTTTTCTCAATTATAAGATTATGTTTAACTGATATGTCTCATCCACTAGTTGCTTTAAAAGTTGGTTACATTTTAAGCTCTTTATTCCTGTCCTTAATCTAGACTAATACTCAGATGTTAGTGTATAAACAATGTATGTTTGCAAATTAAACCATAGGACCATTGGAGCACTTCTTGGCTATAATGCTATTTATAAAATACTATCTTATAATAGAAACATGGTTTATTTAACATCTGCAAACTACAGTTTTATTACTTGTCTTCTTCATCAAGAAAATGGATGCTTTTAGGGACTTCCAAAAAGACAATAAAGCTGTAGAAACTTGGTTTTTTTTTGTGTAAAATGTCCTTTATATCCAGTTGGATGTTACAGACCTGTGACCCTGTCCCGTGTGTACCCCACCTCTCACCCCATTGGCTGCTGGATAGGTTACAGCTACAACAATCTTCCACTATGGATGGATGGATGGATGTTAGACATTTGCATTCACATCTCTGCGTCTGTGGGAATAAAATAATTTTATAGTTAATTGATGAGCTCTCTGACAACTTTGTCAGACATGTTGATGCCTTCAGAATAGAGAGCTTCTATCTTCATTTGAAATCGATATAACTTCTTTGTAAAATCCTTTCTGTCAAGTTAAATCAGTCAGATTATGTCATCTTTGCACATATGAAAAACCCACTTCAATTCTAAAACTATAACAAATCCCCAGTTTAATCCCTGTTTATGAAAACAGGAAAATCCCACGCACATGTACATCAGTATTACTGAATAATGTTTAGTCAACACAAACAGAAACTGGTTTCCATTCTGGAGAACATAATGGGATGTTGTTTTTGTTTCTGCAGTTATTGTTGAAGTGCAGCCTATGCTAATGACATAAGCCCATTTCAGATGTACCACTTTACATGAAAGGGAACATATCATGAAAAAATCCACTTTTTTAGCCCTTAAAGACATGTCTTTGTGCATTTTTAGGTGTTTAGGAATGTAGAAAATGTAAATGTATGCCCTCCTGATGATGCATATATCTTTATATTATTTGTGGTCATATTTTTCAGTCTGTTCAGTTTTCTCTATTCTGTTATGTTTTTTTTTATCTATTACATCGCAGTATTTTCTGTGGATCTGCCAAATAAGGTCATAGACTTTCAAGTATTTAAATTTGTGAATCTGATACGATGATATTTATAATAAACTTACCAATAAAATGTTTCTCTGCTGGGAGATTAGTGTATCGCTGCTACTATCAAGCTACAAAGATGGTGGAACAGGGTAAAGCGTGTAAAGTTGAACTTCCTGTGACCTGGAGGGGGGCGTGGCTTAACATGCCTCATTGACATTTAAAGAGACATCACCAAAACGAGTTGCTCTGAAGACGCACCTCAGAACAGAGTTATAAGGTGTGTGTGGAGCGAGAATAAGCAGGAATTTAGACCAAAGCATTGCGATTCTACTTTATACAGACAAAAATGAAGGATTTAAAAGCATGTTATATATCTTTTAAAGTGCCAGCAGCTGAATGTTTTAGTGATATTTTTTTACCAAACCCCAAATGCTTTTCTGCAACATTAGCTTTGTTTTTTGCAAAACAAAAGCAATATTTGTAAAGTTATGAAAAACTAAAATTTTAATACCCTTAATACAGTGTGTAGTGCATAGGCCATTTTTTTGGTGTTTTCTCCCTGCTGCCAAAAACTTGCCACGGCTTTTCCAAGCCATTCTCCTTCATTTCCCTTTCTCATTTCTATACTTTGCGACATTATATGACTGCACCTATTCATACTTACTTGTTTGGTGTCTTTGGTGTTTATACTTCCTGGTTTTTGTTCTTGAGTGCAGATAATTAGGTATCCTTAGTTTGTCAGTATTAGTCCTGTGCAGTTGGTGTTATTATCATAAAGCATCCTGCCTGTCTCCGGGTCCACATCTCAGTCTTAACTCTGTGCCTTTAAGTCGTGACCCTGAACAGCTGGAAACTAAACCACATTTCTTTTGGTACTGTTGCTACAGGAGGAAAATATAGAAAAATTGCTCAAAGTTTTATATACCTATAAAAAACTAAACCTACATTTTAGCTGCGTTATCATATCATCTTTGGAGTTCACACACAGGATGGCTGTAAAAAGAGAAAATTCCTATATTATTAACCTCATATTGATGTTAGCTAAATGTTTTATTCATAAAGGGAAATTTGGTATTCAAAAGCCCAATTCCTTCGCCTTCCTTAAAGAGTTTGAACATTACCAGAAATCAGTTGCCCCATCTGGTAACCAAAAATGAACTTGTCTTTTTTTTCTTTTATACTTGTCTTATTCTTTCAGTCTATCTTTTTCAAAGGGAAAATTGTCCCATTGTTTGTTCAATAATGTCATGGTATATTTTATCATGCATACTCCGAATAAGTTGTGACAGATTTTATTTTCCTCGATTATGCCTTGGCGATAAAGTTCTACATCAGGTTTTTATAGGTGTTTCTCATACGTGTTTTTACTGGGATATTTAGGTTTTCCACAGATTTGATGGAAACGCATTTAATGTCAGGTTTTGATGTACAATGCAAAATTACAGGACAAACACACATTTTTGGCTTTTTTTTTTTTTTTTTGCTAAATGAACAAGAAAAAAGTGTTTGAATGTCTTGGATCACATTTAAACAGTGCTGACTGCTTTCATCCAGTGTATTTTTTTTTTTTACATCATGTTGTGTGGCAAGATTTGTTTATTTTTTCTTTGTTTTTGTTTGTTTTTTTATATATACTGCACCTATACTATACATCACTTCATACGCCGAAAAGTCTCGCATGACTAGATATCTTTTAGTTATGTTCATGTGTTGGAGTGAAGCACGAGGATGAACAATAGAAAAGTGACAAATATTAGAGTTCGGCTTCTTCAACAGATTGATGAAGCCATTATTGTGTTGTGTGTGAAAAGAGCTGTAGAGATCAGTCTGACTGGTAAAGAATTGCAGCCTAAATCTAATTATTTCTGAGCACAGACGAGTGTTGGAAAATATGATGTAGCTCCAAAAGCTCCAAAATGGATCTTTGTAGGTATTTACAGTAATCTGTAACTCTCTTCTATTTTGTTCAGACTATTTATCACACAACTGTAAAATGTTTTATCTCAAAAAGACCATTTTTTTAGGAGAATTATATTAAAAAGGCTAGAAAAAATTAGCCAATTAATCAAAACTAAAACTAGGTAGCTAAAAAGATAATGCCACTTTGCATTTTTGAGCCAGAAAATAACTATAAAGTGCCTTTTTTGTAAAATATGAATGTTTTTCACCATCTGTGAAGCCAAAGTCCCATTATTGTTGTACTGCATGTCTGTTGGGGTGCATTAGACACATGTGTATCTGTGGGGTTAAAAGGAACAGATTTATACCCTTCACTTAACCAATAACAAGCTTAGACACTGATGAGGCTTAAAAAGACAGATTGCATGCAAATTTCCCCTCATGCAGAGTCTGGTTTTGGCATTAGTTTACGTTTAAATCAGGCCCTGTGAGTATTAAAACTCCAACCTTGAAGTATTATGTAACAACAGTCTCATCTTTGCACCCTACCAAGAATCCCCAGCGCAAACAGTCTGTAATGATTTATTCATTAAATAACTAGTCAAAGTGCTAATATTAAGTTTATTCAATAAAAACATTCATTTTAGACCAGACACCTTTTGAAAACGATGCAACGTAGTAGCGCCTCGGGATTTGGACTCTTCGTTTGCTTCTTTCTTGTTGGAATTTGCCATTTTGTGTTTAAAGTGTCACACAGTGACACAGCTGTGCACATCAAAGCTGACATGAGGCAAGCCTGCATACAGCAGCTGTGTGTGTGTGTGTGTGTGTGTGTGCTCGCATGACAGAACATTGTAGAACAAACTTTGTACATTTGTGTAATCCTTTGTGTTTGTGTATGCCGCTTTCCCCTGTGATGTCAGACCTCAAGGACCCCCTACAAACTCTGAATGCATGAGTGACATTTTGATCAGAGATCTGTGTATTTATTCTCTGCTGTGCAAAATTACAGAAGCTGAAACAACCAACCTTCAAACATCATTTTTTTCTGTGTGGGATTAACAGAAAGGGCAGTTTAACTTCCTTCGGTGTCTGTCACTTTTTCAAAAACACTAAAGTGTTTTTGAAAAGGGTGTTATAGGGTGTTGACTTGTTCTGTTTTTTTAGTCCCCAAAGGAGGGAGCTTGCAAATCAAAGAGAATCTGTTTTTTTTCTTTAACAGTGACCAAGAAGTGCGTTAACAAAGCTATGCAGGAATATCAAAGATTGTCTATACTCCCACATAACTGATATTAACCCAGTTCTGTCCTTTTCTTCATCCGATAACCTCTTCGTCGTTCTTTCTGCAGAGCTGATGTCAGATTCTGGTTGTTTTCAGATTAACGTTTTGCTCTGTTGTCGACATTCCACTGAGACATTTGTGGTGCCTTCGTTTATTTGCCTTCTTGAGGGAGGTAAGGCTGAAGAGAGAGGTGGTGGGGACTTACATAAGGCTGGAGATCAACACAGAGAGACTGTGTGATGTCATGTCATACTCCAAATATAAGGACACCCCTTGTTCTTCACATATCAATTGTTTTACTCCTTTCTTCCAAAAATGTATTTATGCTTATAACCCCTTCAAGGACAATAAAGATAGACTCAACTTTACATGAATAAATGAGGCATCAGGGCTATAAAACTAATGCTACCACAGTAAAAGCGTCACATATTTATTAAATACACACTTAATCTGTATTTAAGCTCACAGATTGATTGTGAAATTATGTACGGTTAGACATTACATATATATGCCAACACTTACATCACACGCACGTTGTTGCTTCAGTTAAATAAGTTCTGAAACACTCAAGAAACATCTCATATTACTTTTTTACTATGTACGCAGAGTACACACAATTCTGTTTTACTACGACAGCAATTCTCACATCTTTTTTTTTTAACACACTGGGATTTGTGACTCCTATTCCCATACTTACTGCCCACTGAGGGGTTATTCATGATATATAAAAGGGGTGAACTTGAAGCCTTTCTCAGATAGAAAGGCTTGAAAAACGCCAGAAGGACCAGAGGACCAGGTGGTTTTTGGTGTGACAAGACTTTACTACATCACACTACTCCACACAACTGAAATTAGGAAAGGGCCACATTTTGTGATGATGTGCTAGAAAGTGGATGTAATATCTGCTTTTTGAACCACATCTTCTGTCTTTGCCGATGATTGATTCCGATAGATGAATCTGAGGGAAACTATTAAGAGGAGGTAAATTTCCTTTCAAAGTTTGAAATGTTTAGTGTCATTCAATTCAGTGAAGCTAGAACTTTTCCCCCCATTTTTGCTACTGTCTGGCTAAACTATGTAGCAAGTGGTTATCAGTCTGGAAACAATGGCCTAGTATTACTTATCAACACACTTTAGAAAATATTTCATGTCTGTGTTTTTATTAAAGGTGCAGGGAAGTGTAAGTTTTAATTAAACCGGTGATTATTCAGGATCATGAACTCACTTTGCTAAAGTATTCAAGCTGTGCAGTTAAATGACAGAACATGTTTTTTTTTTATACTAGTATGATTACACCACTTATATGCAGTAATATCTAAAACCACACAAGGAACCAGTACAAAGAAATACTTTACACACGTGCACTTATATGTATAGTCATGCAGACTGTGACTCCCTACACTCATCAATAATTCTGCTGCTTTTAAGGCACAAAAAAGTTCTTATCCCCAAAGTAGAAAGTTTTATGCCTCCACAGCCTTTTGATCCTCCCACACAAAGGCAAACTTGCCTGAAACAAAGATAAATGCACACACAGACACAGGAAAACATACAGATATAAATACTCACACACTCAAAGTTTAATGGCGCATAATGAATGCGTCTTATTCAAACATGCACTGGCTGCAGCCAAGGTGCTGGAGTTGCTGTTTCCATTATTCATGGCTCTCAGTAGTAGAAGTGTGTTTTAAGGAAATGAAGCCAGATGAGTAAAGCTCTCAGACTGACAGGATGTTAGTACATTTGTGGGCAGTGAGGTAGCCTGCCGGGTAAATACATCGCCCACTGACTGTCACTTGTTTGAACCTCGATAAGACTTGAACTTCAACCATGGATACAATGATAGAATATGTCCTTCAGCAACAAATTAGACCCTCTTTTTTTTTACAGTCGCTGTGTGTTGCACGGTCCGTGTGCATTTTTATTCTATCGGTTCAGAAAATTCATTACAGTTTATTTGGACTTTTTTAAGGAGTAGGGTGTATTGTAGGTGTAGAAAAAATGTCCACACCATTTAGCTCTTTATTCATTCTTTCTCTTTGTTGCACTTTTTAAAGAGCTTCAAAAGTAGTAAACATGCAGCGTTACATGCTAGCTTGTAAGTTGTAATGTGTCTGCATGTTAGTCTATGACCAGTCGCCCCTGGCTAACATGTTAGGAACAGAGTTTGCCACTGGGTAGTAGTGTTGGCCCTGAGAAATGGCATTTGCTATTTTTGGATCTCTGCATCTCTCCACGTGGCCATTAGCTAACTGACCCTTAGCAACCCGCTCAGTTTCAACAGGAAGTCGGCTGCACGTTTGTTGTAATAAAATACAGAGAATCATCATCATTATTACTAACTGAATTATTTATTATGAATTCTCAGATTGTTGTAACAGGTGTGCAGGATGCAGCGACAATATCATTGTCGTTGGTTGGCTGACTTTTTGCGGGATTTTATCGCAGAGAGCAGAAAAAATCCAAGAGGAGAAATTTTAAAGAGCAGAAGAATCAAGCGCAAAGGAGAGATTGAAACTGAGAGAGGAAATTTGTAGAGATTTGAGAGCAGAAAGGTCGTTTTGAGGGCAAGAAAAATCGGATTTGCATACGAATAGAGATGTTTGAGTGTGAGCACAGTGTTTTAAGAGAGAACAGTACAAGATTTGAGCTAAAATACAACTGTTAACTTTAATGCTGGTAATCTGCTGGTCGGCTACTGGTTGGTGATAGATGAAGATATTAGGCTAAATGGCTAATAATAGATTTTAGTAAATGCACCTTTAGGGTAAAGCATATAAAGCGCATTAGATGAGACTTAAGGAAGTTTGCAGTATAGCGGTTATAAACCGTTATAAACTAGTGTCTATTTGTGTGTATGTGTGTGTATATATATGTGTGTGTGTATATATATATATATGTGTGTATATCGCTGCGTGTTTACGTGTGTACATATATATGTATA
>JBAMIG010000020.1:18693693-18709441 GCA_037177335.1 Kiunga ballochi | reverse complement strand
GCAGAAATAAAGCCACAGTTCCCAGTTACATTATATTATATTTCATAGTATTTGTGAAACCACAACACAAAGAAACAAACTCAGAACATTCTGTACGTTACCAGCTGCTGCAGACCCAGCTGCAGGTTACCATGGCAACGGGTCACCATGACGATAAATAATCCACACAGCCGCTTTATGTGGGAAAACTAACGATTAAATATCCACAATGACTATCCATAATGAAAACTCTGTTACTGGGAAATGATAGAGAAGAGCTTAGAAATAACTCTTAAGTAAAGCTAGGTGACTGCTGGGCACGAGCCACCATGTAAAATCACTGATTTGCAGAAATCACCATCATGTAAAATCAGCAAAAAAAATCTTTCCAGCAACTGCGGCTTATGTGCTAAACACTGTCAATGGAAACACCTGCGAACCACACCTGTTGTCAAAGTGTTACAGTTAGGACTTTTCTTTGATAAAAATATTACTAGAAACGCTTTTCTGAACATGAACGGTTGTGGTTAACACGTGGGTTTAAATCAACTGTTTCTTTTACCATCAGCCAATTAGCCAATTACCATGAAGAAGCCAAGTTAGAGGTTTTAATAAGTATATTTAAATCCGGTTTATTTTAATTGTTTTTATTAAAGCTTCTCCATGTTTTGCTTTCAGCAAGGCACAAAGCAACTATTTTCCTTTAACACATTTGAAATAATCCACATTTTAATTTAGTAGATTAATTTTTGTTATCTTTTCTATTGTGTCTACATCTTCCAACTAGCACCCCGGCTCTTTGTTTTGTTTGACCTTTGCTCCTCATTTAGCTGTTCTCTGTTCAGGGACCCGCAAATGTTGCCCCGGTGCTACATGATGCATGAGGTCCATAGATGTGTAGTAGCAGTCAAATGTTTGCCCAGGTGCAAATCCATCCAGGTGTTGGAGGGTCTTGATTATTGATACTATTGATGAGATTAATCTTGACGGTGAATTTTGCATCATTTTATCCCCGTTCTGAAATCATGACTGTTACGTACACGGGAGACGGGTCAGACCGGCTATAAGCTTCTAATGGTTTGATGCCTGTAAGTACATCAACTATCACACAATCAGACATACACTACAAACCAAACGTTTGGGCACACTTTCCTATTAAATCCAATGCATGTTCAAACTTTTGAGTGATCATGTATGTCTTTTAAAAATTTAGGCCTCATAATTCATTTATAAACGTTTCCTGTTTAAGCCACAGTTATCAAGTTTTCCTCATCCTTTAAGAAAAATTATGACCACATGTTTCCATGGATCTCTATTACCGGCATATTGGAAAAAAAATAGGACCTAGACCAGTTAATAGTTTGTATTAATATGAGTTATAAACTTTTCAAATCTTATTACCTGATTCCAGCTTTTTTCTTTAATGAGCTATTCTAGCTATTAACACTTAATTACACATTTGTTTTTTTGTTTTTGTGTGTGTATATGTGTGTGTATATATATATATATATATATATATATATATATATCTCCAGACAACCCAGCAGTCCATCGCAAGGCAAACACCGACAGACAGAGTACCTGGAGCCGGAGAAAAATGATAAAGAAAAATGCATTTAAGATTAAATTTTCATTCAATTAAATCCTGCATGTAGTTTTCTTAGGTTACACAATGAGCAGTGTTGAAGAAGAAAATAAAATGCAGTTTGTTTTATTGATTTATTCTGTTTTTCCTGAGTTAAACGTTGCAGAAATGTTCCGAAAATGGAAAAGCACTGTTGTTGCATTTTCCTTTGAGTTGTTTTACAGAATCACTTCCATCTTCTTAATTACTTTACTTTTCACCCCTAAGCACAAAAATATCTGCTTTAAGAACTAATGAAGGTTTAAAACATTTAAATTACAATAAGAAAAATTATTTAGAATTATTTTAGCATTACATTTAACTTAAATTATAATGAAAAGAGCAATCATTTTTGTCAATATAATAAATGCGCCAAATGACTAGAGGGTATAATAATAAAGGTTTTTATTAATAAAAATGTATCAATGTTATAGAGGACGTGCTCATTTGTGTGTTAGAGAGTAAAACTGGGACATTTTACTCTTAGTAAAAACTAATAATGCAAATAAATCTATTTATTTGATATCCAAAGTGAAAATAATCCTTGTGAAAGCATTTGATTAGCTCCTAGATGTAGAAGTAGAACGTGCTGCATTGAATGCATTGAAACGTCTATATTGTTTATCCGTCTCAGAGACTTAATGACCAATCAGA
Organism: Kiunga ballochi; assembly: GCA_037177335.1. Taxonomy (NCBI): domain Eukaryota; kingdom Metazoa; phylum Chordata; class Actinopteri; order Atheriniformes; family Pseudomugilidae; genus Kiunga; species Kiunga ballochi. The sequence goes on along the minus strand of JBAMIG010000020.1, from coordinate 18,707,184 downwards.
GACATTGTCTCTGGAGGACATTTAGGCACCTCGCAGTTATAAAGCTAGACAAAGGGGGAAAAAGCTCCTTAGCTTCTGTAGACTTTCTGTAATCCCAGCTCAGAGCTGTCATTTAAAATGAACAAACATCCCAATGAAATATGTCAAAACTGCTGAGACTCAAATATATGCTTTCAAATTGATGTTTGGATCACAGCGTTTCAGTTTTTATTACTGTAAACTGTATTTATCTGATTCCCTGTCTGTCTCATACAGGTCAACTTGGTATTGGATGACGGCCGGTCTCTGGGTCTGATGATCCGAGGGGGAGCAGAGTATGCACTGGGCATCTACATCACCGGTGTTGACAAAGGATCAGCAGCAGAGTGTGGAGGAATTAAGGTACTACATTCTGACACACTTATCTTACACCTGTGTATCCTGATGCTTTAGGGACCAATAATGCGATGATCATCAAAAATCGAGGAGCTCCTATGAGGAATCGAGGAAAATCCAAGGGGAATACCCAGTTTTCAGTAACTCTTCATGATGATGCATAATGACCGTATCTCTGCTGGAAAGACAGCACAAAGTGGATAACCCGATCCAGCATGCAAACTTGTTTACTCTTCATCCTCATGACATTTTCCTGCTCTTTTCACACTTTGGCTTCAGCTGTCACTCGCTGCTCTTTGCACAAGGTTATCAATTCATTTAAATTCAATTCAACTTTATTTGTATAGCACCACTTCACGACAGTGTCATCTCAGGGCGCTGCAGACATCAATTTTAGCCAATTCATTAAAAATAGCCGAGCTAAGGGAAACCAAAGGATTGAATTGAATCTTGACTTTGATCCAATCCCCATCCTGAGCTGCGTGAGGCGACTGATCAAGTTGGCCCAGTTTCCTGTCTAAATTATTTGAACTTTTTTTTTTTTAAGTTTGCTGCTCCTTCAGGTAAGATCTCAGACATTTCTGAGCAGTAACACAACGTTGGCACATTTATAAGATTACGTCTCTGGAAACAGCTACAGATTTGTATTTATTCATCCCCAAAGCAGTACCCACCATGTTACTGCAACTTATTTCATTCTACGTTTACTATGATTTTATTTTATTTGAAGTCCATATTTACTTGTTTCATCATCATATTGGTTTGAATTTATTTCAATTTTAATTGACTTGAAAGTTTATTTCACCATAAAAACACAAAACCAAAGAAATATACAAGACAAACAAAAACATTTTGTAATTTATATCATTATAGATTGTTAATAAAAGTAATAAGTATAATAAATACAATGTTTAAATAAATAAAAATATTATATTCTATTTGAAGTAAGTTTTTTTCACTTTTATTTAATTTAATATTTTATTTTATCATATTTAAAATAATTTTATTTTCCCCATCATTTATATTTTTACAGTTTCATTTATTTCTCTGAACTACTGTGCCCGGCTTTTAAAAAGTCTCCACCTGGATTCAACTAAGCAAACAGTCACAAGACTCCTACTGGATAATTACTGCACAGGAAATGATCCTTCAGCTGGCAACAAGTTATTTAACCCCAACTGGTGCGATGAGTTGCTCCTAATTCCCTAAACAACCATGTGGACAGACGCATCCCAGGGTTGTGGAAAAGGTGAAACGGATGGAATCATTGGCATGCATCAAGCAGAGAAAACATCTAAGAAGATTGCAGAAATTACTAAAATGGGGTAAAGAACTGATGAAATCAATATTAATAAGTGGAAGGCAAAAGGCCGGGAAAAAATCTTAAAGGCTCGTGATTGGTTGACTTTAATGTTTGGTGAAATTTTTTGTTTAATAGTGAAAGTCAGAGTATTTCCATACAGACAATGTGAAGGGAACTCTCAGGATCAGAGAAGCTAACTGAGGACAAAAATTTTCCATTTGCTAGAGTTCAGATTTACCCTGTTTCACAGTGCATCAGGGTAAGATGAGAGGCAAATTGAAGGGATGCAGCCATTTTGCCAAGAGAGCCTACTGTACAAGCCTGTGGGGGCATGTTATGATGTGCGGGTACTGCAGGTGGTCATGTCTTGGCTCAGCAACAATGTGCTCATAGAACGGGGGCATTCTGAAAAACCAGCTCATTCCATCAATGATTGTTTCTTCCCTGATGGCACGGGCATATTCCTAGATGACAATGCCAGAATTAATCTGGCTCACATTGTAAGAGACTGCTTCAGAAAGCATGAGCCTATTTTCACTCCTGGATTGCCCAGCACAGAGTCCAGACCTTAACCTCAATGAGAATCTTTAGGATGTGCTGGAGAAGATTATGTGCAATGGTCAGACCATCATCAATGCAAGACAATGGTAAAAAAAAATGAATGCAACACTGGATGGAAATAAATCTTGTGACTTTGCAGAAGCTTATTAAAACAATGTCTTAGCTGTCATACGGTGAGTGGTATGGATGTAAGGTGGGGACCCAGATGCAGGCAGGAGGCAGGAAGCAGATTGAATGCTGAATAATATGCATGCCTTATGCCTTACTTTATTATTATCTTATTATTGCATGATATGCAAACACGTTATTATGTATAATAAGATAAAAAAAACAGGAGAAACAAACTAATACAAAGAATCTTAATAGAGGAAGATTTCCAAAAAGGAATAACGACTAATGAACCGGTAAAGCTAACAGACGCCAGAGGGGTAAATACACAGACAGAAATAACAAGACACAGGTGGAATAAATGATCTAAACCAATGTTTCTCAAACTTTCAGTCCAAAAACCATTCAACCTTTAAAACAAAAACTCACAGATCACCTGACTCTAAACAGCCCAAGAACATAATGCCAATATAATAAAAATCTATCTGTTATTTAAATTTTTCTTTTAAGTCACCTTGTCCTAAGCCACTGCCCGATAGTTATTTGGAAATAAGGTGGGTTTGGTGTGACAGCGTCTCCAGTTAATTCAAATAAATTTAGCATTGTCACGTTGTTCGCCTTGCAGACCACCAGGGGGCGCTCGAGGACCATTAGTGGCTCGGAAGAGTGTGTGTGTGTGTGTGTGTGTGTTAAACTCATAAAGATTATTTCTAGTAACCAGAATCTTTGTCTGAGAAAGAATATATTTTTTCTGAAATAATTTATTTGTGAAGGATTTTTATAGCAGTTATAATGAGATGTAGAGATATTATAGCATTTTTCCAGACATCATAACAAAAGTCGGCGTATGGTTTTTATTTTCTGTGCTACCACACTAGTCATGGAAAACACAAGAGATGCTGTTACTGGTCTGGTTGTACATCAGACTGATAATACTTTCTTTTTGTCTACTAGTTAACCATTCTTGTTGAATATGTAGCTTTGGTTGCTTTGTTTAATAGGTCGGCTTTTATCAGTGTGACGATAACCCGACAGGACCATGTTTACCTCTTTTTCTATTACAACTGATTTTATAGCTTTTTGACATTGATGCAAAGGTGGATTGGAAACATGTCTTACAGATTTTGCCCTTTTTAGCATAACGCATCACGGAGTTGCTGCAGATTTCTCGGCTGTACAATTATGAGAATTTTAATGTCAAAATGAATGTGTGGATGCAAAGAGATTAATCTGTTAAGTAAATGTGTACATTTTTTAAAACACATAAACTGCATGGCATTTTAAAAGCCTTATTTGGCCAGTATCCCGGCAAGAAAAGCTAATTTAGGGCATTTGGATGCTTTGTGACCTGTCTGTGTGTCTCCCACGTCTCTTGATGGATGAGCTCCAGCTACCCAGGACCCTGAATAAGAATAACCAGTACAGATAATGAATGAATGAACAGATGCTTTGTTATTGAAGTGAACTTCATCCATAAAGAATCCTCCTTATTTTAAAGTGTTTTATACTTTTCAAACTTTACATTTTAAAATTATAGGAAAATATTATTAATAGTAATGTAGCATAAGGAGATCTGGTGACTGTGGAGGCCGCTGGAGTACAGAAAACTTACCATGATGAAGAAAGCAGGTGGAGATGATGTTAGCTTTGTGACATGGTGCATCATCCTGCTGGAAGATGCAGCACTGTGCTCGTAAAGTGATAAGTCAGTGAAAGTGAAAGTGAAAGTCAGCAACAATACTCAGAAAGACCTTGGTGGAATGAAGGGGTCCGATCTGTGCTAAGAAAATATCTCCCACACCATTACGCTGCCGGCCTGAACTGCTGATACAAGGCAGGATGGAGCAAATTCTGACCCTCTCACGTTAATGATAGTCATGAAGTGCTTCTGAAGGTTGTTGATGTCAAGAGCAATATAGCCCTTCCTTTCTGCAGATCCCCATCACTATGCCCAGCGGGATACCAATCTACCCCCACGCATGACTGCTTCTCCTGCATTTCTCTTCAGCATTCAACACGCTCGGTCTGAACGCTTTCCAGTCAGTCACAACACATCTTCCACAATGTTCCTCAACACTGACCCGACCCAGACATGTGTTTTAGTTCTCCTTCTCCTCTGACTGCTAACATTTGGTCAGCTACTTGGCTACAGACAGACAGGCCCTGCAGAAAGTGATAAAGTCTCCACAGTGTTTGACCTTTTCAGCAGCAGCAGAATAACCTGCATCCTGCATCACATTTCCACCCTGCAAACAGCCTCTTTACCTTCTTCCCACCAGGCAGGAGGCCGTGCAGCACCAGAGTCAGGTCCACCAGGCTCATCTCGTCTTGTGCTATAAAATAATGCAACCGTCACCTGTTCAACAGTCAAGACAGACAATAATCCGACTATAATTCTGTTCACTCTCCCACTGTGCAATAATGTATTTCATCATGCTAAACTTTTTCATCTTAATATATTTTGACCTTATTATAGTATTTAAATGTTTTTCTCCTCTAACATATATTATACTTCACTATAGCTTCTCTGGATCATAATATAGTCCCCGTCCTGCTAAACATTTAGAATAACAATAAAGACTCTTGAATCTTTTCGCTCTTAGCTTACAGGAGCGGCACCCAGAGTGGTTTGGCTGCCGTCTGCTCTGAGGTTGGATGTGTTTTGTGCTTGGAGATGTTGTTGTGCTTATCTTTTATAGGAATGTGAGTTTATTGATGAATGACCAGTGGTCATTGGAGTTCCTGTTGCCTTTCTGTCATCTCTAACCACTCTGCCCATTCTGGTCTGACCTCTGACATTATGGTCCAGACAACTTCAGCTCAATGCATATTTTCTCTTTTTCACAGCATTCTCTCTGTAAACCCTAAAGATGGTTGTGTGTAAAAATCTCAGTAGATCATCAGTTTCTGAAACGCTCAGATTAACAACCATGACACATTTAAAGTCACTGAAGTAATACTGCTGCTACTATTACTTGTACTGAATGCACTAAGCTGGTGTCATGTGATTTCCTAATTAAATATTTGTATTAACAAGCAGTTAAACAGTCATAATTAATTAAGAGGGCAGTATGAGCTGTACAAAATTCCCCAGTCAGGCAACTAATAGGACGGCTGTAGAGCTTTGGGGTCTTAATTAGGTCCAGAGCTGCCACTGCAAGCCACAAGGTCACCGTCTGAGTGCACTGAGTCACAGCCATGGCAAGCTGGATAGAAGTGGCTTTGCTGGAAATGCTTGTAAAGAAAAGCTGAAGGATGTTTTCATTTCACTGGACTAAAAGTATGAAGATGCTAAACTATCTGATGCAGTGAGGAAATCTGCACCGCACACTTGACAGAATTTGTTTTCAGATATTTCTTATGGTCCCTGATAAATCCTGGCAAATTAATCTGCCAGGTGTGCAGAAAATATATGTATATGATCCATATTTGATCGTTTAGATCTCTCTGCATACCGGCTGCATCTTTGCCTTATTAGGGTCACAGTTTACGCGTAACGGATGCCAGTCAGATGTCATGTGTTAACCTGAAGTCTGATTTATTAGTACTTGTAACATGAACCACTTTTTTACATTTTTATTTAGCCTTTATTTAACCAGGAAGTCACATTGACATTCAAAATCTCTTTTCCAAATGAGACCTGGCCAAGATAACAGCCAAAACCACACAGTAGAAGTAGAATTACTCAGAATAAAGTGTAAAAAAAACTCAGGCAACAGCCCATTTTGCCCCTAAAATTATATATATATATATTGTTGCAGAAACCATACGTGGACATAAGAATATCTTCCAATTCCATTTTTATGATTTTTTTTCTATGCAGGGTAGTGAGTAGCTGGAGCCTAACCCAGCAATCATTCTGCAAGAGGCATGATACACCCTGTACAGGTCACCAGACCTCTACAGAGACAACCAGTCTATATCAGAATCAGAATCAGATTTATTGCCAGGTAATTTTCATCAGAATTTAAGTTCTACACTATAAAGAGTTAAAGAGTCCATTTCAGTGTTTTTCTCTTTAGAGCCCCCAAAGTAAAACCGGCATAATTAAAATGGTACTCGCATTAAATCAATGTATTATTTACACATGTAGTAATGGATGGAGCCTGAATACAGACATCTTCAGCCTTTCATTTCATGCCTGTTTGTGTTCAGTCATTAACGATCACAAACAGCTACTAAACAGCGCACACACGCTTCGTCTTCTTATGGGGATATTATCAATAAGCAGAAATGTGGAAAAACACATGCATAGACAGAGAAAAGCACCTTGTCTGTTAGATTTAACTTACAGGGATTTCTTATTTGTAGAAAACATTGAAGGAAATCATCACACTGGATTTGTCTGTGGCCATATATTTTTGTCTTTTGCTGCAGCTTTTTGTTCTCATCTTTGTTTTTTAGCTCTTTGTAGTTTGTGCTTTAGGCTGCAGTTTTATCATGTGAAAACAAAAGTAACTGCATTTGTACTTGAAACCAGAGCTCTGTGGTGAAAGCTTGATCTAAATGAAGCACTTTCCTCTGCTTGCTGAAAGATGTTTCTCTCAGGTTTTTGTTTGTGATGCTCCACTGGACACCTTGCTTAACTTGCAGGGTCATGTACCAGACGTTTCCTTGGCAGATTTTCGAAGGAGGGTCAAAGGAAAGATGAAAAACAGCAACAGGCTTTCAGATTCCCATGCGAGCCTCATTTGCAATTGTATCACACAGACTGAAAGGATATAGATTGCAAAACAGTGGAAAAAAAATTTTTTTTATGATTTGCTTGCACCAGTTTACCTGTGAAGTTTCTCAAAGGAAGAAAACGTGTGGACTTTTCATATCGTATCCTCATTGCTTAAGCGTGAGTCACTATAAACCTAAAACTTTCTATGCACTCGCTAAAAATACCTCAAAGTAGAGGTGTGAATTGCTAAGCTGTGGTTTTGTTTGTTTGTTTGTTTTGTTTGTGTTGATATTTGGATGATAAGCTTCCTGCTGTCCTTAGAGACTAAGTTTCAACCCTGAACAGGTAAAAACATGGCTCAGACCAGACACATCTCCTCGCAGGGATCAGCCTGGATGCAGGATGCTTTGTAATGTTTCTGCATTAACATAATGCTGCAGCACACTGTCCTGCTGTTGGTGCTTGTCTCCTAAACTGTGTTTCTTTTATATGTACAATGCAGATTTGTTAGATTGACTGACGTGAGGTGTTTGCATGTTGCAAAAAGAGTTGCATGCAAAGGCTGATGATGGTAAAAACTGTAGATAAACCTGCAGAATAAGTTAGTTTCAGGTTAAATGTCAATAAAAGCTGTTTAGGTGTCCAGCAGGTTTGCAACATTCTACATGTTTTATTTTCTGCATTGCCTTCGTAGTGTAATGTGTTTATGCAGTGACATTATCTGCATCCTCTTTCTACCTTATTTGAATTGAGCTTGACTGAAAATGATCCCAGGTATCACCTAGATTATTTCCCTGTCCTCTTTATGGCTTAGTGGCTCGGCTGACTGCTCCTTTGTGGATGATTTGTATAAAAGGCTTGATAAGGTGCAGATTAAAGGAGGTGAAAGCTATTGCTCTGCCCTACCTGGATAGATATAACTCAGAATGAGCTTGAAGTCCTCTGTTTAAACTGTTTCCTGGAGTGACATTTATTACTTCACATGAATTTTACATTTTGTTTCAAAAGGATCCAAAAATCAGAATATTAATTAATACTGTTTGGAATACGAGTTTACTGTATATGTGCATCAGTAACGCTTCAAGCCTCCCAAGGCTGAAGGCTAATGATGTTTCTGATTGTCTGGGCTCAGCAGGAGAGAACGCTTCTGATAATTGTTCACAATGTTGCTTTTCTAGCCTGCAGCTAAGAGTTTTACTCACTGATTCTCACCTGACATGCAAGACTGGGATAGATGACTTCTATCATATTCAGCTTTTTGTAATCATTAGGTCAACAACATGCTACTGGCTTGGTACTAAATATATATATATATACATATATATATGTATACACACTTATGAAAAAACTCTGACAACAGCCCATTCAACACATAAAATGATATCTATATAAAATATACATATATATGTATTATATGTATGTATATATATATATATATATATATATACACATTGCATATTGCATATATTGCAATATATATATTATATATATGTATATATATGTATATATGTGTTATATAAAATATGCACATTTCTATGTTTCTATTTGTCCATGTGCATGTGACTGTAAGAAAAGCAAGATAAACTTGTCCAGTGTAAAAAATGACAACATTTTACCTCTAAACTCTCTGAATCTGTAAGGAGAAGAAATGTCAGCCCTGCCCATTGGCCTTTAGTTGACATCTGGCTGGATCAGTTTAATTTGGTTAAAGCAGGGGAGAAAAGGTTATGCCAACTGTGATGTCAATACCAGAAGATTACAAGAAAAATAAGTTGTTGCTGTTTACATGGAGAGGATATGCGACTGCTTGTTCTTGATGTTGCTTAATGATGCTTTTAATGTTATGTTAGAAAACATTTTAAATAATAAGACTGAGCCTTGCTCATTCCCCTTTTTTGTACTTTGCAACCCTTTGTAATCCTGATACCTATGTGAGTACTTTGTATTCACACGAACCGTGTCTAATGAAAGAGAGAGAGAGATCTCACAAAGATAGATGAGAGCTCTTACTCTGAAAGGACACAAACAAGTAAAGAATTAAAAATATATATATAAAAAAAAGGTAAAATCATAAGAGATGCATCTTTTGTGCCCTCCTCAAATTTAGTACCCTGTACTGATTTGTGTGGCCAGTAGTGTTTACACACATAAACTGCTAAATAAACCATTATATCATGTTAGCTCTGTTTTTATTGTGTATAAACTATCATACTAGCTGTTTTTATTGTGTATAAAAATAATTTCAGCTCCTTATGTCCTGCTCAGAAGGATATTTGAAATACCTGCTAATTCATTACAAAACATCACAAAAATGTAATTATTTCCAGTTCAAAAAATATCTGAGCAATGAGTCTTTGGTACTGAGCAGAAATATGTCCAACAAAACTAATTTGATTTAATTTATATTTTGATGTTAAATAAGAAAGTTCCTCTGGAGACCCTGGTGGCAAACATTCACACAGACCTGCTATAAAATCACCAAACATCATCTTTTTTTTTTTTTTTTTGCTTTTTTTCCCTAAATAAACTTGAACACCTTGATACCTGTTTAAAACCCACATCTGTTCAATCATTTAAACTTTTAACCCAATAAATGGCAGTTTAATTTAGTTTAGTTTTAGCATTGTTTTTATAAACATCTATTTATCTAATTTTCTGACCAGCAGCCATTCGGGCATCAGATAAAAACAGTATATATATTTATAATATATATTACAAGGATGGGGCTTTTGAGAGTCTTAAATATGGCAAAGATCAGCAGCAAACCTGATTTGATGTCATTATGCTTTACGTAATAAAAGATACCTCCTCTTTATTCTTTAACATAAGCATTTCATTTGGAAGAAAAGTAGTGATATTTAACCTTTTTAGTAGATTCAACTGGTTTTCCATTATAGGCAGATGCACAAAATCCTTGTGCTGGAAATTCTCTGGGAGAGGAAATCAAGAATGATCCATTTCAGTTGTGTTCTGGTTGTTTATTCAGTCAGGGTACATGCTTATGTGGAGCATGGAGAGATTTCTGAAGGCATAACACAATGTTACACTATTTATAGGATTCACTGTAGAATAACTTGCCTAACAAGAGTAAACTGGTTTTAGTAGAAATTGAAGCCAAGTAAAAAACTGATCTAAACATCTCCAGACTTAGGTGTGGTTCACTATTATGCTGTGGTTTCAGACAGTAATATACAAAACTCAGTTTCAATCACACTATAGGAGAGATTGACAAATAAGTCATGACTATATGAGTACATGTGATTTAAACAGAAAATGCATTAAATCAACGTACATGGATACATGATATATCATTTCCATTACATCCTGCAGTTTTCAGGTACACAATGGAATCATGGGACCAGCAGGAAGCTCTAAAAGGGATTCTTGTGCATGTATGGAAAATTATTCTGATGATCAAAATGTTTATTTTATTCTCTGTGTGTCTTCTCACACACACAGTCATACAAATAAATAAATAAACACAGACAGATGATCATAAATAAATCATTATCATTTAGACTCCAGTGCAAATTCTATTTTATGTCTCATTTTCCTGAGGGGAGTCATCCCAAAGAGATCAATAAAGTTAAGTCTAAGTCTATACACTGACTAGATACATCAACAATATAAAGATTATTTACTGAAAGTAATTATTTCTTTAAAAAAAGACATTAAAAAAGACAACTTAGTTTTTGCCACAAACCTAAAAGAAAAGAGAAACACTGAAATGGAGAAAAGGTGGTTTCTTCTCATTCTTCATTAAAATATAAAATACATATTTCAAATGTGGGCTTTGATGTTGAAGAGAGTTGTTCGGTTTTCTTTTCCTTCCTCAACAAGTATTTCGATACACAGCAAGCATTTTAAGTGGGAGGTCAGAGGAAATTCTGTTTGATTCACTTTACTTCAGGTTCACAGAAGAAGATAAAAGGGCATGAAATAGGACCTGAAATCTCAACTCCTGGGCTGACTCGGCCGCTCTGCTGTAATAGATTTGATATTGACCAGGATCACTTTGCTCTGTTACATTTCCTTTCCACCCATACCTCTTTGCCCTCTGAGTGGTCTAATCAAGCTGAGTTATTATAAAAGTAATTTTGCAAAGAACACTCCAAACATAAAGGATTTTGACTGCATGGAACGTGAAGAGAAATGCAGAGCTGATCTTATGGGCTGCAGCAGAGTAGTGTGGATATAAAGCTGCAGCAATAAAACACAAAAAAGTGACACAAGTTGCTAAGAGAAGAAATTATATACAGCAGCATCCCAAATGCAGACAGACATGCACTATTTAAATGTCTCTTTGGGATCATCACAGGTGAGATGATGATGATGATTATTAATAAAAGAAAGAAATAGTTGGGGGAAAAATAATTAATATTAACCAAACAGCTGCTTTGGATTTTCCGACGGCCCTGAAATGTAACAACAGGGACACAGATGAGTGATCAAAATCCTTCCTCATCATCAAAAAAGGAGGCGGGAAAAAAAAATCAAAGATCAGGAGGATGAACTTATAATACTGGTTTCCCACAATCAAAGCTTTAAAATGTTAATGCTTTTAATACTGAGATTCACATTGATTATTATTCATTTGTACATTATTATATGCAGGAATTTTGTTCGATTAAAGGCTCAGTTTTTTTTTCTTTTTTTGTAGTGTGAAAGAAAACAAACATAAAGCAGTAAAAAGAGGGTGTTTTGTTTTCTCGCTCTCTGATTTTTGCTGCACTTGTAAAAAAACAAAACAAAATACAACAACAAATATGACAGAAAACAAAGATTGACCTATTTTTATTCAGTCTCAAACACACCTTTTTTCCCCTGTAACTGAGCCTGATTCAAAGACCGTTTCTCTGCTCATGTTCAGGCGGACTTGCAGAACAGGGCGCTCACATAAAACCTGCTGATGCGGCACCTTCCTGCAGCACTGAGCAGAAATGTGTGGAGCCAGGGACATGTTTAATAGCGCTTTACACCACAACTACAGTGAAATAATCATTAAATGAGGCTTATTTCTCTGATTTAGTGCTCTGTTCTTTCATTTACTACTAATACACCTCACACTTGGCAGTTTTAGGTTAGAGTGAGATGTGTGACACCAAAATATCTACCAAGAACAGCAGCTATGGAGGAGATGGGTAAATAGTTTAGTTATGTGCATGGTACTGAATGTCAGAAACATGATGTTATTTAAATACAATAAATAATACATTACATAATGTACACCAAAATTGCTTCATGCATGTGTTGAAAAATAATTTTATATAATATAATATAATATAATATAATATAATATAATATAATATAATATAATATAATATGAGTTGAGAAACAAGTTATTTAGTTGATTTGAGATTAATCCTTAGACATAAATCTCTCTGTTAAAGCATTTCTCAAGTTATTATACAGCCAGTTGTAGCTTTTCTCACTTTATTGATCTGCTTTGAGGACCTGAATATCCTCATGCAAATGGAAGATTGCAAGAAATGGGCATTTTTTCCCAGCTGACGGAGACAAATGTCATTTTATTTGCACATTAATTGTTTCTGCATGGGGAGACTTTCGGCCACTTCAACGGACCTCGCACACAGAAGTCTGATTTGTCATAGCTGCATCCTTTTAGTCTCATTTCAGGACCATCATCCACAAATGGCAACAGGTGGAATAAGAAGTAATTCCAAATAAAGATGCTGATGGATTTCTAGAAGGACAAACTAGTATAATTAACATATCGCAGTAAACATACTTACCACCCCCCTCAAATGTATGAGAAAATGGACTGCAATGCTCTGATATTGACCTAATTAAAACTCAGGATAAAACACTGCCATGTAAGCAGCTTTGTCTGATCACCTTCACACAAATACTACCAGATTTAAAGTTTAGAATATTAATCCAATTAAACCATAACACAATCACGGCAATATTTGCATCATTCTGTAGACATACACAGTTTTCCATGTGCTTCTTATTGCACAGTATTTGCCAGCTCCTAATACAACACAATCCTTCTGCTTAATCTGCTGGATCAGCCGATTGCTGGTGAAAGCAGAAAACACGCTTCATGATGAAGATTAAACACAGAGTAAGGAGGCATGTTTTAATTAATGTGGATACAACTAGTTTGAAAAAGACAAATCTTTTTTACAGAAGGAGATATATATGATGCTTTTAAATTATGAATATATTGTGTGTATAAAGTAGAATCGCAATGCTTTGGTCAGAATTTCTGCTTATTCTTGCTCCACACACACCTTATAACCCTGTTCTGAGGTGCATCTTCAGAGCGACTCGTTTTGGTGCCATCTCTTTAAATGTGAATGAGGCATGTTAAGCCCCGCCCCCCTCCGGGTCACAGGAAGTTCCGCCATGTTTGTAGCTTGATAGCAGCAATACGTTAATCTCCCGGCAGAGAAACATTTTATTGGTAAGTTTATTATAAATGTCAACGTATCAGATTCACCACATTGATTAC
>JBAMIG010000020.1:18646505-18667769 GCA_037177335.1 Kiunga ballochi | reverse complement strand
CGCTACATAGTACGCTACATAGTACGCTACATAGTACACTACATAGTATACTACAAAGTACGCTTCATAGTACGCTATATAGTATGCTACATATTAAGCTTCATAGTACGCTACGTGTTACGCTTCATAGTAAGCTACATAGTAAGCTACATAGTGCCCTCATTCTGTTAGCAATTTAGGCACTGATTTGGTCATCATGTGACTACCAGTTGTAACTATGGCAACCTTAGCACATTTGCAGATGTTTCAAATCTAATCCAAAGTTGTGTAAAAGTATTTTATTTCCTTCTATTTAATTCTTTCTCTGCATCCTATGTGCTCAATTAAAAACATCATAAAATTGAATGCTGTAGTCTTTTTTTTAACCTTCTTTAATGTTTGTTATATCTGCTATTGGACGAGCTTTGAACTGCAATGCATTGTGGTCTATCTTAACCTGTTTAGTGAGCATCAATGCTCACTAATTTTCAAGATGCATTGTGGGTCATTTTTAAGTACACTACTTTTTTCTTTCTGTACATTAAGACACCCCTACAAAATTATGTAGGCATTCAGACTCAACCCAAGATATTGTATAATCTCCTCATTGATTTAGTCTAGTAGAAACCTCCAGCAGATTTAATGTTTCAACTAATAAAAGATAGAAAGACAGAGTAATAACAATAAAGTCAGGCATAGTGTTGGGAAAGTTCTTAGTTCTTCATGAAGCAGGAGCCTGATAACTTGGGTTTCTGCCTTCCATTCTATCTTTAAAAACTCAGGGTGGCCTGAGGGTCCTAATTTTGTCCCAAAACAATGCTAGAAACTTGTTCTACTTGTAAGCTGAGGGATTCCACACTGTAGTACTAGAAACCGATCTCATGCCATCCAGAGTAAGTAAACAGCTAGACATTGAGTTCCTCAGATGTTCAGGTCCAAAGACAATGTCAGTCCTGTCTGAATATCTGAAGAAAAAGTTTAGCCTTTGTTTCTAAATTTGCACCGCATAACCTTCTGACTTTAAAACTCTTTTAAAAGCTTCTGACTCGTTTTATATAAACTGGATATCATCATGCTGAACATTTTGAACTGATGGCAGATTCAGCAGACGCTCAAGAGAAAATTATCAGAGGAAGTGAAGAAAAGAAATAAAAATAATCTTATAATATCTTATAATATTATATATAATGTAAGCTTGTACATTGTGAAACATATATTGGTCCAAGTACTGTACCCTGAGGAACTCCTGGACATAATGTGTGCAACAAACTGGAATCAATCATAAATATTTTTTAAACCAGCCAAATGTGGTTTCTTTATTCCTAGAAGCATGTTCAACTCTCTGTAGCATAATATACAGTATAATCCTCCATTTTATGAGAAGGTAATTGGTGACTTTCACCAGTGCTGTTTCTGTTTTCTGAACATTGATTTACCAAAACCTTTCCGAATATTTATGTGCAAATTGGCACACACTTTAGTTAAAATTATTATTCTGGGATGTTGAGATTTAATTACAGTAAGCATACATAGCCTTTCAATTGAGATTAATGTTCAGATTCAATAAGAAGTATGAAGGTAGAAACGTACTGGACATGCTGGTCGTGTTTAGGTCTAAAACACAAGTTGGAGTTTAATATGTCAGCTGTCCAGGGTGTACACTGCCTGCTACTGGCATGAATAGGCTGCAGTTTCTTGAATTGGATTAAATTAATGAATAAAGGAATGTTATATATGACACAATCTTTTGCGTTAGCTTTGAAAGCACAACAGGACAGTACCAAAGCTATGGAAGTTAATCTGTTCCACCAGATTTAGAATTTTTTAAGGCTTTGAATTTCAAGCAGCAGAATTTTATGCAGCAAATTAACATATCTGAACATTTTTTATATGAATTAAATGCTTCTTGAATGTTGAATGTTAAAACACTGTAAACATAGTAGTGAAAAGAAACCATCATACAATTTGAAGCATTTAATTCAGATAAAAAAATTTTAGATATGTTAGTTTTCTGCATAAAATTCTGCTGCTTGAAATTCAAACCCTTGAAAAATTCAAAATCTGGTGGAACAGATTAACTTCCATACAAAGCAAACATAAATCAGCTTCTACAAACATTTCTAAAACTGTTCAGGTTCATGAGAAGTTATTAAAGAGAAGTTACACAGTTAGACATTAGTGCACATTAATTTTGATGTCCTCCACTTGGTATAAATAGGGGTTATTACTGCTGACAAGACTCACAATTTAACTACAGTATATTTATATTTATATTTATCCATAGCCAGCAGCACCAAGTCTGAGCCAATGGACTTCAGTCAGAAAAGGGTTGATCTCCCACTCAGGGTGAGGAGTGAGTCACCGCCTCAAGTGGGGAACTTTAAGTATCTTTAATGAGGAAAGTGCATAATCTGTCTCCGTTATGAGACAGGTTAGTCAAATGGAGAAGCTGTCAATTTGCCAGTTAATATATATTCCACCTCTTAGCTAAACCCATGAACCCCCGTAGTGACAGAATGAGGGAGTTTTTATTCAAGTGGCCAAGACGTACTTCCTCTGTGACATGTCATATTGTGACGAGCTCACATGAGGGTTACTACTTCCAGTTCCTGATAGGTGTTTCGTCATGTCCCAGTGAGACTTAAAGAAGCTTTTCTATTTATTCACTGGTTTAACGTGTCAGTGTCCCACAAAGGAGGTGACTAGAAATCTTAGTAAACATACTCTAAGACAAATACCTGGAAATGGATGGAGTGAGAAGTCTGTTAGAGTCAGCTTGAAGTGAAGACCATTGATAACCTTAGTAAAACATTGGACTATGTGTATGTCCCTCCTTTGTCTATATGCAGAATCTTTATTTAATACAACAGATACAAGTGTATCTTTAAAATGAGTCTATTAAGTGGCAAGTGAGTTATGGAGCTATATTTGTGTTTTTATTAAATGAAAGAAAGAAAGAAATCCAAGAGGAAAACCAATTTTGAAATGAAAAATATATATTTGATTGTAATTATTTTCACATTAATTGCAAAAAAATGAGTCGAGAGCAAAAACTTTTAAGAGCGAGAAGAAAAAAGTTTTGAGAGAAAAGAAATTATAATAAAAGTAAAATTTTCACCCTGACAGCAAAGAAAATATATATTTGAGAGTAAAAAATGTTTTTGAAATACTTTTTTAAAAGAAATATATACTTTAAAAAAATTTGAAGTATTACTGGTAATGATAATTATCTCAAAACTTTTTTTGCTCTCAAATATTACTTTTTTGCAATTAATGTGAAAAAAATATTACTATCAAATATATATTTTTCATTTCAAATATATATTTTTCCTTTCAATTTTTTTTTCTCTTGAATTTCTTTATTTCTTTCATTTAATAAAAACAAAAATATAGCTCCATAGTGAGTCAGGAAATTTAACCCAAACCATTTTGTCCCTGACTGGTAAAGTTCCCACAGTTAGATTTCCTTTTGGCAATATATTTATACTTTATTTATATTTGTCTTTGTCCTATTATTAGCTTTTTACATAACTTTTACATTAGTATCTAACAAAAAAGAAGAACAATTTCTAGCATTTTGATCATATTAACTGTTTCATGGGGAATACCACATTTTATTTCTCCTGTAAAGCTTTATTTTGAAGGTCTTTGGGGTCCGGTTCCCCTTTCAGAGCCCTGTAGCTGCACCATATGCTAATTGGGACACTGCTATTTGTTTGTGCACTCGTACGTTTTTCATTGTAGCTGTATTTGTTGGAGAGCTTTTCATTCAGGCCTGCAGCTCAAACACAAATGTGTCAGCTTGTGGTAAATACATGAGCATGTGAATATTTGGTTGCACGAGTAAGCGTGATTGCACACATGAACACACACGCACACACCATCATAAATAGTGTATCTAAGCTGACAGCAGAGATAAGCTGTAGACTGTCTGCTGATTCATTCGCCATGCAGTCCTTTTCTCTCCAAATATTTCCAATGGATTTTGCCCACTTTTTCACTTTCCCCTCTGAGAAGCAACATTTACATATATGAGTTACTGTGTATGTGCTGCTCTGTATTCACACACGTGTTTATTTGTGCTGCTTTGATCTCGTGGGTGACGGCTGTGTAAAGCAGATTAGTGAGCTGGTTTGGGTTTCAATCATTAAAACGTCGCATTTCAGAGTCACTCTCGTACAGTAACACCCCCCACCAATCCCTTATCTTAATCAACTCGAAGATAAATCCCTTAAACCCAACCCGTACCTTAACTTAAACCTGAATCCATGACTGGTCCAGCTGTATCAGATCAGATTGCACACTTCCCGTTAAACACGCCATTTCATGCAATCATCTCTTCAATTCCTGCTGAGACTCGACCATGAGAGGCATGTCAGGCTACAAAAAGAGCTGCAGCTCCTCAAGGGGGAGGGGGACAGCAGGGACGTCCCCATGAGAGACATTTGAAGTGTCATTGAAAACGTTGCAGCTGCTACCGCATCTGACACGAAGAGAGACCAAACACATCCAACATGTTTGGTGTCTCAGGAGCAGAATCTGTTGCGCTTTACACTGACAAACCCCGACTTCCTGCATCTGCTCTGAATAGTCGCATCCGCCGATTATAATTGACTTCAATCACATTTACAGTACATCCCAGACAGCGTGCTCTGACTGCTGAGCAGCGTCTCAGCATGTCGAAAGTCCATTGACTCTTGTGATAAATGGACTGGATGTAAGTGCTCCGCGTGCAGCAACGAGGGGTAATTAGGCTGAATGGATGGGGCTTTTGTTTTGGTTTAGTGGCAGAGTTAAATGAAGGGCAGCATCCCTCTGAACTCAGCCCTCACCCCACCACCCAGAAATCGCTCAGAAATCTGCTGCAAATGACCTCCTCTCCACCACGCCGGTGGGATCGGGCCTTCAAATCCTGCTTTGAACTGAGTTGATGGTTCTTTATTGATTTCACAGCGTGTGTGTTTTGCTTGTGAAAGAAGACATGATGGCTGCCTGTGTGTGTGTGTGTGTGTGTGTCCATGTCTTCTTCGCTTGCCTTACCCTCTCTGCAGCTTGGAAGCAAACATGTGCAGAAGTGCCATCTTTCCATTCTCTCACATTCTGTCTAATTTTGTTTTTATTTGGGGGGAAAAAAGACACACTGTGTTTAACATCTGCTGAAAAGCTGCGTCCCACTCACTCCCTCACTTTAATTACACCTAAACCCTTATTTTTCTCTCTTTGCATCCTCCCCTCTTTTCTTTCCTGCTCATCTCAGAATGACAGCGTGGCGGAGAGCAACGAGGAGGATCCTCCAGAGAGCCTGAACACGCTGCTGACTGACATCTCTCTGGTGAGTTCGGCTGACAGGCAGATAGTAGCCTGACAAAGATGGGTACGGGAGGGGGGAGGGGGGGTTACGGGAAAAGTGAGGAGAATGCAATAGGAGCACTTGAGGCATAGCTGACCTTCAGACTTTGTAGACCAAATTGAAGAGGAACAAGTGTTTTTGCTGAGTAAGAACAAAAAAAAAAAGGGAGAATTGAGTTTTTACATAGATGGCCCTTGCAGCTCTTCCTCCTCCTCTTCTTATATCTACAGCTGCACCGTGACATCAGAAAATAAGCCTGAGGTTTTTATTTCTTTGCTGCAATCAGCAGCAAAGTAAAAGGCTGTTTTAATCCAGGCTCACCTGCCACTAATATGTCATTATTGTTTTTTTTTTTTTACTTTTTCATGGATTTATTTTGGTCTCACTGCATTCCTGTCTCAGTGTTGCTCATTCCACCGTTAAATTTGTTTTGCTCGCTTTAACCTGAAATCACAGGATACCAGCGGCACCAAACCAGCGAGCGCCGACGTCGTCAAGTCAGCTGGTGAATTTAAATTGATGTAACATGGTACAAATGGGTGCAAAAATATCAATATTTCTTATATTTATGGTAAGGTTGGTGGTCAAAAAATCATTCTACACAGTAATCAAGTGTAAAGCTGTTTGTATGGTTGTGTGGTTTCACCCAATTTAACCAAAACTCTTCAGTTTTTTTTTATCTGTTTGGAATAATTCAACTATTTCCTGTTTTGAAAACTACATTATATAGACAGCTTTTGATTCTTTTTGTTCTTTCTGAAACAAAACATTTAAATCTACTTGTGAAGTGACTCAGATCTGTTAATTGACATTAAACTAAAAGGATCCGTTAAGAGCTTTGAACATCCTTACTTTGGCACCATTTACATGCACAGCAATATTCTGACTATTGATGTCAGGATTCGTGGTTAGAGAGAGGAAGACGGGGATGAAGACACTTCAGCTGTGTTATATGTGAGCAAACTTAATATGGTGCTAAGACGGGATTCATTGAGGCCTTAGCTAAAACTTAGAGGCTTTGAAATTGCAGAGACAAAAGGAAACCATGAAGAGGAACTATAAAGGTTAAAAAAAAGACAAAAACAAGTGTGGTAATCAGTAACAAGAGGAGCAGGGTTATGTAAAACTGAGTATTTCAGGGAAACTCTGGATTTTACATACCAGAAAGAGTCTTACCTGAGTGTGTTACCATGGCAACTCATTCTGTGAAATGAACCTCCTGCTGGCAGGTTCACTGTGAATAAATCCTGAGTTTCTACCTGTGTCCTCCCACCTGAAGCAAGCATGTGCTGTCCGTGGATGCACAAGCTCAATTAATACACAATGATTTCCGTAGGGAGGATTTTTTTCAGAACTCAAATAATTGCGCTATTATTACCTGATCAATATCTCATCAAACAGGACCGCTTTGCAGTCGCTTAAATTGCTGCAGGCTACATATTTAACCTTACAGACTGTGGAAGTGCTGCTTTGCTGTGTTCTTATTTTCTGTTTTCTGTTTGTAAACTTATCTGTTTTTATAATACAGTTCAAGCAAGTATATCCTGCACGTCAATTTATCTATAAAAGGATGAAGTGTAAGAACTATGTAGTTACACTGCATCATTTCAGCAAATGGGGTCTCCTCACCATCCTCCTACGGACATTTTTAGTGGAGAGTTTGGAGTCAAGAGGTGATATTTGAGATGACCCTTTCCTAAATACAATAAACATCATTTTAATGTACAGTGATACCTCAAACCACTTTAGGTTTATATCCTTATGTGACCATGCTCTTATTTTAATTTCCTCTTATGTCGAAGTAATTTTCCCCATTTAAATTCACTGAAAGCCCATTATTTGTTCCAGCTCATAAAATAAGTTTCCCATGGCGATCAGATGGAAGATGTGCTCTGAGGTTGATGGAGGAGTAAACAGGTGGAGGACTTTAGTCTCATACACACACTTTCACTGTCGTCCACTTCCTCACTACTGTACATTCTGACTTTACACCTAACAAAGCGAGCTACATAAACACTAACCGACTGAGACTTGGGAAGATGAAGCGGGGGAACAAAGCACACGTCGTTGTTTGTATCCCAAAGCATAACTTTGGTCAAATCACAGCTCATATAAAAAAAATCTGTATGTCAGTGCACTCAGTCTGGAGGTATCACTGCAGTTACCATTGCTGCAGTCGCCTGAAGCCACCGGAATCTCTTATAGATAAAAACGTCTTTGTCTTTCAGTGTTTTGGCCTTTAATGGCCACCATCCATTCACAACTGGGAGTTATTTCAATGCCCATCTTCAGCGCTAGATGCCAGTTGCTCTTGCAGACACTGTATCTTTAAGATATTCCGATATGTTCATGCAGTCTTATCCAGCGTAGGACCCTCATCAGGTAAATGTCAGAATATTTCTGTGCGTGTAAACAAATCCTCTGCCAAGGAGCCGAAGTCTGACCTTGCTTGAAATTACATTTTCAAACTTTCCCCTTTGCAAAAAGTACATTTTCTCTTGAGAAGCAAAGCTTAAAGCTTTTGAATGTTGTAGCTGCAAACTCATTATGGAGTGGATCCTTTGATGATTTGACGTTTTGGGCCACCGTGCATTGACCAACAAACTAGTTTCACCCATAATCAGTGATGATCAATATATCCTCTCACTTCAGGATGATGTTCAGTCTACCACAGCTGAGTCACCCCCTTCCTTCAAGCCTCCACCCCCTCCGGGGGCGCAGAAGCGTCCAAATAGACGAGACCTTCTCAACAAGTGTCCCTCCTCTGAATCGTCCCACTCAGGCTTGTACTTCACCGCCCCACCCTCTCACAGTCACAGCAAAGAGCCAGGACACGGCCCTCCCTCGCCTTCATTACACCACAAACACCTAAAAGACCCGTCTCTGGACTACGCCGCCATCATAAAGAAAGAAACCTCAGCGCCGCCCAAGAAAGACAAAATCACATCCGCTCAGTTGGCCAAAGTCACGCAGCATAACATTGGCCCCTTTCCGAGGGTACAGTCCCCCGGCAGAGGCACCAAAACTCCTGTCCGATCTCCCTCGCCCCCGCCGCCGCCACCACTCCCTGCCCCCTCCCTACCACCTTCTTTTCCAGCTAAGCTGGTGTCTGTATCCAAACCTGCCCCAGCTTCCTCTTCTGCCTCCAAACAGCAGTTTGTTATGGTGGAAGTTCACAGACCCAACGCAGAACCTGACGTCAATGAGGTGCGGCCCCTGCCCCAAGTTCGAGGTAAGAAACATGCTCCAGGGTCAACACGTCAGACAGCTGCTATAGTATAATCATCTGGCTTCTGGTATCCACAAGAGCTTTTTTTTTTTTACCATAAAGTGATGCAAAAGGTTCCAGAAACTGTATCCAATAGGATACATTTCAGTAATTATACGGTTAGTTATGGATGATTATCAGAATCTATCCTTTTTGGGAGCTTTATATGGGTGTGGGTGGATTAGTTTACAGCTACTTACCAGATTCTGAACCTTTCTAATCATCACAGATATCTTTTTCTGACGAAGGGAATCATTATTGTGAGTGCAAGTATATGTATCTCCTTGTGCTTAATGTGCCAAAATGATCAATTACCCATAACACTGTTTTATGGATACTGCATTAAAAACATTACTAATCCTAATGAGCCTTTTTATTTATATGAAATATGTGTGGAATCAGGTCATTTCCAAGGAAGTTTTACCCATCTGTGCAGTTTTAAAACATCTGAGGAGAAACCCTGCATGTGAGCATGTCTAATCTGGCGGGAAGACCATGTACAGGGAAACACATCAGCGTGTGATGCAGCCTCATGACCTTTTCTGACATCGTGTCTGCCTGCCTCCCCTCAGGTGGCGCCCTGTCTCAGCTGTCAGACAGCGGACAAACCCTCAGTGAGGACAGCGGCGTGGACATAGCTGAGACAGGACACGTCAGCAAAGACAGTAGCCCTCATTCCTCACGCACACGCCTCCCCCGAGACAACCAGGGGGGCGGAGGGGACAAACCCTCCAAACCGGTGAGAGGGTGACTGAGAGCAGCTGTAAATGAAGGATTAACACATAACTGCAGGGAATTTTGTTGCTGTTTAATTATTTGAGCATCAAGTCCTGCTGTGTTTGTTGTGCCTTTGTGAGGACACATTTTGTCTTATAGTGGCTTTTTGTGGGAAAATGTCTGAAAATTAAAAAAAACAAACCCAAAGCAGAAATGGTTTGGAAAGAAATATATATACATCAAAAGTAATGTTTATTTGTACATTTCCATTGTGACAGTATGAACCCAACCACAGAGCAACTTCATCCTCTCACATGTGTTAGTTAGAAAATTGCTTATTAGAATATTAAATTTTCATTGCTTGGGGTCCAGAATGAATAAAATGCTTTTTCTTTACATTTATTGCAGATTTTACATGTAAAAAACAAAAAAAAAAAAAAGAAAAAACAAACTCAATTTTAAGTATGTTGGGTTTACATTGTTTGGAGCTAAACAAAAACATAAACGTAAAATAAAAAGTCATGCATCTAATTTAATCTGTTTCTGTGAAAATGAACATTTTCCTTTGTGCCCTAACTCTGGCTAATTAGACCAGGAATCAGTAAATCCAGTTTCCTGCTTCAATGTATCTGATGCCATGACAGGTTTATGAAAAAAAATCACATCACCACCATCATGCTGGAGCAGGAAAACATCTAGAAGCAGCAGGGCAGCAGACCACAGGGGCCAGATTAGCTAATCCCTGGGTTAGGGAGATTAAGAAATGTCTACAGAGATGAGTTTAACAAGATGCAGTAAAGAGTTTCATCCTATGGACATTTTATCCAAATTGAACTTTACGACCCTGAAAGCTTTTTTAAATGATGATGATTATTATTATTATTATTAATATTATAATTCATATTCATATTCATATTATTATTATTATTATTATACCAAAGTAAATAAATCTGTTTTGTTTTTATGTTTACAACCCATATGCAACTTTCCTAGGCTGACAGGGCAAAAAACCATTGCCCCTTATGCCGTCTCTTCCAAAGGGAGGTGCTGTTGGCATGTAGACATCTTAAAAAAACAAGACGTGGTGTCCTCACATCCTCCGACCCGGGGCCTCATTTATGTACGGAAGCATTTATTTAAAATTCTGCGCTAACTTTTAACCCTGTGTAGTAACATTATACAGAGAAAAACCGCCTGCACAGCTGATGATGAATTTCAGCCGCATTCGACTCATGTGCGTTATCGTTCCTATTAGACTGTTTATCCTCGTAAATAAAAACATGAATGCCTGGAATAACCAAAACTGAGCTATTTATTCCATCCATCCATCCATTATCTACTGTTTTGTCCCTAACGGGATCGCGGGGGGGCTGGAGCGTATCCCAGCAGTCAACGGGCGAAAGGCGGGGTACACCCTGGACCAGGGTCATCCATCCAGCCAGTCCATCACAGGCTATTTATTCCATAAATGGTATGTTCACAATAATAAAAATGTTGCTATGGCGCTAATTGCTACATTAGATGTGAGAAGGTGTGCAGTAATTAGTGTGATTACTGAGTAAACATATAAATATTGCAGTGGCACATGTGTAATGTTTCACAATGGATGTGTTGGCTTTACTTGAGGATTAACCAACAGTAGGATCAGGATGGGGAGATGAAGACTTCCATCTGATAAACAGATGTAGATTCTGTGCTCTCACATCTATGCACTAAACTGGGTCCAATGGAACCTTGTAATCCCAGTGAGAACAAGTTTGTATATGTCAACCTCAAAATGTGCATTTAATTAATGTACAAGTTATTTGGATATATTTCTAATAAATGTGCCTGCATGGTGGCCCGGGTTCATCCATTCATCCTGCTGCACCGCAGTGTGGCGAACAAGTTGCAGCCATGATGGCTGCTCCTTGGTATGTAAAGACACACCGTAGGGGTTTTTAAACTGTGATCTGTAATTTTAATGGAATAACTTGCAGGTGATTGGCTACCTACCGAGGTACTGGTTCCTGTTTGCCAACCCCCAGAGCGCAGTACTTTGATGTGGTACACGCTCATATGTGTTATCGTGGAGCGAGACATC
Organism: Kiunga ballochi; assembly: GCA_037177335.1. NCBI lineage: Eukaryota > Metazoa > Chordata > Actinopteri > Atheriniformes > Pseudomugilidae > Kiunga > Kiunga ballochi. Next base: position 18,656,372 of record JBAMIG010000020.1, on the reverse strand, counting down.
GCTCTTATCGCCTCCACTTTGAGCTCCGAGCACGTTTTTTATTTCTGGCACAGATATTCTTTTAATTATTACTCAGGATCTCCTTCGTGTCTCCACCTCGCAAATAAGCAGCTCGACTTCAGTCTGTGAAAAGTTACATTTACGTGTCCTCTCGAGTGCCATAATTCAACGTAAGCCGCCACAGATTCATATACCGATATATTTATAAGAAGCGCTGCATTGACCGTGTGAAGGAGCGGGATGTGAACCACCTTCACCTGCACAACCTTTTTGGGAAGGTTGTGATTTATAAAAGGAAACTGATGTAAATCTGAAATGTAAATCTGACTTTTACTTTGTCGCAGCAACGTTTGGGATTTAGCGTAGGTACAATTTTAGAAGCGATTCTACGCAACGTCTTATTAATGAGGCTGGTAAATATGCACGCAGTGTTTAATTTTTCTTTTTGGAACCAAAGAAATGTTATATAACCAGTACAGAGTTGCATTTTCTGAGCAGGACATGGCTTTTATGTGAAAAAAAACAATAAAAAACACAAATGTGTCCTCTTAAGCTCTAGTATTCACCGTTTTCTTGTCCATGTTTGTTCACGTTGAAACTTTATGCGCCTCCTCCAGGTCTTTTTACTGGTTTATGTGTATTTTCTGTGGCAGCTTTACAGCACTCCTTATAGGGCTGGTATACTGTATATAGTACAGTGTTTTCAGGGACTATGTCTGGACCCACATGTCCCTGAAAAATGTTCCACCTTTATTGAAAACAGGTTTTTATAATGAAGTCAGTTCTGTCTCCATCTGTAGCCTAATGAAGCAAGTGTGTTTTTTAACTTGGTAAAATTCTGAAATGACATGCTAAATAGATTTCTTGGTGAGATAGACATAACTTTTTCAGGCTTTTATGTTTGAATCATATAGTTTTATACATTTTCTAAGTTAAAATGAGGATATGTGTAATGTGCTGACATTATGTCACATTGTTGCATCTTTAAATCGTGTTTTGCTAATCTTTTTAACCTCAGTTTCTAAATTAGACTTTTACAGGGTGATGATTGTATTACATCAACTTTGGGGTTTGACAGATGCTGAGGTACAAGTGTGTGTGGTGTAGTAGGAAAAAACAAGCCAAGAATTGCAGGTTGATAAATCAGTTTTCTTTATTGCTAATCCTCCTCCAGAGTCTGCTTTTAATCCTAACTGTGATTTCTTCTCTCCTCCCTCTGTTTGCTCATGCAGTCTGTTTTCTTTGTCTCGCTCGTCACTTTATTTCTCAGTTATGTGATTCATTCAGTCATACCTTCCATCCTTTATTCAGCCACTTCCTCCACTGTAACATAATGAAGCCTAAATTGCTCTCTTCTCCTCATTGATTGATGCCAGGAAAAACAAGCACAGATGGGAGTAGTTGTGATTATTTATGATGAGAGGCTGTTTACAACTTTTTTGTTTAATTTTCTTTTAAATTCAGGGCTAAAATGACTGTGTAGCATAAAAAGCTTTTTATAAACAATATGTCAAGCTTTACAGCCTGCTTCTTTTTCAGTGTTAATCAAGGGGGTTCTGAAAAGAATCAAATTATTGCCATGACATTTTTAAGCATATTAGGGTCTCTACATCTTTATGTCTGATTAAAGAAAGAAGACAACAGAATTACAGGCAGCTCAAAATGGCCTTGTAAATATGACCTAGAATAACAATACATTTGTAAACTGCTTATTTCTATCTTTCTCTCTCTCTCTCTTTAATATCTCTGGAACTAAAGCCAGATTTAGGGTATTTTCATCCATACAAAAAGAAAAATTGGCCATTTAATTGCATGAACACTGGAGACCATTTGGACATGTAAGGACAGCCCAAGAAGTTTCAAAACCATGTATTAGTGGGATTTCCTCTCTGGAGATGCTCTCATTGCCAAAAGAAGGGATGTAGAGAAGACAGAGAGAAGAAACATTATGTGGAAATCAGAGACATTTTGGCTGTGTCTCAATTCTCTAGTGCGCTGAATCTAGTGCTAGTGCGCACTGTGCATGTTTTTTCTGTAGTGCGCACTACCGTGGGGTAAGTGCTGTTTCAAATGAAACACTGGACGTTAGACACTTACCAGTAGGGACGTACAACCAGTTAGGCTATTCTGCTTCACACCAAAGTTATTATTTGTGTCCACTACAGGGATAAAAATACGGCTAACATTTACGTATGCTAACTGTTCTAGATCGGTTACCACAGTCTCAAACGAATGATTGGATCCATGAGTTATTGTAAACACAACATCAGATATGTAGCAAGCTGCGGTATACATTAGAATGGTAACAAAATAACTTAAAACTCACATCTATACAAATTAGCCTCCGCCGCATTGTTTCCGTCAATATTTTGAAAGTCCAGCACTTCTTTTTTCTGCTCCGCCAGCAAGATTGGGGTCAGTTTAGTGTGCGAAGTGTCCATCGTTTGTTCGTTCGCTGATTGAGACACAGCCTTGTATTTACCAAGCGCAGAAGCTGTAATTACAAGCGTTTGAACAGTAGTATCAACAACCGAGTGGGAAAAGTTCAGACCTCGTGAAAAAAGCCAGAATAAGGGGGAAGGAATTATAAGAAAACAAAATTCCTGAAAAAAATTAAAAAGACATGTTTCTACATCCAGTTTCAGATCTGCTGAGCCAGTAAATGGCAAAAGATAAAGAACAGGATATTTTACTGGAGTGGCCTGTTGGTTGCAAGATGCACAAAAGTACAAAAACTAAGAATATTACACGTTCACTAGAGGATCTATACAGGAGCTTATTATACAAAACTAGCCTCTGACCCAAGCACTGATAGCACTACTAATAATGCAATGTCTAGATGTGCCAAAAGATAAATAAACCATTCTTTTGACCTGGGTAGTGACTCATACATCGAAGCAGCAACTCATGAGATAATCTATTGACTCAGCTGCTGTGCACTAGCACAGAGATGCTAATTAGTAGCATGTTTGACTGAGTGACCCGGCCAAACATTAGCATTTTCTAGCCCAGTGATTCTCAAATCTTTTGGATGCATTAGTATTCACAAGGCCCATCACCACTCATCAATTGAGTGGTTTACAGTGAGTTGTATAAAATGTGTCATCATGCAGCCATCCTCTAAATGTAACGTTAGAAAGTCCTTATTAATAAATAAGGAGGATGACTAGGTTTTGTGGATTATATCAATCTCTATTATAAGCCTTTCCAAAAGCAGCTTATCTCATGGAGATGGTGCAAAAGTCAGATTTTAAATATGACATGTGCACTGACTTTGTTATTAATATGATAATGCAAAGGTGGGCGACTCCAGTCCTCCCTGCTGCAACACACCTGACTCAAATCGATGAGTATATAGCAGCATTTGGTGTCAAACTCTGCACCTGTCTGCTAATTAAATCAGATGTGTGTCAGGTGTGTTGGAAACTCCTAACACATGCAAGACAGCAGAATTACCCACCCTTAAATTCATGGGTTTGAAAATAAAAGTGGGAATTTCATAGATTTATGTCTGCACTAAATGGTTTAAATTTGACAACCCTGGTAAAAAATCCCAAATGTATTAGATGAATGTGGGCTACCTATATTTTTAGAATTAGAATCTGGTGACCCTTAAAATGACCTCCAGTTACAGAACCTGTGTAGTAGACTAGCAGCTGCCATGCTAAGCCTGGCAAGCTACTTGTTATAATTACCCTAAATAATAAGTTACTTTTTTTTGTTTGTTTTTACTTGTAGATTTTATTATTGCTTTCCTGAGGCTAACTGCATTAAATACGTATAAGTGATGTGTTTTCCATGAACACTGAGAACAATGCTTTGTAACAAACAAGCCAACTCCAGCTCAGCTCTGCAGAGAATCCATTAGGCTTGGTTGGGTTTTATTATATTGGGCACACATTACAGCCAATCACATGGAAGAACAGACTAGACTCATACCAATGTCTTAAACAACATTAATGCTTTTTTTTATTATTATTATTACTCCAAATAATAAAATAAAAAATGATGAGCTATTTGGGGACTATAAGAACTGACTCTTTGAAGGCAGTCGAGTCAAAAGAGCTGAATCTTTTAAAAGAATTCAATCTCCCATTGCTGCTGCTGATGTTGACTCATCCCTTTTATTTATTGGAAAATTGTGCAGTGCATTACTGCCACATACTGGGGTCTGATCCTGTGATTTATACATCGAAAAACCTGAATATTTTCCTGCTCTTGTAACTCACCACCATAACTGCAAACCATGAGAGCCCAGCAAAGCTCCCACCATGAGAGCCCAGCAAAGCTCCCACCCTGTCAAAGAGAGACGCTCAGAATTTAATTAGTTCAACAAAGTTCTTATTTAGCTGATTGTTGACACAAAACCCCAGCAACATGTTTTAGAGTTCTGATAAAAAATGAAACACACATCTGATAACAGCAGCTGGAATAGAGATAAAGAGGTAGTGGAAATGAAAATGAATGAATTAGTGTTTTTGTTTTTAGCCTCTGACTTGCTGTTACCTCAATCACACAAATATATGTCCTGAACTGAAACTAACCCGGCTGGATAAATATGTAACACAGACCTAAAAGAAGGAGCTCCATGGTGTGAAAACATTTATGTTTGTGCATTGTGATGATTTAACCAAGGAGATTTCTCTTTGTTACTTTCAGCCGGGGCTCTTGGAGCCCACCTCCACTTTAGTAAGGGTGCCAAAGAGTGCCAGCACCCTCGGCATTGCCATTGAGGGCGGAGCCAACACTCGCCAGCCGCTGCCACGAATCGTCACAATACAGGTGAGTCGGGAAGATGTATTGGAAAATATTAATTCTAGTGATGTGTGGAGGTGTGATTAATCCCTAGCTATGAACTCTGGCGAGGAGGTCTTTTTTTTGATGATTTTAAAAATTTTATTTTAGTTTAATCCATTTTATTTGACCTTATGAGATTTTGTAACGTTGTCAATGACTAGATTTTAATAATAAATTTCTATAATAACCACATAAATCCACTAAAACTTTGTGAAAATAAAATTATTGTCAAAGGAGGTCATAAAAATACTGCCTTCATTCATCTCTACGATAACCCTTATTCAATAAATGTTTGCTTTATCCATCCATTATCTATCGCTTATTCCCTGAACCGGGTTGCAAAGAGGCTGGAGCCGATCCTTGATATCGGGGAAGAGGCATAAATGTTTTCTTTATACACTTTATATTTATTTAACACATTTTTGGAAAACTCAAAGCCTGCCAAATTGGCACCAAATGGATAATAAGCAAGTCAAAATATCAGACCACTGCCTCAAATATTAACATAAATATACACGGTATATGCTCCACAATATATACAAAAATATCTTGGATAAAATTTTGGTAAGTTTTATACATAAACTTGAATAATGTGTGGCTCCGTAAAATATATAATGAGATGAGAAAGCTCTGGTAAAATTGGTAAAATTTATTTTTTCTGTGTTGCTTTTATTGCTTTTAGCTTGACATTTTTTACTTTTATGTTTCTTATTTTAAAGTGAACAACTTTGTCAAATGCTTCATCCAAGTTTCCTCTTTTACCTACAACCCTCATATCTGGAAAATTGTTCCTTAGTCATTTCAAACGGAAGGAGCACTTTGGAGTACGCAGACTATGAATGATACTTCGTGGTCTACGGAGTCTGCGTACTTAGAAGTATGCAGTCTCTGAATTGAGACACAGCCAATGAATTTTACACAAGTTCAATTCCTCCCTGCCAGCAGGTGTCACTGTCATACTGGTGATTTTACTGGTTCCCTCCTGATATTGTAGTTAACTGAGCAAAGAGAGGTCACTGTAAAAACCTTCTTGTAAAGTATTTTTAGATTGCTACAATGAGTTAAATGGACAGAACTAATGTCCTAGTTTGGATCAATGAAGGAGAAATATTATTAACTAAATGTTTTAATGTTTAATTGTTGATGTTCATTTTTTTAAAATACATTTTTTGATGAAAAGGTTGTGACCCTAACAACCTTCATCACCTTTAACACTGTTGATGGATCAGCTGGTGACATAAACATTAATGGAACTCAGTGTGTTTGTTGAAAGTGTGTGTGTGTGTGTGTGTTCAGCTTTAATCCTAATCCATTCATTCTTTATGTGAATACATTTTTTAATCCTATATTTAAAAAAAAATTGAACAAATATTGATCTATCCTTCTTTTACTATCATTTAAATGTAAAAATATGAGTATTTACAGCCCCATTAGATGATCACAGCGCGACATGAATAAACCTTGACTACCTGTGATTAGGGCAATCATTCAGGATGATTTGGCTGGTCTGGTGTGTGTGTGTGTGTGTGTTGATGTTTCAGGATGGAGGCAGAAGGTAGGACAACAGATTGCGCATCATCTCTTCATATAAAGCTAAATCTATGGATCAGGTGGGCGATGTTGCTAAATAGAGATGCGAATCACAGCATTTATATCCGCAGCAGCGTCTGTTTTTGAGAAAGAAATTCCAGTATTAAAGCCAAACCAGAAATGACAGGTTACTTATCTCAGAGGAGGGATTTGGCTGCAGCATCTGCATATATCAGCCTTCCATAGTTATTTGCAAGTCAACAAAACCGCACCGGCTTTCACGGATCATGTTCAAAACACAGAGCACGAAGGAGTTACAATTTGGAGATCAGAGCAGTGACCAGCCTCAGATTACCGTCCACATCTTTTTCAGTGCTTGTGTCTCAGCCTCCCACCTCACAGAGGTGGTGATTGAAAAAAAAAAACAGGAGGGGATGAGGAGGTTGATTGCAAAGGGAAGGATAAAAGGTTTGGAAATCAGCGTATTCGAAATCAAATAGGGCACCAAAGGAAAAGACACCGAGTCCGAAAGGATGCAGTGGTAGTGTGGAAAAGGCTGTGGTAATGAGGCATGGGGGGACGAGGGGGCTTTGTACACATTCATAGGTGAAGGTTTGGTGTTGTGCTTGGACATGATGCTATGTGGCTGTGTGGGTGTTTAAAGAATAATTATGTGGGGTTAAGTGGTGGTGATATCAATCCCAACAAATATAGACATGAAATTCCTTTTAAACGTATCCACACTGTGCGTTTCTGTGGTATAGTCCTCAGCAGACTTTCTCTGCTTAGTTCAGGGAGCACACAGCTCCTTCATGAGAATATTTACACAGTCATGTGTCTGCTCTTTGGGATAATACACATTTGGAGATTTAGGTCCATCACATAGTTGATGCAGGTTAGTTTGCTGCACATCCATGATGAGAGTCTCCCATTCCACTACATTCCCATCATCATCACACCACCAGCAACCTGGAGCTTTGATGCAAGGCAGGATGGATCAGTGGTTTCACCATCTGAAAGTGGAGCTGATATGGAGACTCATCAGACCAGCAACGTTTTCCCATTTTCTATTGTCCCGATTTGGTGAGTCTGTGTGAAATGTAGCCTGACAGGAGCAGCCAATGAAATCAGATAAGACCCAGTTCAGCCCATGGACAACCCACAGACATGTGCACTGCCACCTTGAGGACAATGTGTGTGCTGTGGAGCTTGTTCCAACGTCTTGGTCATGAAGAATAAAACATCTTGGGTGTTAGAGAGTAAAACAGTTTTTTGGGAATCTCCATTTAACACTTAAAAAACATTCAGACTCAAGGAAAGTAAAGTTATTTCCTGGTCTGCATTTTCCCAGATGCTATATCAACCTCAGGTTACGTGGTATCATCACAACATCCCTGAGCAATAAGAACGATTCTCAGTCACTCACACAGAACCATGACAGGCCACTCTTATGGAAGAGGAAGGAGGTTTCTGCACATTCAGGTTGAGGTCTGCTGTGACATCTGGGGAACGCTGACTCAGTCTTATTAAGCCCTTTAGCAAAGGGGGTACATCTTCAGCAGTGGCCACAGCCAGGACCAACCATTCGAATGATGAAAAGAGAAAAAAAATGTTTAATTTTGTTTTTTATTTCAAGCAGCTTCGTGCAGGAGGAATGATGGCGGCATGCGCTGCGCACAGTCTCTCTGCATTATTGAAAGTGGGCCGCCGGTCTCTGTATTTCCTCTCTGCTGACATGAGAAACCTACTCCAAAGCTATTGCAATCTAAATTTCTAAAGGGACTAAATGGAGAGGCTGCTGCTGGTTAGCTCCTTAATCGCGCTTTATCATAAACAGCAGAGTCATTTTTCATTCCCTTCATAGTACATTATGATGCCGTTCTGCAAAGAACCCCAGGATGTCTATCTACACCCATTACATTACACAATTGCACCATTTCATGGTATAAAAAGCCCAGCCGGTGTTTCTTCTCATCATTATTGCAGAAACTGATTTTGGTTTAACCACAAAGGTTTTAACATCCGATTGTCAAAATAATATTTTTTTATCTACTTGGGTGTTTACCTGTGTTTTAATAAGTTTTATTACCAGCCTTTATGTAAAATAAAATCTAATTTCTGGTTTTTAAAAAAATTATTTAACAGGTTTTTCATGCTACTTATATATATATATATATATATATATATATATATATATATTATACTTCCTGTATTCAGAAATAAAACTATGAAATAAAACAGACAGAAACTGTTTTATTATATATTTTCTATCAACTTTTAGGAAAATAGGCGTCTATGTTTGATAGTGTGCTGGTGCAGGATGCATAACCAATCACAAGATGGTATTTCACACCTAGCTCACTTTGCTCCCCCACAAGTACTTAGACTGACATTAAGCTCGCCATTCATTGTGGTGAAGTGGGTAAACTTTAATAAATGGCACTGAGATGGACTTTACGTTTGGCCTCTCAGCCTCCGCCGCCAATGAATGTTGGTGACTGACATAAATTATAGATTGCAGAAAAAACATCCAAAGTGGATGTATAATCAAAGTCATTTTCACAAGAACTTTTCTGAGCTCTCCAGACTGTAATTTGGAACGTAAATAGTGCCTGTGATTTTCAGTTCTCATAAAGGGAAGGAAAAACAGCAATCACCGCTTCATTAGTGCTGCTGTTCCTTGGAAACTTGCAGGAAGAGATGAACTTATAATGAGCCCTTCATTCCCTCATAGAGGGCTTGTAGGCTCAGGAGGGGTTTATGTTCTCCCATGTGATCACACAATTTTAAGGGGGATTTAACCTTTTACAGTATGGCCGGATGTTGCATATTTAATACATAGTGTTTCTGAGACATGTTGCATCACTTTATGGCAGAAACTTCACTCATAATGCTGTTGTTTACCACATGATACTGGTCTCCTGGACTTATTCCATGGTGATAAATAGTAAAAAATAATAGATTTAGTTAAAGGGTCAAATAAAGTTTTTAGATTTCAAAAGTTAGATGTTTTTGCCCAGTTATTCTCAATTCAGGCATTAAGGGGTTAAGATGCTGCTGCCTCAGTTAAAGGAGGGACAATATGCAGTTACTAGGATGGTTTTCTAGATAAAGGCTGCTTCCCTGGGTGGGCTAAGTGTGCGGGCGCTCTGTCCCAGTGAAGGAGGAAACATTTCCCAGTTTAGCTCCTGTTTCTACGACAGGGTTTCAGGTCCAGCTTGGTTTCACAGTGGAGGTCCGGACTTATTTCCAGAAGCTGGTTGCAGCTTTAAAACTTTTTTAACCTATACTTCAAGGCAAATAGTGTTTTTTTATTTGATAAATAAATTTTTTTTTTAACTTTTTCTTTTTTTTTTTTTTTTAGTTTTTAAGGTCTGCCAGTGTTTAAATGATGAAACGTTGTTGTTCCTTCAGGGGCGGCTGTGGCGCATGTAGTAGAGCGGGTCAATTTGTAACCAGTAAGTCAAGTCCCGGCTCTGGCGTCCACATGCCGAAGTGTCCTTGAGCAAGACACTGAACCCCCAGTTGCTCCCGGTGCTG
>JBAMIG010000020.1:18628647-18644483 GCA_037177335.1 Kiunga ballochi | reverse complement strand
AGCAAGACACTGAACCCCCAGTTGCTCCCGGTGCTGCGTCACCGGTGTGTGAATGTGTGAGTGTTTGTGTGAGCGAAAGGGTGAATGTGTCGAATAGTGTTAAAGCGCTTTGAGTACACTGATGTGTAGAAAAGCGCTATACATGTACAAGACCATTTACCATCTAATTAGGTTCAAAGTGACACGTTTGGACCTTTGGTGCAGGAAGATGGTGGAGTTTGTTGATAAAGATTAGGATTCAGTGTGGAAGGATTCTTATATTCAATAATAACTTTATACTAATGAAGATGTATGTAGGCTGTTATGATTTCAGCAATAAATTATTACAAGTTAATCCTTTCATATATGTGATCATTTCATTATTTCTGTCTTGTAGTTTTTCATTCTTCCTCTAACTGCTTGGGAGAAACTGTTTTATTGATCTCACACTTTACAGATTCAGGATGTTGCGTAATTTAACAGCTCAGGAGTTCTCTGTGTGTGTGTGTGTGTGTGTGTGTGTGTGTGTGTGTGTGTGTGTGTGTGTGTGTGTGTGTGTGTGTGTGTGTTTATACATCACTGTTTCTGATGATAATGTATGTTCTTCAGAGCACTAAATTAACACCCACCTAACATGGGTCAAAGTTTATGTTGGAAGGGTTAAAAACTGATACCATCATATTCACCATGAACGCTGGTCTATACCTGTATGACTGGAGCATCATTTTTATTAGCCCGTTTTAACAGATACTTATTCTGTGTTGTTTTGCATAAACTGAATGAAACAATATGTTATTTTATGGATTTAGTGTACAAAAATGACAGGAAAAAAATCATTTTATTCTTTGTTCTTTAGCAAACATGGAGTAATAATACGGGTCAGGGCTACAAATGTTTTTGATTTGTTTCTTTTTTTTTCTTTTTAGGTTTTGGCACAAAACTTTGGGTTATCACTGAAACAAAAATGTATTTTATTTTGGTTTTTTTCTTTCTGTTTTGTGACTGCTGAAAGGGTTGTCTGTAATTTTTTTTCTACAGATACCCAGATAAGGACTGTCTGTGCAAACAAAGACAATGGGGGGAAAGTCTTTGTTCATGTCACAGCCTTAATTTAAGACTTTAATCAAATTATTACATTTTTATTTTAAATTGTATTTTAATATGATTTAAAATTTTTATGTTTCACCTTTACGAAGCATCCAAATGCTCCTTTCATATCAGATTAAAATGTTTTTTCATGTTAATTTATTATTTCACTTCCCAAAATGTCTACACATAAATTTATGATTAGTTAAATAAACTGCGGAGTCATTCTGAGCATCCTGTCGGCAAAGTTATTCCATAAAAGCTTCAAGTTTCATGAACATTTGCTTGTCTGTTTCTCTTAGAGAGGGGGCTCGGCTCATAACTGTGGCCAGCTGAAAGTGGGTCAGGTCATCCTGGAGGTAAACGGGGTTTCCTTGAGAGGCCGCGAACACAGGGACGCCGCACGGCTCATTGCTGAGGCCTTCAAGACCAAAGAGAGAGACTACGTGGACTTCCTGGTGACTGAGTTCAATGTGGCTCTATAGCTGAGAGCAAGAGGAGGGAGCATGATGGCATTAGTAGCAACCTGACTGGATGAGTTCAACAGAAACGAGACAGAGGGATATCTTTTGATTAAACGGCACAACTCCTAGATAAACTGAAACAAATCTCTGAGCCCTAATTCTCTCGCATATGATACTCTAACCTATATGGCATCACTTTCACCCTGGACTTCCTCCAGGAATTTCCTCAACGTGTTACCTCCCCACTGTGAAACCTTATGCAGTGCAGTGGAAACTAGTGAATCCCTATCCTATGTTAAAACCTCTGGACTCACCGCTCTTTGAATTCCAGTGGATCCGTTCACAGCACCATCACAGACAGTTTATCCTTATTTTCTTTGCTTCTATCAAAGATAGATGAGATTGATTAATGCTTGACTTTACCATTTTGGATTTTTACCATATGTAAAAATGGACAAATGTAGATACATAGACACATATATATACATACATACATATATAAATATATATATGTATAATGTGTATGTATATATATATATATATATATGGTACACAGAAAAATACTCCTATATGAATAAAAAAACTGTTAACACTGTTGTGTTGTCACTATGTTCTTTGTCTTTTCTGATAATAATGTTGACTAATCACTAAAATGATGACGGATGCAGCAGGGTACTGTTTGCATGTGACATACAGACAGCGCATTAAAATAGCTGGACCCAAAGAGACCAAAATGTGTTTTCCAATTAGAAAGTAGCCCCACACAGAGCCTTGGAGGACCCCAATAGGGAAGCATGGGAGTGTAGACATCTGTTTTTACTACCTGGTCAGGTGTGATTCCCAGTAGATACGTTTATAAATCTGTTTACATGTAAAAACAAAGAATGTGCATCAAGTAAACATTTTGTCTCAACTCAGAGACAAATACTTTGAAGAACATGTCATTATTCACCTAATTTCAAACATGTATGCTAAGCCTGTCACAATGACAGAGAATGATTTTATCAGCAGACAAATGTTGTGAATGTTTGTTCTAAAGACCCAACAAATATGCAGACAAAAAAGGGATTTTTGTTCTTCTACGATGGTTACGCATACGTTTAGAGGCATTTTCAGGGTTGGTGAGGATCCAACACTCAGCAGAAAGAGCAACACCACCAAAAATCATGGGGATCTGGGAAAAAACAGGAACTGGAAGTTTATTATGCAGATCAAAAAACAAGAAGACTTTTATTTGACTTTTTTTTTTTTTTTAGCAACTTCTACAATTTCTACAAACAGGCATAGATAAAAACATTAACAAGTTTTTCAAACGGCAGATGAAAACGGACAAAATAAGTAAATTTATCACTAAATAAAAGTAGTAATAAATTATTAAAAAGTGTGGGTGTTTGTACATGTGTGTTGGTGGGGGAGGGGTGTAATAACAGCTCTAATCATTTAATGGTTTCACAGATGCATAGAAAACTTTCTAAATGCCAGGAAATTTGTAGTAACCTTAAAAAATAAGAAATAAATTAAAACATCAACATATTGTAGACTTTGGAGTTTTCTCTTTTTTAAGAACAGCTTTGAGTGTGTAAGGAGTCACATCCACATTTATAATGTCACGTCATCAACAACTGCTGCAGGATTACCAGTCTGAACTCAGCACTGCCCTCTAGTGGATGAACTGGCTTAACCATGGCAACACTAAAGTCACATGGAAGTGTGAGGACAGGCGACATTTAAAGCTGATGCCCGTATTTCCATACGTTAAGAGAGCATAAATGGGCCATGATGGAGCAACACAACTGATACTAATGTGTCAACTTGTTTTTGTTTTAAATGTGTGGCTTAAAGGAGTTGGGACGTAACGGATTACATGTAACGGCGTTACATATTTATAATACAAAATAAGAGTAAATGTATTCAGTTACAGTTACTTTTTAACTTGGTGTATTTTAAATACATTTAAATACTTTACAGCCCTACACACAGGTTGCACTGTGCAAATGCAGATAGAGATATGCACAGGTACACTGAGAGTCAGTGCGCGAGAGGCCTTTCCACTGTCCACAAATAAGTGCACGACAATGGCAGAAGACAATTTGGGGGCGGGGGGGCATTTTCAGCATGGAAATTTAGAGAACATTTTAAGTATAAACCTGGTTAAAAAGGCTGCATTATGCAAGCTTTGCTTACCGTTAACGAAGCTGCTTTCAGCATGAAGGACTAATTTGAGGTGATTGGTTAAAACTGAGAAATGTCTCAGCAGAGCGTTCACATGCAGAGACAGAAAGGAGGTTTAATGTGCACTGGCTTGCATAATTCAGCTTAATTTTAATTTTTTATATTTATGTATATATTTATATTTACACCTTTGAGTGTCCCTGTTGAGATACTTTTTAGTCAGGTGTATTTTCTCCCCACATCACACCCACATGAGCATTAACATTCCTGAATGGAATAAATGCTTGTTAACAGACTGCAAAGAACTTGATGAGAAAGTTTATTATTTGAATCAGGTTTGTTAAAGAAGGGTTGTGTCTAAGACATGCAGGACAGGGGTACATAAGAAACACCATTCTAGACAATACACTGTCCATTTATAATGTGATTGCTCTAAGTTCACAAAGTACACAATTGTTCTCAGTGCAATTTTAATCTTTATTTTATGCACATTTAAAGCACGTTTTGCTTTCTTATATACCTGATTGTTAAAGCAGCCATGTTGCACTATAGGTTTCCTCATTTCTGAGCTTTAGAATTTAATAAAGGTAAAGGAAATTTAATTGATGCCATTTTTCTTAAAATAGCATAAGTTGCAACACAAAATGTTCTGCATTTATGTTTGATTTAACTTTCTATAAAGACAGTAGATTGTTTTTTAAAGCATGTTAACTTAATTCATGTTCTAGATAAACCCGTTCAGCTAGAATATTTTGAAGTTACCAAAAAGTAATCCAAAAGTATTTAGAATACATTACTTAATGTGACTAATCCAAGTGTAATCTGTAATAAAATACATTTTAAAAGTAACCCTACCAACACTACATATGATGCTTTTAAATCCTGCCTTTTAACAATTTATTGTATGTATAAAGTAGAACCACTATGCTTTGGTCTGAATTTCTACTCATTTTCGCTCCACATACACCTTATAACTCTGTTCTGAGGTGCATCTTCAGAGCGACTCGTTTTGGTACTGTCTCTTTAAATGTGAATGAGGCATGTTAAGCCCCGCCCCCTTCCAGGCCACAGGAAGTTCAACTCTACCCTGTTCCGCCATGTTTGTAGCTTGATATCAGCGATACGCTAATCTCCCTCAGATAAACATTTTATTGGTAAGTTTACTATAAATGTCAACGTATCAGATTCATGAATGTGATTACCTGGAATTCCACAACTTCATTTGGCAGTAAATACTGTATCGTAATAGATTTTAAAAAATCAAAGAGCGAATAGAGAAATAGAGAAAATTAAACAGACAGAAAAATATGACCAAAAAGAATATAAAGATAAATGCACAGCAGCAGGAGGGAATAAATTTACATTTTCTGCATTCCTAAACACTTAGAAGTGCGAAAAACATGTATTTAAGGGCTAAATAATTGGATTTTGCATGATATGTCCCTTTTAAGTTGATTAACAATGACAACACTGAGGCTAACCACAGAGAATCTCAGTATATCACCAGTAACAGATAATTTTGTTAAATACTATAAATTCTTTTGAATGGGACATATGTCCCTTACCAGTATCACCAGAAATTTCAGGGTTTTTGTAAGTTTCAAAGTTTTTGAGTAAAAATGAAATGGAGACATCACAAATGAAGTACCTCAGAGTCCCTTCTCTGTTTTGTTAAGAAACCATTCAGTTAGCTTCTAAGCACCTGAATCAAAGGCAGATGGGCTTCTTTTGTTTCTTGAAAACATTTTGAGTCATCAAAAAGGCATTTGCAGTTCCAGCCTGAGTGGTGAGGCTAATGGTTCAACACAGGAGAGCTCGCTCATCAGATTAAAATTCATTCCTCTTCCTGCATTTGGAGGATAAATGACACTGCTTTGAGGACAGTGATGTGCACATTTTGGACTAGGAGGATGGATGGTGTGAGAAATGTGTGAAAGAAGCTTTATATGTTAAAGGGGGAAAACATTGAGAAGCAGAGGTGGCTTCAGTTTTCATGTTCTTCCCAGACAATTTCAAAACAATTCACACCTGAAGTTTTTTTACCTGAACGTATCACGTCAGCCAGGCAAGCAAGCAATTCCCAGATGGCAACAGTCCTCTTGACCCGCAAGATAGTGGGGTTAGTCAACAACACACAACTTCCACAACTCTCATCCATGAAAGGCCAAACGGTTAGAAAAATTCAATCTTTTATGATCAACAGTCCAGTATATCCAGTAAGAACATCAATTTAATGTCCTGAAACTGAGTTTTGTTTGGTTTGTAACTTAAACTACTCTTTGCTATTTGAGCTAAACAATAAATATATTGAGTTTTATGCAGAGCTCCTTTGTTTCCTATTTTTCATTACTGGTCAGACTGATTAAACCAGGTGTGCCTGACCTCAGTAACCACCATGGCAATGACCAGATACACCTACATTAATCAGTTCATCCAATAATGAAAGACAGGACACTGAATTAAAGGTGCACATATCACTAAATCAGCAGCCAATGACAGAAGAATGTTATATACTGTATAATTAAATTGGTATCTAATTGCTTTGCTGAACTAAATGCAAATTCTTTAAACTGCAATTTTATAGAAGTTTATAAAGTTTATAGAAGAAGACAGAACATGTGCACAGTGTTGAAATAGCAATGTGAAGTGAAGCCATCCTTGCATCTGAGGCATCCACTCTGAAATGAAATCATGTTTAAGTCTGAGAAGTTTGACCCCTGACAGCCACCATCCATTCAAACTGTCCTTGGCATATGAAGTTATGTCCATACCCAGATGATATCTTATACACTGTACCTGTTAGTATCATGCTGCAGACACTTGTAAATATAATGTCACATATCTGGATAGCTGGTTGCAAAAGGTTAAATCAAAATGAGCCGTGTTATACTAATGATACATCCAGAAACTTCCATGCCTAACTAACAACAAGTTACCGTTCCCACGTATCCAGCATCCATAGCAACAACTGAGTAACACATTATCTACTGATGTCACCAGGACTCTGCTAATATCTGCCTATGTCAGCAGATATAAGCTTTATCATTATGTAATAAGCCATTATGTTGAATGCCTTATAGCTTTATGGTATAAAATTAAAGCGACGTTGCAGCTGTGGGTTATTACAAGCAGTAAAAATAAGAAAATATTACCAAAGAATTACAAACCTTTAATCAGGTAAAGCGTTTTTCTGAATGCTTTTATATTTGAAGATCTGCAGCAGGAAATGTTGGCTGCTGTAGACGCTCTGATGCTGCAGCAGGAGCAGATTGATGCTGGATCACATTTCAATGAACTTGTGTAGGTTTAAAGCTTCTGCTCTAAAATTGTTTTCCACAATCCTATCAATTTTACTGTAAATGCTGACTCAAAGATCCATTTTTCAGTGGAGGTCCTTCCCACGCAAGCTGCTCAGCTACTGAATAAGAAATAATGAATTTTATTTAGTAATTTCCTTGTTTTAATTATGATCACCTTTTGGTTGGGGGTGAGGATGGGGTGCAGCAGCTCCTGGTGCTGCAATTGCACAGAAGAAGCGTTTAGAGAGTGACACTGTCAATTCTTTACAACACTAATTCACATGTGGAATGAGCGTGCATGCAGGCTTACATTTACACGTTTTTAGAAAAGCAATTACGAGATAAGCGGCGAGGTAGCGCGAGAGATGGAGCGAAGGAGTGTGAGTGACAGAGTATGACTGAGGTTAGAAGAGAAAAAGTGATGGGATTGTCGGGCTTCCTCTCAGAAAGTGACTCACCGTGGACTCGCATCAGGCTGCTGGTTGAAGTGTGAAGTAATCAGAGTAAAATGATCTCAAGTGTTATGAGCGGAAATGTCTGTCTTGTGTGTGTTTATGTGAGTAATGTGTGTCTGTCTGTAGTTAATGGAGAAAAAGAGAAAAACTATGGTCAAAACAAATATAAATGTCATCTGTGGTCTGGCAGTCCGGGGTTTGTGAGGGATTCTGATGAGATGCTTTGAGAAAAAATCACTATAAAAAGCCTCATCAATCATTCTGGTGACAACGGGGAGAGGAAAGCTCGCCATGTTTTGTTCTTGACATACCCCTGCTGTCGTCTTGTGGAAAATGCCAGCTTTTGATGAATGAAAAACAATAGTTAAAAATGGCGTAACGGGGTCTTTTTGTTTGTAAAGGTTACGCTTTTATCTGGAAGGGTCTGTCTGGGCCTTGAACAGAAAAAGAAAACTTAATTAAACTTTTTTTTCTCTATATCTGATGCAAATTGCCGTCTTTTAAAATTCTGAACAAACGTTATTTTGATGCCTCATCAGAAGAGAACAGACACAAAAAGATGTTCACCGTTGGACTGCGTTTTTTCAACAGACACAATTTAGTCTAATTTCATCTCATTTTTATCTTGTTTGCTCTATGAAAAGCTTTTCCTTTCTTTTTGTTTATTTTTGGAGCTTTGGTAGCGACTGGAGTGTTTATGGAGAGCTTTATCAGAACAGGTCAGCTGGAAACCGCTTCCTGCTGCTTTAAAAGCTGTTCATTAGATCAATTGTTGTTTAACAATACGTAGACTCAACACATCAGTTCATGCGTTCACGCCAAAAACTGTTTTACTGCAACATATGCAGCAAAATGGTTACAGGAAACTGTAGCCATTATGTGTGGTGAAAAACCGAGCCCCTTAATTCTAAATGAGAAACTTTGTCAGTGAGGTTGTCGGCTTGTGAACTTTTTCACCACCGTGATCAGCTGGTCTATCCACTAAACCACGGGTGTATAGGATGTGTGACATGATGCATTATATGCATTATACTGCTGGAACTTCTCTTCAGACTGTAGCCAGCAGCAACATTCAGGTAGGCTTTGGTGGGTAAACCATGCAATGCAAAGAGTCCCTAGGTCATTCAAATCAGTCCTTTTCTTAACCACTTTATTCAGTTAAGGTTTGCAGGGAAGCTGGAGGCTATCCCAGCAATCATTTGGGCGAAAAGTCACCAGTCCATCGCAGGGGTCAGGGTATGCCAATAAAACGTCCTTCACATCAACGCCTGAAAAATTGCTGCAAGTTAGGATGGACCAGAACTTTCCTCATGGTAATCCTACCATCGGAACGTGGAGCTGGAATGGAGACTCATCGGACCAGCAGCATTTTTCCATCTTCTCTTGTCCAGTTTGCTTACAGGAGTGGTACCTGCTGTGGTCTCCTGCTGCCGTAGCCCATCTGCTTCAAGGTTCAACGTGTTGTGTGTTCAGCAATAATATTCTGCATAATGTGTTTGCAACCAGTGGTTATTTGAGTAACTCGAGTCTCCCCGTGTCCTCTGACCTCTTATATCAACAAGACATTTTGGCCCAGACAGCTGCCATATTTTCTTTTTAAACCATTTCCTGTTACTCTAGAGATGCTTGAAGGTTGTAGACCAGAGCACAAAGAGCTCCATAAGAATATATTCTTTAAAGTAGACATAAGTGTGAGAGGTACTTTTCACAGGCGAAGAGGTTTTGCAGGTCCAGTGACATCACCACCAGATTGGACAAAAGAAAATAGTGTAAAAATGTGCACCTGAGTAGGATCAAAAGAATAAATCCAAACATATGATACTGTACGGGATTTTTAAGTCATGTGCTTTCTGATATACATTGGCTTCATTTCATCAAAAGCCAAACAAGACCTGCAGGAACTCTGAATGGAAGCAGAAAGAAGGATACAACAGAATGAAAGCAGGGTTGCATCACCTCATCTGAAAACAGCTGCAGGGAACAGCTGGGAGAGAGGAAGCTCCACAACCCAAAAAATAATATAAAGAGTAAAGGCCGGAGATAATCTTATCCTTTAAACTTCATGGTGTAAAGGAGGGAGAGGACGAATACATCCACCTTCTCCTCCCCATCACCTTTGGACCACCCAAGGACAAAACAGCTGATAGAATCCTTTCATTTTGATTAAAGCATATGAGGTATGAAGATATTCTGCTTCAAACTTAGTATTCAGATGGCGTCAGAGTGTGCACGTGAGTGTGCACACATGTGGCACATGAATGAAGGAAAGAGAAAGGCAATGAGGAAGATTAGAGAATGTTTCCTGAGGGATAAGTAAACAGAATCACACATGTGACAGGAGAGGAGTTGTGTACTGTACTGAGCTAAAACTGAGTCACCCTCCTCTTTTTTTCTGTATGATGCAGGAATAATGTCTTCCTCAGGAATATCATCCTCTGTGGATGTTGGACCCCATCTGGTGACATCAACAGAAAATAATTACCCTGCATGGGAATGATAATGAGATGCTTGCCAAGCATTAGTTAGGCGCTTAGTTGTGCTCAATTATTATTTAATTAGATTCCGTTTGAATGTTGAGAATAATTATAGACATTTCTCAGCTGATCATGTGACGTCAGACACGTTTGTATGTAGCAGAATGATAAACAGAGCAGGTGCTACTAGCTCAGCTGCAACAGCTGGCTTTTCATAATAATGTTGCATTAGTGATGTGTCTTTGGGTGGTCCAGGCAACTTCCCAATGATGGGATGATGACATGTCATTTTCCAGACTGTCTGCTGACCCTAAACTACAAGCTAAATGTAGAGGTGTGTATTCCTGATCCAGAAAGTACAAATCCTGTCCGGCAGCTGTTCCCAGTCGCCAAACCAGTTAATTTAATAAGGACAGTTCTTCTGCAGGTAAACGAGTCTGTTAGTGAAAACACCTGTTCTAAATATACACATATATCCTATAACATGGCAGGACTTCTACTTTCTACACCCCAGGAAAGAAGCTACAGCCACATTTATGATTTTTACACAGCTGGAGCTCTGAAACTCATCCTGCCACAAAATATTTGTAAACCTCTTTAAACTTGCATGAATCCCCCGTGTAAATGCCGTGATAAGCTGAATATATTATAATCAAAGAAAGTCAGACCTGTCTGATCAGAGCATATACATATACATATATATACTATACTATAATCAATACTGGATGAAAATGATGATAGTGTTGCCTTCTGCTTTCTTGTGTTCATCTGGGTGCTGGAGACCAGGACGGGAAATAGGGTTTGGAGTAAGGTTTCTGCCATGAAGTGATGCAGAAACTGCATGAATCAAATACAATATATCAGGTTATAAAGGGGTTAAAGGTCACATGTGTTGCATACATTTTTGTTTTTTGTTTTTTCACACCACCTTAATCAGCTGTTCATGAAAGCGATCTGTTCATGAATGCTTCAGCGAAATGCAGAACAGAGAACTTTGCTCTTTTTGCTTTTCCACCTTAACCATGCCAACCTCATCATGCAGCCCTACAAGACACAAGCTCCACTCAGCCGAGGAACAAGGTGTCCCCAACCTCGTCCGCAAGAACAAATTGACATAATTTTGTTCTTGTTCCCTCAACATAACATAAATGTTTTCACTTTTCGCAGAGTAACAAGCCTAAATGTTTATTTGCAAAAATAAAAAAGCATTTTGCACCAGAAGCAGCTGAGTACCAGCAGTGCTTTAGTGGTCAGGGGGTCCCCCATATCAAAATTCTACGTTTTACCTCAAAAAGGCTTGAGCCGGCCCTGGTTTACGCTCTATTATTAGACATTAATATCTGACTGTAAGCCAGGCAGGATCAGCCAGTCGGCAGCTTTGTGCAGTTCATTTTCAGTGTGTTTGCAGAGCTGACTGCTCCAACTGCAGCTCAGAGGATCTTTATTAAACCTTTATTGACAAGCAACAATGGTAATACATTTCTATATGTATATAACTATAATATACTGCAGATGTGTATTTAAGGAAACTTAAAAATTAGGGTTCTGCATTACTCAGACCAGTGATGGGGGATGGGTTGTTATGTTTTGCTTGTCAAAAAGGCACTTTATCAATGTGATTGTATGAAAAGTGCTTATTAATTAAAGTTTGATTGATTGATATTGTAGTTTGATGAGGAAGGAAAGAGTTTAGGAAAAGACAGCTGCAGTATTATCTACCCGACAGCTCCCAATATCAAGTTTGCCATTAATTCTTTGTTGTCAAAGATCCAGTCCATACGCACCACCAGGCAGTAAAACAGAACTACCAGAGGAAGAAGCCATGAATCCACCACAGAGGTAACTAAATCAAGTTATCGAGGTGAAGGATCATATATTTTCTAGGACAGCACTTGTTCCTTATCAAGCTGCACATCCTGTGAGCCGCCCCAACCATTTCTGTTTCTAAGCATTTTTATCAACTTGATGCAAATATTTCCTCTAAAGATGTTTTATTTACCTTTTCTCTCCAATGCGGTCACAGCAGTGGATGTGAGAGTCTGATAAAGTCTTACCTATCCTGGCTACCAGAATCCTTACACAGCCCCACTGGTGAAACATTTAAACATATTAATTGTAGAAATGAATGAATGAAGCTCCACTGGGAACTGTAATATATTTACTCCAATATTTGATACAAAAGAATAAATAAAGCAGCCCTGCTGCATCATTCCTCCATCACAGAGGCCTTTTCATGGCTAAACTTTATAATGACCCCATCTGCTAGAAACATGTCGATAGCAGCTCGGCACTCTCTTTGGCCTGATATTAAAGGGCCGTGCAACAGGGAGGGATGATGGAGAGAAACGATGGCAGCAGCTGACATACTCATTAATCAGCCACCAAGACAGAGAGGTGCTGGCCTTGGGTCCGACATGAGACACCACAGCTCACACACACTTGTTGCTTGTACAGCTGCAGGGTCACTCAGGTGATGAATAAATACAAGTTAAATTAATAAATTATATTGATTAAGTTTTTTTGTTAGGATCAGTCTTGCAATCAGTGCAATAATTTGGTTGCAGTGCATTTCCTGCTGGAGAATCTGTGTCTACATCACATTTATTGGATCACTTTTGGTCATCTAACCCTTCCAGTGACCCTACTGGTTTTGCCCATACCCCCACGCAAAATGACTAAACTCTGTAACCGCTGACACAAACTGCAGCTCTCTGATCTCCATAGCAACACAAACATAATCTACGGCAGCAGTCAACCCTCCACACCTCCATCCTTCCACCATGAGCAACAGGTTTTCTGGAAATGTCACTCATATAGCAGCAGCCACCAACCTTTTGACTGTACCAGGAGTCTTTGTTTGTTTTTAAGCTCTGATTATTTATTAATTAGCTGTTGAATGTCTAGGTTTGTTGTTGTTATTGAGGGGGGGATTGCGTGAGTGCTTTTTGCATTCAATTTAGCTTTTAATTAGGAGCATCAGGATGCTATTGATACAAAAAGTGTATTTAACTGTGCAGCATTGCTAACTAAATGCAATATCTTTGTCTCTTTACTGCAATTAGTGTGAGAATGAGGGTTAAAGAAGGTTAACATGAACCTTGCTGGATTAATTGGTTGGTGTGACTAAGAATGAGAAAGCCAGTGCATTAAGTTTTCCTGATTTGAGCGTATGTGAAGAGGTGATGCCATGTGAGGGCTGAATGCCTGAATGCTTCACATTAAAGTAGGCAGTTTGAGTGTGTATTTCTGCATGTATTTTTGAGTATTTTCAATCAGTGGAAGACTTTTTGTTAAAATCATCAACATAATTCTGAGAAGTAAAATGATGTTCTATTGTGTTATCATTAGTGGACCTTTACTTTGACCCCAGGTCAAACCATCAATTTGGTATACTTTCTCACTTGAGAATGTTCTTTACACAGCTTTTATATAAGAAGAAACTGTATCTTTGCGTCTCAAAACATAGAATCTATCTTTGGATGAACAGCCAAAAAGGTAAAGAACATTTAACTAAGATTGTAAATGTGAAAAGACATTTTTTAGCTGAATTTATTCCTCTGCTTTGGAAAAATGGGGGGAAAAAAGGATAGATTTTTACATGGAATTATTGAAGTAAAAATGTGAAATTGTTTGGCTACGTAGCTGCCTGCTTTGGTTATGACTTAAAATCATCATCTAATCAAATGAAGAGATTATCATAGGATAGCATCTGTAAAAATGCATGTTTAACTTTTTTTTGTAATGGGAAAAAAGTTTAGACAAAATAAACTGTTGCTGACTGCTACTTTGTGGAACGGTGCCATCTTGTGGTGCAATACCTGAACTACACTTTCAATGTTTGTTTTACTAACATTGATCTACAGTGACCCCGCCCCCTAAGTTGCATATTAACCAATCATCGCTCAGATTTGGTCTTCGAGCATCTCTAGTATAACCAGTCTTTGAATCTAGTTTTACTGTCCTCAGCGCTGTCTTACAGGAATTCTAAATGCACAGATTTATCACCTACATGGCAAAGAGTCTAAAAAAACTAGTTTTAAGATTATTTTTTATCAATAAAAGAACTAAATATTTGTAAAAAGGAAACTATTAGGAACTAAACGAAAATGTGCCTAGCAAACTTAACTCAGGACTAATTTTCTTGGCGTTTGCTTGCGTACTAGTCGACCATATCCATCAATGCCACAATCTTCAAGATCGATATTCAGCCTATTAAATGATCAGGAACCCCAACTTTACTGATAAACTGACCCTTATAACAGCTCTCAAGCAAGGTACTAACTTTTTTATGTTAAAATGTCTCTTTAAAGTGACGTTTTTACGTTGGTTTAACATGTAAATGTGGAGTAAGCGTTGGTTCGAAGTTAAACTTTTGAAATGACAGCAAAGAGCTAGCTTTCACTTTCTAACTGTTTTTTTTCCTCACGCGACTCCAAATGTGAATTAAGCAAACAATATGAGCTCTAGTTTACGTTTAAAAACTACGTGTTGACGGCGGGCATGGTGTCTGTAAACAGTTTGTTGTGGTGAGCACCATGGTGACACGGGGGTGGGTCTTTTCTCCTTGTTTAGCGGTGATCAAGGCAACCGACCCGCGGCTGCTAGCATCTCCACAGCCCCCTCCAGTTTGCCATAACGGCCACAGATATTATCTACGTGCACATCTAATCAAGTAAGCCTTAATGTTGTTTTGCAGACTCTCTTGGAGTTACTTAACCCCCACTTTAGTTGTGTTTTAATATGTGTGTGTGCTTTTAGACGTGTGTTGACTGAAGGGTTTGCTGTTTGTTTCACGTTATTGTGAAAATGCTTCTTTCTTTAAATCGCTGCAGCATTAATCCAGCTTGCATGGGTATTTTATTTATGTTGATCCATTAGTTTCTCAAACTGGGCTTAAGTAATAAATTCATGTTTCAGCTTTTCAGCTACAAGAAGCTGTCATTTCATCTTTATCTTTCTTTGCATGTCCTTTCCTTTCCTTAATGCTTCCTGCGTCCTCAGCTCTCCTTGTGTCTCTTAAGAAGATTAGTTGTCATATCTTCGTCACTAGATCATCCTAAATAGACATTTCGATCTGTCTGTGGTGCCTAAAATTCCTCCACGATGGGCCAGGTTCACTGATCTCTGTGACCAACTTTAACTCAACGATGAGTTCATTCTGTTGTTTGTCTCCCGTCCTTTAGTCTTGTCTGTACTCCCCCCTCACCTGTCCATACTGATCAGGTGATTGGAGCTCTCCTGTTCGTGTGTTGTCTCAGAGCTACACTTATGTTGAGGATATATACAGACACTAACTGTTTACAATTGCTGAAGCCCCCTTGTAAGCGATTTAGAGCAGCTTAATCCCCCCGTCTGGCAGCTGAGATAAATCCTAGTCCCTCAGGGAGTGAGCAGAGACTATGAGCAGATCTACAGGTGAGAGGTTTCTTTGCTTATATTGAGCCTAAACTGGTAACTGTTAAAGAAAGGAAGAGCTTGATTTCACGAGGAGTATGCTGCTGTTTCAGGTTAGCTTCTTACTGCTCGTCTGACTTCGGCTGGTAGGTAAAGTAAGCATACGTTCATCATATTTGCTACCAAAAATCTCTTCAGCAGGGCTTTGATCTTCTTTAAATGGTCTTTTGAGAATATATGTGTGCTTTATTTCTTCAGGTGGTGAGTATTGAGCAGGATTGTAACAATGCTAATGAGGAAGATGGTGTTTGTGAGGAAACTGCTGCTCAAATTTGCTTTTTTCAGAAGATAAATGCTTAGTTTTAAGTCAGTTTTTAGCTTTGGTTGTTAAGGATTATAATTACACTAATATCAGCAGGGGTGTGTCATAAGGTCAGGTATTACCTACCCAAACAAAATCCCTCCATCTATTCATCCATTTTTTACCACTTATTTCCTGAATGGGGTCGCGGG
>JBAMIG010000020.1:18543205-18576773 GCA_037177335.1 Kiunga ballochi | reverse complement strand
ACAAGGTGATGAAAATACCTGGAAATTCATTTAGAAGAGTCTGAATTTTTATTATATTTGTTAAGCTCTGAAAAGAAGAAAAAAAAAAAAAAGCATCATGGGTTTGTAGCTTTGATGGTCAGAGGTCAGAGGTCAGTGGGAGAAGGTTGTTTAGGAGTTTGTGGGAGGCAAATCAACTGGAATCGAGAGACGTGTGGTGTCTCAGACAGAAAGTTGTCTCCTAATCAGACAGTAAAGGGTTTGTTTGGGGGGAAACTGTTGTGGCTGTTTCAGAAAAATACGATAGAAATGTTGTGTTTAAATGCTTCTGTGAGATGCATCGCCTTGTTGGTCAAAAGGATAAGCTCATGTGAGAAAGTTCAAAGTGTAAACCAGAATTTAGGTTTATTTTTTAATGCATCTGGGACCTATTCATCCCAGTAACCTTTATGTCTTGTTTGCTTCACTCCCCCTTTTGTTAGTTTAGGTTTAGGCAATAAATCCACTTTGTTAGGTTTAGTTAACAATGCTATCTTCATTATTTTCTTTCTGATTGCCCAAACTGGGAGTTCTCCAGGTCATTAACGGACTCATCAGAACTTAAAATATCTCTGGCCAAATTTAAACAACAAAAAATAAAAGTATGTGTCTCCTATTGGATCATTACAGTGTGAGTAATAACCTTTCAGCTGGAAACAAGTTATTTAACCCCAAACTGATGAATCAGTAGCTTCTCTTTTCCTATGAAAAGATGCAAGTCATGGTCACGGGAGAGATCTTTTTGAATCTGTTACAGACGGTCTAATCACTGGTTTTCTCAAAATACAGATACAGAAGCTAATAAACAGGCTTAAGAATCCCCCCACCATACTTCACCATGCAAACTCCACACAGAAAGCTTCCTCGTTGGACCTCTCCCCAGCCAAGGCTCGAACCAGTAACCTCCTTGCTGTGAGGCCACTGTGCTGAAATAATATGCTGCCATTGTTTGCAGAAAAACAACAGTAGAACTCAGGCCATGGGATTGGGAGGGAAAATGAGAAAAGCACTAATCAGTGAGGCTAACCAGAAAAGAAGTGTAAAGGTCACATGGTCAGACTCTCCCATCATCAATGCAAAATCTTGGAGAAGTTTAGTCATTAAAAGATAAAAACTATCTTGTTAAGTAACTCCAGCCATTAAGGAGCAACAAAGTCTTTTTTTTTTAGGTTTTATGCAGTGTTATATGTATATGAACAGTTCAGGCAGCATCTCCCTACCAAAGATAGGAATACATTTATATTTTAAAATGAAGGTAAAAGCGGATAAACCTAATGAACAGTGTGTTTTTGAATGTCTATACTAGAATCTGTTTATATTCCCAGAGGAATATCATTGAACAGCACTCATATGTCCCTCCTGTTCATCTAAAAGCATGTATGATGTAAGCGTGCATGGAGACTGTTCACTACAGCTCCAAATTACAGTGACTCTCCTGAGTATTACTCTACATATCAGGCTTTAAGTGAAAATCTGTCACATTCAGAAGCTTAAGGCTCTAAAACCTCATCGTTTATCAACATGTATGGATCTTTTCTTCCTCTGCATTGCTGTGTGATGCTCAAAGTGAGATTTGTGATGCAACAATCTAGTTTTTTTGTCCATTAAGCTTTGCAGTCCCTTCTAGCTTAGTAGCATCTATGTAGCACTATATTGGTTATGAAATCCTCTCACTGTCAGAGCAACAACTCAAAGCATCACCGTCATGCTAAACAGGTAGTGAGTTTCTTTAAGTAGAATCTCCTATAACCCTTAAATAAGTCTCCAAGCATGCAAAAGGAGGACTGAGAGAGCAGTTATGTGCTGCTGGGAGGAGTGGGAGGACGAGGATATCTGCCAGCTCTGACACAGCACTCTTTCATTGTGGAAAAGGCAAATTCAATAAGATTACGAGCTGCTGTAACCTTGAATTAGAAAGCTCTATTTCAGAGAGCCCTGCATGCTGTGCACACACCAGGATGACATTTAAGCATGGGTTTTATTTGTGTGGGTTCGTGAGGTGCATTTATGTGTCTGTGTTGTTGTTGTTGTGTGTTTTATAGAGAGCTGCAGGGACTGCGTCAGACACTGGAGCTCAGACAAATGTGTGACGCTCTGGTTCAGTGATGCTTCCAAGGTCAGCGTGAGTCTTGTGTGTGTGTGTGTGTGTGTGCATGCACTAAAGCATATTCATGCCACTTTCTGGTTCACCTACCCACTCCTCTATACGCATGGTGAAATTTCTCTTGCCCACATCCAATAATTTCTAAGGAGAGGTGAATTGACAGAGAGGATATTAGCCTAGCCTAGCTTAGCCTAGCCTAGCATAACAGCTAACAGTCAGGCTCTGCTCAAAGTACATAATCAAACAGGCTGTTTTGTTATTACTCACAATTTGCAGTCATATGACACAGCTTGCAGAGCCATCTTGGTTCATATTTATATAAATATAGCAACACAGAGCTTTTATATTACACATCACAGCCTTTGCTCTATTGCTTTTCTTTCATACTATTAGCTTCCAAACCCTTATTCGATTAAACAGTTCAAATTTTCATTGTAACTCTTCAAAACTTGCTCCTACCGCTAAAAAAAAGGATGTCACAAACATAAAAGAGCACTAATAAAACACAAAGCATATGCTACAGTAATGCTGACTAAACGTGCTACCACAGCTATTATTAAACCATAAGTTCAGAGGTTGTACAACATGTTTTTCTCTCTCTGACGTCAGACTTCACACGTCACGCTAGTGTTGAATTAGTTACAAATATATGGAGGGAGAAAGCAGCAAAAGGAGCTAATCTATGGATCTATGGACACTGGAAACACCTCCATGCAACAAATCTTTTCAGATCGATGCTTTGTTCTACTTCTTTCCAAATAATGATTCTTAATTTTTTGCTGAGTCATACCTAGATATTTATTCTAGCCCACGTAGTTAAAGCTGTTTGGAAACACACAGTTATAAAAGTCTACATGACTATGACCTACATATTACCATATTCATGTGGCACAGAACACCTTGGGGATACTTTGCCATTTGTGACACTACTGTTTCTGACAAGAGGGCAAATGTTAGCTAGCCTACATGCTCTCTAGTGGGTTTGGGAGGTTATTTCTTTTTATATAAATAAACAAACCGTTAATATGAACTGAACTAATGTGGATCATTTAATGATTTTATTTGAACTGGATTAGCCTATAATTTATATTACAGTAAATTCGATCATGGGTTTACTTCACAAATCAGTGCTTCAAATAAAGCTGGACTGGATGGGAAAATGCCACTTTAACCCATATTATCACAATCTTACACTCATAGCTCACATGAAAACAATAACTCATGCACAAGAGTTTATTTCCATCACAATCTGCTCAAATGAGCAGAGAGAACAGATCAGAGTTAAAACTCGCTCCTTGAGTTTAACAAAAAATGCAACCTCTGCTCCACTGCTTACACACAGTAGTGTTGTAAATAAAAAACTAGCAGCTCAGGTTGCCGCTGACGATGAGATCCTCGTGGTTCTGCTTTATGTTTTCCTCTGCTGCTTCCTGCAAATGATGCTCACATTCAGGCATGAAAAGAGGAGGGTGAAACCCAGCTCCCTGCCCATCCCCCTCCCCTTCTCCCTACAACCCGGCTGCTACATCCACTGCAGCAGAGAGTGATGGTGTCCCCCTCCACTCATTCTCATCTCAACCCCCATCCATCCCAGCTCCACCTCAGCCAAACACGATGCCTTCAGGTACCTTTAGGGAAACGTGCTGTCCAGTGTTTACACTGTTCTGGAGATGAATACAGACCCGCTTTCACTTTTACAAACTGGGTTATGTAAGTGCCAGTTACAAAGCCTAAATAATTAAAGACCGCAGACCGTGCAAGGATAATATTTTGCATGTGACGTTGTGTTGTGTAATATAAGTGTTCAGATGGAAAAGCAGCCATCTAAATTCAGACTTGTGGTCTAAAATAAAAGTGATCCTTACAGGCATTGCGGGAACAGGATGGGTGCACATGCTTCCTCATCACCTGTGCATTAATAACCTCTGCTAATGTCAAATAATTATGGTTTGCATTGAGAAAAAAAAGGAGGATATATTTATTTGCATTTTTAATTTTCCTTTGAACAATAATGTTAAGTTATAAGTTCAATAATTCTGTTTATAAAACAGGCCGCTTTAATATTATAATAATCATAAAATTATCAGCATTTTTAGTAATAATGAAACAACAATTAGGTTACAGACAACATAAGATGACTCAGACAAGTTTATTTACATGAATTTGCAAAAAATCTAATATTGTCATTTAAGGATTTGCTTTGCGAAACCAGAGCTTTCTAGTTAAATTGTTATAAATTCTGAATACTGTAACATGCTGATTATTCTTATAAAACTATTATAAAAATGCGAGGTGCCTTTTTAGCCTTTGGCTGTAATGAAGAACACCATCAATAACTCATATGAACATCTTTGCAGAAATAGAGCTGCAGGCCCTGAGAGATCTGGAAATACATTTTAAAAACGTGGCTCAGAGTTTGGTGCGTGGGCCAAAATCTTGCAGCAGGTTCCTGAATGTGGACATGATGATGCAGAAAAACTGTAATTCACTTAGGAGAACTGTGCAAAATCAGCCATTTGAGCAGCAGAGAGGCATCAGTGCGCAACATAGCGAGTGTGAGAATTTGTGTTTGAGAAACCAAATCAATCAGACAAGCCAACGAAGCAAACCCTGCAGCACACGTAGCCACAAAAACACGCCGTGCGGGACCTGGCTGCAAATTAAATGCTATCTTTCTTATACCTATTAAAGGCCACAGACTTGCACCTTATTGACCCTGGGAGAATCAAGCTGCGCCGCCAGATTCAGGCCTTTATCAGTAACGCAAACACACACAAAAATACTGGACTGTGGGGGTCAATAGCGATGGGGATGGCACGTGATTGGTTTGATCGCTTACATCAAAGATCAGGATGAGAATGAACGCGCGTGTGTTTATGAAAGATGACTCATAATCAGGTGATAACTTGGCGTTGCACCATTTAGGGGAAAACAAAGCGAGGCGCAGTTTGCATCCGAGAAAGGTGGGTTTTCCGCAGCCGATTAGTGCTCCATCAGAGCGAGGCGTGGATCCAAATCAGGGAATCCCGCAGATTAGCTCCTAATTCGTTTTATTACACGGCAGGGTGTGAGAGAGGTGAGCGTCCATAACGCAGCTCCAATGCGGCGCAGATGACCACAGAATGAAAAGCTGATTGGGACTAAAAGGGCGTATGTGGGTTATGTTTGCCTGCAGGATTTTCTTGCCCTGCTTGAGGAGGATGTCTACATGATGTGTTATTTGGCTGAATAACCGCAAACTGGAATAATTTTGCTTGAAATGTGTTTGCGCATCTTCACAGCAGGCACTCAGAGAGACAGGCCAGCCTCTGCAGGACATACACGGACCCTTCACTACACCTCCAGGCTTTACACTGAGCTACAATGGAAGACTAACAGCACCACCTTCCTCATCATCATCAGAGGCAGCAACATCACCCAGATGCACTCGCAATCGTCCGCATCCTGCAAGAAATACTCGCAATCACCCGCGTTTGGTCGCAGATTAGGCCTACCTTCTGATAAAAGCGAGATTAAAGAAAAAAGTCTTACTTTCGCCGACCACCGCCTTTAATCCGATAGGTGCCATGATGCTGCGGAGTGCTGGACCGAATGATCACCCTCTGCCTCCTCCCTCCTCTCTGTTCATCTCACACCGCAGCGGAGAAGCCTCCTGTTGGAAACGTCACTGCGTATCCTTCCGCATCTATGGAGTGGGACTGCATCTCACCAGCTCAGACTACATTTTACTCTGGAAAGATGCGTTTGTGCCCTAATTAACACATATATGCAGGGAATTATAAGCTTAACATGTCTCCAGATATTCAATTACACACATCTGTGACTTTGAACATAACAAGGTTTCTTGTTTGAAAACCATCCAGAGGCAGGTCTACAACACTTTTTTTCCACGTTGTATCTTTTTAGTCATTCATTCTGATGATTAGAGATATTTGGAACATGCTAATTTATTTATTTTTTAAATCTGTTTTATTTAATAATATACAAAATGTACATTTAGCATAACATTGAACAAAAATGAACATAATTAAAACAAAAGTGAAAAAGGTTTGTATAGTATAATCACATTCATCAATTGACATGTAAATTCTATATAAACAAATCACACCTTTTAATTTATGAGTAAATATTTTCCAAATCATATGACACTTAATACAGGATGTTATCAATAAATGAGAGCATGTAGAAAAAGGAATAAAAAGAACAAAACCCAAAAAGATTTTAAAAAGTCTATTCTTCTGTGCATATATATATATGAATATACACATGCCTATATATACCACTCATACACAGGCATCCCTAATTTCCCATGTATAAATATTACATACATATGCCAACATGCAGTGCCTGCGTGTATATACATGTAAAGCCTGCTACAACTTACTTCTTATATATCTTAGCTGCAAATGAATTGTAAAATAGGATAAATATTATGACTATATTTCTCTAAAGGAAAACAACATTGATTGTCTATACATATACATCCATATACATGTATACATGCACATATAGGCTACATACACATATCTTTAAGTGAAGGGGTTTAATTTAGTCTGAGTTCATTTTTCAACGCATTCCATGTTGGAGGGGATTTTGTGAATCGATATTTATGTATGTAAAATTTAGTGTAGATGATGATGTTATTCACTAAGAATTCCACTGCTTTACTGTCCATCACAATACCACATTGATGGTTGGGGACTAAGTAGAGGTATTAACCAAGCTGCAATCTTCGTAGCGAAAATGCATTAAATTGCAGTACATCCATCATCCACTAGGGGCTTCAAAATGAAGCAAATTCCCATTGACTCGTGTTAAAAGAGCTTCACAGCAGAAATAAACATGTTTACATCATAATACCAAAAGACATTTTAGGTTTAACAGGTCAAGTTTACAATGAAAGCTGTGAGTGAGGTGATTTTTTATAACTCCTCGGTCCTTAGTTATTTTGATTAATAAATTATAGCCTAATTTGGTTAAAATGTTATTTCTTTCGTTCAGTGAGTTTATTATAGTAAGAAAGTAGCCTACGTTATTTTCTGTCAATAAAATACAATTAAATGTCTTAATTTTTTTTTCAAGATATTGCCTGTTTTTCTGGACATTTTCTCTTAGAAAGCATTTAACACTGAATGTTTTATAGCTGTCAGTGTCTGGTGGCACCCATGTGGGCTCTGTTGCTCTGTCTTTACGCTTTAACACATAATCTTTCCTGTCGATGTTTGGTGGTCTTTGTCAGTCTTTAGTTCTGACTTCCTGTTTTATTTTGTAGTTCTCAGTGGGATTTTTTTTTTGTGTGTGCTTCCTTTCCGGTTTGGTAGCTCACCTGTGTTTTCTCCTTTCATGTTCCACTTGGTTTCAATTAATCTTTGCCAGTTTGTTCTGTTCTTCTTAGGTTTTGTTGTGTTTTGTTTAAGCCGGGTCAAGTTTAGTTTATTTTAAACATCTCCATTTCTGAATATTGTTCAGCATTGTCTCATCAATGCATGACTCTTTTTTAAAAAAAGAATTTAATAATAAACCTGATTTTGCACAAAGAAGTCAAACCCTGTTCCTGAAGAGACTGATATCAACAGGTTTGTTGAAGCAGGGAAACATTTGACACTTGCAGGATCAAAGTTTGGGACTCCAAACTATGTTTATTTTAGCAAGACATCTAGTAAAAACGTTTTTTTTATTATAAACTATTTCAATCCAGTGTGATAAAATATTTTCCTCCTCATTGTTGCCCACTTTAAGTTTTAAAATGATTTGTGTTAACTTCACTACGATGCATTTAAATTGAATTGAACTGGGTCAGTAAAAGTAACATGCATACAAACTTTCCTCGCCAAGTTTCTGACCACAGCCTTTTCTCTATGACAACAGTTAACTTGCAACAGTCACAATGGTAACAAAAATATCCAGGAATAATAAAATAATACGACCGTCCTGCTCCTTTAGCTTAATGAAGATACTGAGCATGCGCACTTGAGGTAGCAAAACTGTACCTCACCTTGATTAAAACCAGGATATTACAGGCTAAGTGGCTAATTTAGCAATTAAAAATAGCCAAATAAATAACGTATTACTCATAATAACTACATTTTTGTTAAATTGTTCTAATTATATACAACTTTAGCATATCTAGAATAAACATAATTACTATATGACTGTAACAGACTTTATAAAAATAAAGCTGAATTAAATATTTTAGGCTGAATGATTTAATCTTTTATGTCTTCAAATTTAACATCCAGCTAAAACAATGCAGTCATGGGAGTAGCTAATGTTAAAGTTTTTTTAAAATAATTTTTTAATTGAACTACAATTTAAAATAGCAGTTTACTAAAGAATTTGCCACAAGAGGGCAGCATTGTTCCATGTGAGATAAAACCAACCTTGCGTGGAGGTAAAACTCAATAAAACTCTCCTTTGTAAATGTTGCTAATGGGGCTCATTCATCAAAATGATAAAGGAATGCCCCATTTAAATTGTACATAATGCTGATGTTACACAGTCATTAGGTTAAACATGTTACCGGGTTCCTGGTTCTGACCACACCCGTACAGGGCCGACGGAACACGTTGGACCGGTGATGACTCCCAGAGGGTGTGTCCATCCGCTGTGAAAGAGACCAGTGTTCACCTCCTCTGCGGCGGGGAGTTGCCTTTAGTTACCCTCCTCCTCCTCCTCCTCCTCCTCCTGTGGGTTTTTTGGAGAAACCTGGAGGGAAGATAGGCAGCACAAGTAGAGCCGCGCGCCTCTCAAGAGGACCGAGAAGTTAGTTCCTTAGACTGAAACTCCTGGAAACACTACCGAGACTACTTTAACGAGTAACCAGGAGACCTGCAGGATCTCTGAGGCTGACCTGTAACCATGGGGGACGTGGTTTCCTCTCACCTGGATGAGAACAGGCGGGAGATTATTACAGGTAAGCTTTAAAGAAGTGTTTATAAGGTTATCAACTTTATTGTTAGATTAAATAACTATTTCTGTATTTTATGGAGCACCAATTGTTGTTTTGTCTCGTACAATGAGCTCCTCTGGGTTCATTTCTCAGATAATAAGCAGGTTTCTCAAATGCGTGCATGTTTGTAAATTGGGGGCTGCGTGCTTTTTAAGTCTCAGACTGCTCCTGAGTCACACCGAGAGCTGCACAATCTCTAGCCACTACTTTAACAAAGCCTGGAGCAGAAGGAAGCTCAGGCTGAAATCACTTCCATCAATCTGCAGAGGAGTCCTGACAAGGCTACAAGGTGATTGATCGTGCAAATAGAGTTTGTGCTACAAAAAGTGACATTTAAGCCTCAGCTGGAATGTTCTTTTCTGGGTCAAAGCCTGTTTGTGTGCCAGCACTTGCATGTGGGAAGGATTTGAGGTTCAGACAGAGCAGGGAGGAAAATATTCCCAGATTTAGCCAGAAAAAAGGGGGTGAACCTCCCTGCTGGAGGGTGCTTCTTGAAGTTGTTCATTCTCTTTATGTCAAGATGTTGCATGTGCAAAATAATAATAATTAAAAAAAATGCTTTTAGATATTTCAGCCACATATGATCTTCTTGGATAATCTTGTGACGTCATGTGTGGGATTTTTCCACTGTGACACACAGCAAAAACTGTATTGT
This sequence comes from Kiunga ballochi, assembly GCA_037177335.1. Lineage (NCBI taxonomy): Eukaryota > Metazoa > Chordata > Actinopteri > Atheriniformes > Pseudomugilidae > Kiunga > Kiunga ballochi. Next base: position 18,567,047 of record JBAMIG010000020.1, on the reverse strand, counting down.
GGTTGTGGTGGTGGAAACCAAACTATGAGCTTTAAAGAAAAAAAGAGAATGAGACATTCAGATGTTAGTGCAGGCCTATGAGATGAGATCTCTGAATGTGTATTCATCCACCCAGACAGGAACTTCTAGTACTGCAGATATATGTAAAGCACCACAACTGAATCCGTCTTGCATCCTGTCTCTCCTGTGAGCGTTCTCCAGCCTGTAAAAGTCCCTTCTTGTCTCATTTCTTGTTATTTTCTCTCTTTCTTTTCATCACTTCCTCCCGTAATGGCCTCTTGGGTGTCTTTGGTCACGATGCAGAAATAGCCATTGTGTTGATATCCAGTTGCTAGCGTGTGATGTGGTGTTGTAAAAGTCATGCTCCAGGCCGGAACAGGAAGCTGTCAAATGTGGTTCTTCAGTCTTGGGATGGTGCAGGACATTGATGGCTAATTTCACAGTTTATGCTGGGAGATCCGAAAAAGAGAAACACTGTGCTAATCTGGATTTATATTTTCCTGCATTAAGCTGCTACACTTGATGCACAGGGACTCCGGACTTGTGCATTAGCTAGCTGCACTGGTTCTCTAGCAGGTCTGGATTAAGTCAAAACCATTAATGAAATCAAACACCATCCATAAACAAAAGCTGAATATGAAAGAAGCTGGCTCCTATTGGAGGATCCTAAACACAGTTCACTAACGCCTCAAGGCATTAGTGATCCTCATCCTAACCCCTGCTTATTTTGGAGATCAGGTTATGCTTTACTTGTCTAAGAAAGAAGAAAAGTTTTTTTTCTTGTAAAATTCTCTGAAATGGTGGCTTTTTAAAAATTTATTCTGACCTCTAAAGAAAAGAATTTCATGAAAAGTCAGGGAGGAGGAAAAAGAGGCGCAGCAGGTAGGAACATGTCACAGGGTGGAAACTGCTGTCTACCTCTCACACACCCTTCTTCAGTGTCATCTTCACCAGTCACTGTAAACATCCTTGATTTGCATGCGTAAGTTGATAGCGAAACAAGCAGCGTGCCCTTTAAAGTACAGCTTTGAACCACAAGTGACTTAGTGGGTGTTCACCTTCTGTGTTTGAGGAGTAACTTACTGTATTTACCTCCCTGCGTGGTGATTTCTCCATGTCTGCTGCTTAATCACATTTTTCTAACATCACGTCCTCCCACATGGGCCACACTCGGCGGACATGCAGCGCGACACGCTACAAAGATACGAGGCATAGAGCTGACATCCGAACGTGTTGATGTGAGAGCAGGTGCTGGGAAAGTCTTGTTCTTTATTCTGCACCCAGGCCTCCGCTTCAATGTGAAACATGATTACGTAACAGACCGGTACAGACCCCTGCCTCCTCGTCCCCTTCACAACAAACTGACCTCACAGTCCGTCTCTGGAAAAAGCTCCCAGCAGAACCTCTTTCTTCACAGCACAGCAGTAGAAGAAGAAACTGTTCCCCAATTTATTTAATTCCTACAGAAGCAGTGAGGGGTGGAATGACATTTTCAGGCCTTTTTTTAGGTAGTTTTTATGCATTAAATTTAAAATAACACATGGGTGCTTCTGTGAACATGCTAACAGGAGACTTGAAGCTAAATTCACAATCTGGATTGAATAATGTGACATTTAACAGCATTGCATTGCATGTAAATGCACCATGTGCGTCAACATTTTTATTATTATTATTCAACCCTGTCCTGTACAACCAGCAACATACAGACTGCTTGTCTCTTTGTCATACCCAGGAGGAAATGTTCTTTAACTATTGTGCCTGGTTTTGGTCCAGCGTTATACCCTCAAAATGAATTGAGACCAGTTTGCAACCACAAGGTGAATCTGAATACTTTTAGAGCAGGGATGGACGACTCCGGTCCTCGAGGGCTGCAGTCCTCCAACACACCCGACACACATCAGACTTAATTAGCAGACTTGTGCAGAGCTCCACAGCACACTCTGCTAATTACTCATTGAAATGAGTCAGGTGTGTTGCAGCAGGGAAATTCCTAACACTTGCAGGACCGCGGACCTCAAGTTGCACCATCCCTGTTTTAGAGTCATAGTAAAGAATGAAAAGGTGAGACCCAGCACAAACGGAGCATTTTTTAAGGCCTGCCTAAAAATGTAAATACACTTTCAGGATAATCCTTTGGAATGATGCGACTGTAAGCCTGTATCAGAATATATGAACGTTATGTCTGCAAAGTGAAATGGAACAAAGTTTTAGGAGAGCTGAAGTTTTAAAAGCATTAAAGTGTAACATCTAAACTATTCAATTAGCTCACGTTTGGTATTCTTTTAGAAATCGGTGTTTCAGCTGATAATATAATATCAATATTTGGTCAGTGGTTTTAGAACAAACATTAGAGCAGGCAGCTAAATGGTTAATTATTCACTTATATTTTGATAAATGGAAGTGATTGTGTAAACACATCCTGTCTTATTATCTGCTGAATCCATCACTACAACCAACATGAAACAGGCTGAATGTAACACTACAGTGCAGAGAAACATCAGCTGTATATGCATGATTCCGATAGGGGCCATTTTCTCTTGTAGGTGTGCATCTGAACCACCTCTTTAGCGTTCTTGTCCAAAAAAGTCACCTTAATTTTCAATCTGCTTTGCTAGTTGCTGATGTTTAATCACCAATACAATCAGTATTTGGCTTGCAGTGAAGTTTTTCTTATAACCCTGTATTAATGACATGAACAAACTGGAAGAATATCTGGGAATATTATGTTATTTGCAAAGCAATGGGAGCAGAAATCTCAGGAATGTGTGGGTCAGTAAGGGACATGTCTCCCTGCATGACAGCAGCTCTTGCACAACAGTAAAACAAAAGGGTTCAGCGTGCCATGATGGAGGAATACATAAAATAACCGTTTGGCTCAACAAAGTAAAAACGAATGCCAGTGTGTGTGTTGCACTCGCTGGCCCTTATTTCTAAGAGCCCACAAGTCTTTGCCAGTTAAGTTTCCCAGTCTGCTGGTTTTGGCTCAGCATGACGGCTGCTGGAAAGTACAGACTCCCTGCATATTTGGGCTACAGACGACATTAAAAAAGACCAAAAAAAAGCTTATCTGGAGATTGATCCATGACACAAAGAGTTTCTGTTCACAAGGAAATGTCCCCCAATGATTAGTCTAAACCAATCAGGCTACTGATGGACGACTGCTCACAATCTCCTGTCCCTCCATGGCATCCTGCTGTGGCACGGTGTTTTTAATAAGTGTGTCCCTGTACTCTGTCTCCTCCACATTCTCTCCCTGTCTGTCCTGTCCTGTCAGCTCTTTCCTTCCTGCTCTCCCACTACAGCCCAGCTCCCTCCTTCCTGTGCTGTTCCTTCCATAAACAGATCATGCTCGACACTGTCTGACGCGGACTGGGCCGAATTACACTGACCCGGGTCGAAGTATACACATGTTTATTTAACCATTAAAACGTGGGGAAAATCTTCCTCCAGCAGCTTCCTGGAGAGTTTACTGACATGCTGAAAAGTTATCCATGGAAACTATTTGATAATGACCCGAAATGCATGAAGATGGTTAAATTAATAAGGGTTAATTAATTAGGTGTGGAACACACAAAAGCATAACTGTAACACACACACCTCCAGAAATGTTTAAATTCTTGGTGTCGTAGATTTAACAAGGTGTTACAAACACTTCTCAGAGATTTAGCTTGATGCATCATACAGCCGCTGTAAATCTGCACATCGCTTTGTGACATGGTGCGTTATTGTGATGGAAGTATTCGTCACAAAGGGATCCACATGGTAAGCAACAATATTCAGGTAGGCTGTGGTGTTTAAATCATGTCATGTTGACACCAGCAGGCCCTAAATGTGCCAAAAAACCCCATTACACCATCAGCTGCCTGAGCCTAGTGAGGTCATTAGGGCTATTTTAGCCCCCCTAAATGACCCCCCTTCCCCCAAAACACACACCACAAAATTATTGTAAATAAGCTGTACATACATTTAACCTTAACCCTAATGAAAGAAAGTTTTACTTTTAAAAGACTACATAACTTCCCCACTACCTGACAGCAGCAATATTTTATGTAATCTCCTGAGGGCTGAGCCCCCCCCCTAACTTTCATTCCTAGAGACGCCCCTGCATGAGCCATTGATACAAGGCAGGATATTCTTTCCACCAAATTCTGACCTTACTATCTAAATGTGGGGTTAAAATGGAGACTCATCAGACCAATAATGTGTCTCCATCTTCTATTGTCCAGTGTTGGTGGTGTGTGTGAGTTGTAGCCTCATTTTCCTGTTCTTAGTTGCAGGAGTGGCACCTGGTGTGGTCTGCTGCTGCTGCACAACATCTGCTTCATGGCTGGACGTGTTGTGGGCTTAGAGATGATATTCTGCATATGCTGGTTGAAAGCAGTCTGTCAGGCCATGCTCAAAATCTCCTAAATCCTCAATTCTTCCACATCCTGTTGCTCAGTTTGAACGGCAGCAACTCATCTCAACTCATACATGAACATGCATGAGGCTGCTGCAATGTGATTGGTTTATTAACTGTACCATAACAAAGAAATGAACTGGTGTAAAGAACGGATCTTCTGTATATTGTGATTTTGTAATATAAATATGAAACGTTTGTCATTTTTACTTGTAAATTCTGCCTAAATTAATCAAATAAGACTGGCTTTGGTAATCAATATGCTTATAACTATGTATATTACACCATTTTCTGTATAGAATTATTTAATGTGGCTTCCATGATGAATGGCTGCTGGATGAAAATTAGACATGTAAAGTGATTTGAGATTATCTCGGAGCTGCAAAATGATCTGGGATGCATTCAGACGTATTCTGACTTCACATATTCAAACTTTACCAAAGACTCATGACACACAAACCAGTTTGAGCTGATTAGACATGAGGTATCTTTGCCTCATGTAAAGTCACTTTACATTTTATGACATGGTTGTTTTCATACAGAGCTGATAGCTTACCTTTAAATTAAACGTGTAAAAGAGGTGATATGTCTCCATAGAAGAATCAGAGCCAATCATCTGGATCCAGTTAATATTTGATGAATACATTTAAATAACAGTAATATCTTTGCTCCTGCAGCTCGGACCAAAGATGTGATGAAAGAGTTCAGTGACGTATACGAGAAGCAGTACGCCGTCGCTCTCTTCAACAGCGTCCGCTTTGAGATCGAGGGAGGAGGAGGCACGCAGTCGCAGCTGCTTCACAGAAAGGCAAGTGCAGCGACGTTTCTGCTCTTCTCAAGCAAGTTTTTTGGTCCCACACTGCTTCAGTAGAGCTGAGGTCCCGGCTCTGGAGAGGTTTCATCACTGATTTTCAGTTCGGTTCTTATGTCACATGGCATGTGTCAGCCTTTTCACCCTGATTTACTTCCTTAATATTAGCTTCCTGACACGCACCCTTTCATTGAGACCATGTCAGATAAGGCCTTAGCCAACAGTAGATGTATCTACAGGTTCAGATGCATCTCTCAGGTTATGTGTCGGGTCTTAGTTTTACTCCTATTCTTTGAGAATATACACCATGAATGTCAGTGTACTATTAAAAGAGTCAGAAAGTTATGCAGTGTTGCTGTTAGGACACGTCTAATGTAAATGTCTGCCCTGACACTTCTTTTGTCCTTTGCTTAATCTTTCTTTTTACTCAGTGCACAGCATACTAAGCTGTAGTTTTCAGCCTTTTTTCTGTCGGCCAGCAAACATGTCTTTGGCACTTTTATTAAGAAAGGCATTGCAAAACACATCTTTCAAACAGTCCGCTAGAGACAAAAAGACAAAAGGTCTCATTTAAAACTGGTTCAAGATAAAAAGGATTCCTTAGAAGTGATCAGGTACAGGAACCAACGTACAAAGAAAAAGTTACAGCCTAAAGAACCAATAAAGGAAATGATTGAGTTCCTCTCAGGTTAATCTGTGTCTCATCTCCTTTTATCTTCTTATATCTTCAAAAAGAGACTGTTACAGGCCATATTTGTTTACATTTTCATGCAATAGCTGATTTAAAATCAACTAGCAGTTTTGCCAGGCTGTATCATGTAGCTTTAGCCTAGTTAGCACAAGTGACTCAATTATCTACTCTTTGAGCATTTTATAACTTACTACCTGCTCCAATGTGAATTTCATGATTTAATTTAGTTGATATGTAGTCTATGAATACAATCCCTAAAAATGAGATGTGACATGGTTTCTCCACATTTTTAAGCAATATTTTTGCTAGCATGTACATTGCTACATAGCTTCATGCTAACATAGCCTCGCATAACATTTATAATTGAAATGACAGAGGGAGGAAATCTGTTCTGGAAATGTGCAGATAAATGTGAATATTTTCAAAAGTTCTGTATGAAACTTTTAGTCATGTTTTTACTGAAGCATTCACACAGGACAGCTCTGCAGTGGTTTGAACATCATGTTACATCATGAGTTGTTGTTTTTCCTCTCTGTGTATTTTGTATTCTCTGCATATTTTCGGTTTACTGAGTCCACTGAGAAATTCAGCTTTTTTTCAGCTTCTTTTAATTAACTGGAGGGAAAGTGGAGCACATTTCACACATGAGATGGCAGTTCATCCATCCTCACCACGGTGTGGAGGACAGCTGCTGGAACACTCCTATTATATAAATTTATCTGTTTAAAGACTGGATAAGATGTATAAAACAATTAAATGTTGGATATTTCTATCACAAAGCTGAATTGTGATTTGAATGTAATACACTGCTCTTAGAAGAATACATTATTTGATTTTTTTCATTCAAATTTAACCTGGAAGTGTTGTAAAAATGTGCTGAATAAACACTTCTGAGGTAGATGGAGCTTAAAGTTCAAGTCAAATCAGAAGAGCAGACTATTGAACATGTTACGGCAAACATGTTTCTCTTACCACATCTTGCTCAGTTTTTCCTCTCAGAGCAGGGATTATTTGATCTGAGGCAGGAAATCCGAAAGCAAAGTGGGTGGTGTGTGTATCCTTGTGTAAACACTTGTAGGTAAAACTCCTCCTCTGAATATCTGGAAGCTCCAGCTACAGTTTAAGTAACAGTAACAGTGGTAAATCCCAAAAATACAACTCATATACATCTATTACCATGTGTTTTGTATCATATTTTAATATGTATAATATGTTTATCTATGTGTTTTGTATCATATTTTAATATGTATAATATGTTTATCTATGTGTTTTGTATCATATTTTAATATGTCTAATATGTTTATCTATGTGTTTTGTATCATATTTTAATATTGAGTGCGGGTGTGATATTTCAGGACCCCCTGGACGGCCACTCCATCTTCTCAGGGAGTCTGTACCAGTATCTGGAGGAGAACCGGAAGTGGAGGAATCGCTTTGTGTCCGTGCCAAACAGCTACACCATTAGCCTCTTTGAGAGCAAAACAGTGAGTGAATGTTGTATCAGACTGTACTTCTGTCTGTAAAAATTAATTTGACACTTTTGTTAAAGTCATCTCTTTCTCTCTCTCACTTTAGGCACATGAGCGAGGGCTGCACCCGAAGGTTACCATCAACTGTGCCGGGTACAGGGCCCTGACCTCCATGGAGGAGTACATTGAGCTGATCAATGGCAGCCTGCCAGGTTGGGATCAAAAACACAGATGCCAATAAACAGCGAAGTTAGGCAGTCATTTAAAGGAGTTTGTGTTTCTGGAGTTTATGTGAGTCTCTTCCTTTAGATAGTGCATTTATGGATGCCGCTGCAAACTGAGCTGGCAGCAGTTTGTAGAAGTCCTTCCCACCACAAATCAATGATGGAGTCCAGCAACAGTCTAGACGCTGGTGGTGGATGAACTGTGATAAGAGGAGGCGGGGACTTCCTATGAGGCCCCTGGGCATTAGATGGAGGTGGTGGGAGCAGGATTTGTGAAAGTAAGGCTGAATGGAGAAAGCCAGAGCAGAAAGAAGAGAATCCTGAATAACTCATGAAGGAAATAAACGTTTTTAGACAGTCATGCACAATATTATCAAGCTTGGATAAAAAAAACAATTATGGTCATTTTGCACTGGTTGTAGCTTACATGTTTAAATTCAGTAGTTTCATATTTACATTAAGTCAGGGTTTGATGATCCAGCAGTGTCCATCCAAACAAATATACTGATAATAAATTTTATTTTGCATGCATTATGTAAAAACACATTTCTGAGACCCAGCGTTAAAACTTATTATTATTATTTTGTTCATTAAGTCTCACTGTTTTATATATTTATTCTTATAACACCTGAAATCATGTAACAATAAATAGAATAATCAACCAAAATAAAGTTATAACATGGTTCATTAACCTTACAGCCTCAGGGAAGAAGCTGCACTGCAGCCTTGTTGGTTGGGCACTGAGGTCGCGAGGGAATATTTATAGAGCCTTTTGGATGCAACCAGCAACACAAATAAAAATAATTGCTGCACATTAAAATAAAGAAACCCTCCACACATCAGAGTATATAGCAGATGAGGGTGAACAGTTGATAGGCTGGATGGGTGGGGTCCAACACAATGCATCTGCTGACGGAAACGTCCTCTGAAGGATCAATGCTGGTGTTTGCCTTTTATTCAGTAGCCTTAAACACACTTTACAGTTCCTGGTGGGTAGCTATTATAAAGTTACACTGCACTACCCTGAGTTAGCTTTTAAATATTTGGTTTAAAATGCTAGATAGGAGTAAGATTTACACTAAATCCTAAATAAATGTCTACAAATCAGCAGCTTATTCTTTCAGTGTTCCTTTACATGATGAGAAAATGTTAAACATGCAGTGTGTTTCTGTGAAATGGTCCCATTGTTTTTCATTTAAATGTCTGAACCAAGGAATAAATATTCTGATATTTGAGTTTTGTGATATGATACGAATACCTGTGATCTGCGTTAAACCAGTTAGTGGAATTGTCCCATATTGGTTGTTGGAAAAACAAATTTATCATCTCGTAAATCTTTGTTTTCTGATCAGCCTTTTGAACTATGTTATATAATATGAAATCTTATCCTAGATCATTAAACCATTTGCCATTTTTTAGATATAATTTTCTGGTGGGACTAAATTTAATAAACCCTTATAATCAATAAAATAATAAATTAATATAAAAAATAATTAAAGTAAATCAATTCAAAATTAACAAATGAAATAAATAAACTTTAAATAAAGCTAAAATAAATCAATAACAATAAATAAATAAACTAACATAAATGACATTGATGGAATTGACTTGTATCGCTGACTGTTTTAAACATGCACTAAGCTGACTCAACAAACACACTCGAGAAAACCTTATCGGAGGAAGCGAGGAGTTAAAAGAAAAGCAAAAACAAAGAGATGTGACACGAGTCGGCATCAGACTGACCTTTACTGGCTGGGAAAGAGGGCAGGATGCAAAGCGGATGCTGATTTAGCCTTTTTCCTAAAAAGTCTGCTGAAATTTCGCCGTTTTAAACAAATGAAAACATAACAGTAATGTTTCAGTTTGGTAAAGCATTCACTGCATGCTTTGCATCATGAGAGCTCCTTGTACAACCTGCTGCATGAGTATGGTGGTCATCGGGAATTATGTTCCTGTCTGGCACTAAGGAGGGTCAAATGACACATATGGTGTCAAAATGTGCCTAAATGTCACATTTTGTGGTTCTGCCTTTGATTTTTTTTGTTAAGATATCTGTAAAGTAACTCAGGTTCACCTTTTAGTATTCATTTTTATACGTTTCTCACAAAAACTCAAGCTGCAATGCACATATTCGTAATTAGACATCACTGTCAGTAATGTGTTTTTAACCAGTGATCAAAAGTAAATGTCTTTCTGTGTTGCAGTTAAGTTTATTCAGACAAAGTAACACAAATCTAGGTGAGGCTGTAGCTCATGAGACAGGCATATTACTCTTAGATATACACTTCTACCTATTTTAATCCTCGTCTTACTATATCTTACTGTAAATATGTGTAAAGTTGTGAGTTACTGGATAACCTACATTCCCCTGCAAACAGCAGCTCCTGTAGTTCTTAAAGATATCCTCTGTTTATCATTAGTAACTCATTTAAGACATTTTTATTGAGGGCTAAATTTAGTTAAATAATCTCATATTTCAGTTTTTGCTCTGTTGTTTGACATGTTGCAGGCATCAAGGCCAAAATGAGCAACAATCCCCTCATCAAGTGTGCGACCCAGTTTCCCCTCATCCTGTGGCACCCCTATGCCCGCCACCAATACTTTTGCGTGATGACTGAGAAGGAGCAAAAGAAGTGGCACGCTGTCCTGCAGGACTGCATCAGACACAGCAACAATGGTAACTATGCACACACACTTCCAAACACAGGAGTAACATAAGAAACTACTTAAGGTTCAATCCAGAAGCAATGAGGTGATGATGATGAACTGCGTGGCATAGAGCTGACAGCCCATAGATACAGTTGTGCTCATAAGTTTACATATTCTTGCTAAATGTTAGATTTTTGGGCCATTTTTCCAGAGGATATGAATGATAACACAAAAACTCTTCTTTCACTCATGCTTGGTGCTTGACAAAAAACACTTATTAAACTAAAGTTTTACACATTGTCAATCATAATAACAGAAACTGCACAAACAACCCTGATAAGTTCACATACGCCAGTTTTCACCACCATGTTTTGCCCCCTTTAACATCACTGACAGCTCTGTGTGGTAGATGTAGATGAGGCTTTTTATTTTTAGCTGCTCATTCATCCTGACAAAATTCCTCCTGGTCCTGTAAATTCTTGGTATACCTTGTATGAAGTGCTCCTCCTGAGATCTCCCCAGAGTGGCTCAATGATACTGGGATCAGGCGACTGAGACAGCTAGTCCAGATCCTTCCCTTCATGCTGCTGTCGCCAATGACAGGTTTACTTGACTTTGTGTTTTGGATCATTATCATGTTGGAATATCCCAGTACATCCCAGCTTCCAGGCTAATGAGTGCAAATTTTCCTCCAGTATTTTTGATAATATACTGTATTTCTCTTGCCATCATTGTGACAAAGTGTCCCGTGCCTTTGTAGCTCACACATCCCCAAACATCAGCGATCCGCCTCCATGTTTTACAGTAAATGGTGCAGCTTTCATCAGAGTTCTTGTAACATCCACACCACTTTTTTTCAGAGAATCCTGTATTCCAGCTGAAATGGTCTCAGGGTTTTTCTTTTCATCTGGAACAATTCTCCTGACGGTTGCGGCAGACATTTTTGTTGGTCGACCAGATCGTGGTTTGGTTTTGACAGAATCTCTCCGTTTCCTCTTAGTGAAAGTTTAAACACTGCTGATTGGCTTTCTGAGTTCCTTGGATAATGCTTTCTCTGCCTTTTTTTTAATACAATTCAGTTATCTTTTCCTGCAGATCTTTGTTCTTTCATGTTCTCTGAAAAATGGCTAAAAAAATAATAAATTCTGCACAGATACGTTAACTTATGAGCACAACTGTACATGCGCACACAGACATTTCAAAGAGATCCTCCCAGATTACTCTGTATTCCTGTCTTCTTTCTCTGCACCTTTCTTGTGATTCAGATATGGGTGTGTGTGAGTGTGTGTCACAGTGTAAAGCTGCTGCATACCTTAGTGAGCTGTAAACATGAGATGCAGCAGGAATGAGGTGCATATTGTTTTTAAGGTTTAAGCTAAAGTATTGTTGTCTTTTGGTTAAAGCTACATGTTGAACTTTTCACATGTTAGGTCATTTGTACCACACAAGCAGATTACTTCCTGTTTCCCACTATATACCTGTTGCTTACAGAGCACAGTTTCATATGAGCTCATCCAGGACTAAATGCATTAGTCAGTTTATTTACATGTATAAATAAAAACAACCTCTCTACAGAAATAGGAACATATCAAACTCTGACTGGTTTCAGTTTCTACGTTAACTTTTGTATATATTTCTACCAGCATGCCCACCCTGGGCTAAGGGGCAGTTTCTCCAGTTTAAAAGCTTTTACACAGAACCACTTCTAGCTCTGGGTCTGGGTTGGTTCTTGTCTCTATTCGGTCTTTACTAATCTTGGTATATTCTGGTAAACCAGTCCACATTTACACCGGTTTAACCTTAATCTAAGTGTGTGGACTTTATTAGCACACTGTAACATCTTGGGGATTTGTTCCTGAAGCTTGATGTTAAGTTGTCAGGCTCCATCATAAGCTGTGGTTTTCCCAATAATACTAACAGACAACCCAGTAAATTTAGTATGATTTTAGGACGTCAACGGAAGCTTCCTGTCAAAATCTATATTGGTTGCTAAAAAACGTGACAATGCATCAACATCCGGATTTTATTCTAAACGTTAAGAAATTATAGTAATGCAACACACCTGATACTATTCTCCCACAGCTTGTCGTGCTTTCGTTCTGCACAGACCTTCTCATGACCCATTACTTTCAGTCAGGTATGCTGTTAAAGGAAAAAAATCTTAAACCTGGCCCAGCAACTCCAGAGTTTATCCCTGCTCTAAATGAAAGATTTCATTGTTTGATTGACCTAAATTATTCTAAATGTTATTATTAGTATATGATTTGCTGTTGACCTACTGTTGTTCATTTATGGAAGATCTAGGGCTCGGATGCAGTGCTTGGCCAGCTTCTTCTTCTGTGGTGGCTGCTGCGGTAGCTATCCAGCAGCTAGAAATATGGCCAGAATGTTTTCTTTCTTAACTTTACTGAAACATAAATAATACCACAGTGTGATGTTCAGGTGAATCCAGGATTTTTACAGTTGCAATTGACAAACACTATTTTTTGGTCCAAACTGAGAGCTAACGTTTTAAGTTCCAAGCCAACTTTCTTTGGTGTGAATGTGCCATTCGCTTCAAAGTTAGGTTCAGGAACTGGCACTATGCTGATGACAAACCAGTGTGTAGGGCTATGTTGTTCCAGTTAGAGGATGCGCCTGAAAATCAGTCTGTTGGCCCTGCAACATTATACCCTGTAACAAAAATAGATAAAACAAAATACATGACAACAAAATTAGCTGTTAGCACCAAAAGTTGTAGCACAACCAAATTATTTCAACACTTCAACCAGAAGGACCCTGCTGTTGAGATGGACAAGACAGCAGCCCATAAACTTCCACAAAGAGAGGACCGGGTAACATTTTTAGTGTAACTTATATGATGAAAAAAAGAGAGAAGTGATCACAGATTTTCTTTGAGGTTTCAATAAAGATATAGTGCTAATTTAAAGTGCGAGATTTACAACTCTCCTCGATTTTGTTGTACAAAATACACAAAATAATTACTTCACAAAGCATGATGCACTATGCTTAATTATGATACATTACAATGCAGTACAATAAAATAAAATATAATGTGATACATAAGGCACACAATGCAATATGATTCAATACAATATGATATATGAGAGGCGTAATTGTTCTCACCTGAAAATTTATTTTTGTCTGAAATAAACTGAATATACACAAAAGACTGACTGCTGTTACAATATTGTAATTCAATACGTTAACAACACGACAATAGTTAAATATTCAGCGATTCAAAATATTTCTGTGTAGACACAAGGCATATTTACATGCAGAAATTGAATGTGAATAAACCTTTTGTGGGAAATGTGGACACTTACCTTTGTAGTTTTACTAAATGTTGTGTGTTTTGAAAAGTATGCTTCCGTTAAAAAGCCTGGACACACCTTTCCCATCAAATCCAGTAGTAAAGTAAACTTTTAACTGGTACTGTATTTTGTCAAAATACTCAGAGAGTGAAACCGATCTCTGCTTGACTGATAATAATTTCATCCATTCAAACATTACAGTGCAGGTTTTTGCCTCAGCTGCTGCTTCCCCCTTTTCATTAGACTTATCCCAGAGCTTTAGCATTTTGGGAAGGTTTGGTCCCACATTAAAAGATGTTTGTCTAATTGTGGTGGGAAATTACTTTTGATCTGTCTCTTCTTGTGGCGGTATGACTCATGTCTCATTGTTGTGAGACACAGAAGGCAGAGACTTGCTGGAGGATGTGCAAACACAATGTGATCCATTTTGTCATACTTTACCTCAGTCTTGGCAAGTCAGCAGTGTGTATGTGACGTCTTTGGGCGTTGTGTCGATACACTGCGACATAAATGACTCATTTACTTCTAGCTGTAATTTATTCTCCAGGTTTTAATAAGTTTGTTGAAATTAAAATGTTCTACAACTTTATTCACTGAGTTGCAGCTTCATGAAGATTTGTTCTGTTTATGATTACAATATGATAGAAGTTGACATGAGCTAGATCATTTGGTTGATTAGAAGATTGTAGATAAAATGTAGGTAATTGATTAATTAAAAAAATATTTAGGCATACTTGACTATCTTTTAAATGAAACATTTGAGCATACCCTCCTCAGATTAGCTCAACTGCTTGAGAGTTTTTATATCGAAGTTATGCTGATGATATTCAACTGTACCTTACATTTCCACCAGATGAATGCAGCAGCTAAACTACACTAAAATAAATGTATTAGCTAATCAGTTATTCTAATACAATTTGAATGTCAGTATTTCAGTAATCTCCCATCTGTTTTCATCCCCATTAATACTTATGGGCCATAGTTACATCTTGCTTTATCTTCTGTACGTCTTTTCCTCACAGTTTTTCTTGTCCTCTAAATTGAATTCTATGCAAATGATCTTTCAAATGATGAGGTGCTAATGTCGGCCCTTAACTAATTGAACTCAACTAGCTATACATTACTGCCCAAATCAAATGCAAGTTACAAATGATTCCCCACAAAGAGACATGTTGGTCTTTCCCAACTTTCTAAACTCAGGTCATACGAAGACAATGCTTTTGCTTCTTCTTGGTCATTTTGCTTCTTTTGGGAATAATGTCTATTAGTGCCAATTATACAAGAGGCAGTCTCAGTCCAGATGTTTTAGTTGTTGCCATGATGATGAATAATCTTACAAATAGTATTAAAAAAGCCATTTTTAATTCAAGAGGACTTATGTCCTACCATCTCTTCTACTCTAAAATTAGAGATATCAGGTGGAAGATGCAGCCATCCATCCATTTATGCATTCTGGGTTTTCTTCAAAGTCTCTCCGGTGAAACATGCCAAAGACACCTCACCAGGGAGGCCTTCTTAAAAGACACCTGATCCATGTATTTGGCTTCTCCTGGGTGAGCTAGCGTCTCACCTTATCTAGATCCCAGAAACCCTGCTGAGAAATCAGGTTTTGGCCTCATTTGTAACTTTCAATCCGGTTCTTTTGGTCACACAGCATCTGACCATACATGAGTTAAACTGACCAGTAAATCCAGAGGTTTGCCTTTTGATTCAGGTTGATGAAGGGACCACAGCACTGAAGGTAGGCCAGTTGATCTTGTGCTTCATTTTCCTACACTAACAAACAAATCCCTGCAATACTTGGGAAGATTTCATTTCTAACCCGGAGAGGAAACCCCACACATTGCTTTGAATGGTGTCTGCTAAATGACCGCCTAATACAAAGTAAGACAATTTAGGGGAAATTATACATATTGTTAGGAGTAAAAAAAATAATTACGCCTGTGGGTGTGCCCATGCAGATAATTATTTTTCTGTTCACTTCAAAGCTTGGAGAATCTTCCTCCAATCTAATGAGGCTAAACTATCTGTATATGTACTTTAAATAAATGTTGGATTGTGAGGTACAAATATCATCAAGTCCAATGTAATTAATCAAACGATACCAGTCAGGTGTGCCGTGAGGTTTGAACAAATATTGTTTTTAAGTTTTATTTATAGTGAGAAGAACACTGCGTGGCCTTTAGTTTGAAATGACAAAGTTGCTCAACCTGATTTCATCTTAGTTTTACTTTGTTTGCTATTGTACAAGCTAATCATGCTGCATGAATTGACATTGAATTGTATATGAGAGGGCAAGCAAGCGGTTTGAAATAATCCATTGCTCATTTCAGCTGATTTGTAGTCAACAAAACAAATGTAAGTCTGATTTAGATTTAAATTTTCATCAAATGAAATGAGTCATAAGCTGGTTGGGCTCACAAATTGCTCCTAATCACAATCTGTTTAGACATGTTCAATACTCTGCTGACTCTCTTGTACATTCCAGCTATGAGGTTGGGCCTCAGGAGTATTTTGAGGCCTGGGTTGCTGTTTTACTGTCGCCATGACTCGTGGAGGTAACTTCATTGCACTCTGTAAATTGGCCTTCATGCTCTTGGTTGGTGGAGACACGCCCTGTCTCACCTCAGTCACACTGAGAAAACCAGAACCAGCAGGAGGCTTTTCCTTTTCCCTTAGGAGCAATAGATGGCTTTATGACCTGACCTGGACTTTCTCTCTGGTTGTTTCCTGTCAGTTTACACACACATACCACACACTGCAGTTTGTACTTATTGGGTAATTGATAGCAGGCTACATGCAAAGCAGTTTTTTAGCTTAACACGGTCACTATTCAGTTGGCTCTGATAAGAACAAACCACAAGTTAAAGATTCTCACTAACATGTTAAGGGCTTATTTGAATTCATAAAGTGTGCCTTGTTTTAGCCTTAATAGGTGGCCAATAAAACAAGTGACTCCTGCTTTGCATCCTCTTAACAAGACGATTTGCAAAGTTCCACAAGTTGCACAAAACCATCTGTTATATAAGATGTGCATAGAAACAAGAGGACAGTCAATATATGTGTAACAGGTTTGGCCCATCTCTCTCTCTCTCTTTTTTTGTTCTAATTATTTTATTATTTTAGTCTGAAATGATCAGTTTTGCTGATTACACTCGCTCCTCTTCATTAGGCCCACCTTGCTAGGATCTGGTTGGCCCGTCTTTAATCGTCACATTTGCTTAATTCTTGGTTTAATAGACTGAAGAAGGTGTGAAGACATTCTCAGAGATGGTGCTTCACATTGACATGATGAAATAATACAGTTGCTTCACATTCATGATCCCAAAGCTGCTCTGTTGCATTGTGATTGACTGATTAGATGTATTGACAAGCAATTGAATTTAAATTAGTTTAACTAAACCAGGAAAAGGAATAATGATTATGCTTTCCCAGTAGACCAGTATTCATCAGGCAGTCTCTTTCTTTAGCGGGACATGCTATCTGTGGTCAATGACCGCCCTTAAGTGCTGTTGGCCAACTACAGAACTATCAATCATGGCCGACTTCCACCCCCACAGCCTAAACCAGCCACCAGCCCTCTGCTCTGTTCAACATGAGAGGAAACGCATCCAATGGGTGATTAATCTTGCCTACAAAGCTTGAGCAACATGTATGTTTGCAGCATTTTCCATTTGATTTAAAATTTTGACATCAAGTATTTTCTGGTGCCATTAAGCAAATCCACTACCAGTACCAGTACCAGTACACCACATAAACAAGGGGTGCCCAAAGTCTGACCTCAAGGGCCGCTGCCTTTTTTACATATCCCTGTTCCAACACACCTGGCTTCCATTAAATGGATATAAAAGCCAGTGAAGTTCACCATTATGACTGATTAGGTTGAATCAACTGTGTTGGAGCAGGAATACATGGAAAACCTGCAGGACTGTGGCCCTCGAGGACCACAGCTGGGCACCCCTGACATAAACCAAAGACAAGGTCTCCTGCATTTATTCATTCTTGGACACGGGTATCTAAAATTGCACGTTAGGACTTGCTCAGTTGTGGTTGTGATGTCTGCAGCTGATGGTGTGTTTTACTGGCTGAACTGTGGGTTTGAAGTTTGGGCCTGGTTCCACAGGCCCGCACCATATGGGGAAATCCCACTCATGCATGTCAATAAGAGCAGCAGCGGGAGTGAGAGAGGGAAAATGTGAATGAAACCTGCTTTATTATTTTAAACGCAGGTGGCCTAAAACTGAGGTCAGACCAGTTATAGGTTTGACATCTAAAAATGCACAAAACAATTAAGAACAAAGAGTGAAATGTTTGTGGGTGTGAAGGCTTGGCAACTTATCTCTGACAGATGCTGCAGCCCCACCAACCAGAGTGCAGGGAGAAAACCAGGGAGGGAAATGCCTTAAGTAAAAGGACCGTGGTAAGTGCTGCCACATGTTCTATTAATACACAGCGCACACACAAACACACTCAGCGCAAAGGGGCTATAATCTGCTCCTTGGTTCAGACACAAGGAGAATGCGTAGATATTTACAGGCCTTGCAGAATAAAATGTCAGAAAAAGTCTCACTGCTACTAATATGTGCTTAAAATAAAGAAAAGTATTTTATTTCAAGTTTTTGCAAAACACACCCTGGGTTTGCAAAGTATTTACTCCACTTGGCATTTTTCCTGTTTTGTTGCCTTATAACCTGGAAATAAACTGGAATTTTGCATCTTTTAACAACACTACTTTACTTTGTTCAAGGAAAGAAAAAAGAAATCATGAAACAAACCAGAAATAAGGCGATAAATAAGGCAAACCTAAGGAAGCTAAGTAGTCACCTTCCCAAAGTGAATGCTTCATAGTGAATACTTCTACAACAGCTACACACATTAACCAGTTTTAACCCTGCATAGCTTCAGAGATAAAGCAAGATTGGGCATGCCGAGGGTGGTATGACCACAAGGCTTTTGTAACTATTCCAGCTGCAAGTCTTTTAGCGTATGTCTTTAAGTCTGCTGCATTTTTCCCCTGGGTTTTCTTTGTACATTTCTTTGAACAAAACATTTCTAACTCCTTCAAGTTGTTTAGGTTCTGCTGGTGTGCAGCGATCTTTAAGCCATACCATGCATTCTTCATTAGATGGAGTTAGTTTGGTTTATTTCCAGTGCTGAACTCTAAATGGCTTTTCACTTCTACACTAAATCTACTTTTATTCATTGCTGGAAGTGCTACTATAGGCCAGTAATACAATCTGCTGGGAGAACTTTGAAGCTACTGCTTACCTTTAGTCTCTTTATTCACTCTCATGTCTCTAACAGCCCTTCTAGTCTTGGTGGTGTGAACTTTCTTGGGAGCTTTTTGTGGTGTTCTGTTTCTTTCTAAACATGAGTAATGTTGCTTTGAAAGGTTGTCTATGATTACTGTGTTATACTTTGGCATCATTATATGACATTTTGTCTTCAGAACTGTCTTAGGTAATAGTGTAAATACTCTACAAAGTGTTAGAAGCATTGCATTTTTTATCCAGGTCAGGGTCACGACTATCGGGGAAGCTGGAGCCTGTGAAGGTGAAGGCAGGGTACATCCATGACAGACTGCCAGTCCATCACATGGCCAACACAAAGACAAGCAGCCATTCATGTCTATTCCTGGGGACAGTTTAGACCAGGGTTAGGCAACTGGTCCTTGAGTGCCACTGTCCTTCACGTGTTGTTTCCCTGCTGCACAACACCTGACTCAAATCAGGGGCTAATTAGCAGATGTGTGTCAAGATTGACGTCAAGCTCTACATAGGTCTCCTAATTAGGTCTGATGTGTGTCGGGTGTGTTACAGCAAGGAAATTCACAATACTTGCAGAACGGTGGGACCTGAAGAAGAGAGCTGCTAAGCCCTGATGGTGGGAGGAAGTCGCTGCACATCTATAATGAATCTAACGTCCCACCATATCCCAAAGAGGCTCTGTTGCATTGTGATCTGGTGGCTGTGGAGGCCGTTGGAGTCCAGAGAATCATTGTCATGTTGTAGAAAGCAGATGTACAGATCACCTGAACTGTTAAAACAAGGCAGGATAGATTCATGTTTTCCAGCTATTTTCACTCAATTCTTATCCTCCTGTATGAATGTTGCAGCTGAAATGAAGACCCATGTTGGTTTATTTAGGAGACATTCTTTAGGTTTCATTAATGAGGGACTAATCTGTAATGCTTGCTCATCATGTACGCTTCCCAGAATGGCTCATGCAAACTTCACTGTGCTTCTGTTCATACTGGAAGTTCATTAAACATCAGGTGCAGCTTATAAACACCTGTGCAGTTTTATTTCATGCTAAGAAGTGATTTCATCTTTGGACACCGCCTTGGTGTTTGGCAGAGGAAGAGACAAACTGTGTCAAACACTTAGAAATCCAATTGTTCTTGTGTTGATATTGAAGTGATTTATTGTGGATATTTTATTGTCTGCTGTTTACCATGGCCCTTAGATGGTTTTGATGTGATCCAACTACCTGCCTGTACCATTACTCTCCCATTGTGCTTCTAACTTCACCATTAACCCAACAACATGTGCCAAGACCAAAATTCCCAAACGTCTGCTTTCAGCAGAGTTAGTGAGCTGGGAGCAGAGACGGCTTCCTGTCTGACTCTGGTTCCCCCCTCCTCCAGAGTTCTTGGTAGTTTCCTGTCTTTGTGAGCCTCCTCTGAGTCACACACTTTCAGCCATGGACAGAGCAACTTCACAGGCTTTAACAACCTCCGCGGTACTTCTGCATGACCGACTTTACATGCAGCAAGCAAATCACCACTCAGGCATTCAGCTTACCAGTCTACCATTTACAGAACAGGATTTCTTTTTACCATAACTGGTATTTATTTGTACCTCATCCAGTTCAGAGAGAGCTGAGCAATGATGTAATCCCACATCACAAACATTACTGTAATGTTAGGAAATCTGTTTTTTTTATATATTCACTTCCTCATAAATGATAAAAGTACATTCCTCTTTGGGCTTTCAGGAGTAAAAACCAGCTGACCTCAGCTATAAACTTCCTAAAACAGCACACACACACACACACACATACTGCTGAGCTGTCAGCTGGTAGGGGAAGTAACTATAGCAACCAAATAAAATCTGTCCTTCAACAGGGCATCTTCCTGTTTTGCGTGATGACACTGTTGTGTGTGATGCATGGACCGGTGCGCATGTGATATCCCCTCACGCTTGGGAAATGTGACTGTATAAGCTAAACTAAACATTCAGACCACAGGAGGGGGACAGTTGCTATGGAAACAGTTTCTAAGAGGCATGCTTGAATCTTGTTTCGGTCCAACAGGTCTGCCAGAAGACTCCACTGTTCAGACACCTGCCTTCACAGACTCTGTAAGACTTTACAGACAAGCAAAAGGACACTACGGGACCTGGGATATGTTGTGTGGAGTCCCGGCACAGGTTAGGCTCTACCCTGACGTAATCACAAACGCACTTACATGGCTTTGATTGGGATCTTCCCTTTGTATTAGCTCCTTTCACTGTCTGTAACATGTGTTTCCTTCACTTCTTCCTCACAAAGCTCCATCATTTCCAGCTGTATCCCAGTTTATCTTCAGTTTCCTGAAGGCTACATTCTTTAATCTACCATAAACAATACACAGACAAGTCTGTTTACAAGTCCACGTGATGTTACACATCTATTTAAAGTGTATTGTTCTGGCTTAAATTAGTTCTACATAAATAGTTCATATAAAATTGGTTCTGAAAGAGACCCTTTGTGTTGGTTTGGGTTATGTTTGATCTCAAAACTGTTTTTTGTTTTATATGGGAACTGATTTTGCCTCTGCTTAT
Source organism: Kiunga ballochi (assembly GCA_037177335.1). Classification (NCBI taxonomy): domain Eukaryota; kingdom Metazoa; phylum Chordata; class Actinopteri; order Atheriniformes; family Pseudomugilidae; genus Kiunga; species Kiunga ballochi. The sequence goes on along the minus strand of JBAMIG010000020.1, from coordinate 18,545,667 downwards.
TTCTCTTGCTTTGCCTTTCTGCTTGTTTTCTACACCTGTTTTTGGTTTAGTTGATTAAAAATGTTTAGTTCCCACAGTACACACCTGTTTTTCATCAGTCATCACTAATTTAATCTACGTTTCTATAGAGGCTACACATCCCGATTATTATAAACACAAGTAAATTAAGTATTCACTGCTTAGCTAGTAAAAAGTGTACATGAGCATGTGTAGCTTTACACATTGCTTTCTCACCAGAATAATTATATTCAATATATTTTGAATTTCATTGTTTTTAATAGCTGATGTGACTTTCCTGCCTTTAGACATTAATTTAGCGGAAACAAGTAGCAGAAGCTTCACTGTTTATGAGAATCACACAAACTTAGCTGAGGAATATAGCAGGCTAACACTACATAACTTCAAAACACAATGGCCTAACACTAATTACAGTCTCAAAAACAAACATAAACAAATGAAAATCGACCTGCCACTACTTCAAAGAGCATATGAAACCCAAAAGGAGACGCAACCAACACATTAAACCTCCATAACACGCCCAGGATAACAAAACAAACCAATAGCGGACTAGCATAATGAAAGGCTACTGTACATTACAATCTTGGGCTATGGAGTTGTTTGAAAGACCAAAACACACAATGTATGTAGCTGTGCACTGTTTAAGAGCTTCATTGCATCTAGTGAAGGTTTGACAGTTTAAGTTGTATGTGTGCATACTGGGACATTTACAGTAACCGAGTCCTGGCAGTAATTTCTCCTGTGCTTTTCGGTGACTGTGTAAAAAGCAGACATACTGAAGCCTTCCAGTGAGAGCCAGCAAACTATTATATTTTCTTTAATGTTGACATTATTAATTAATATTTAAAGTTTAGTGAAAACTGGCAGAAAAGGTTCTTTTTGTGTCTTGTGAGGGTAGAGTAACTGAAACAAGCCATCCAGCTGCTCTGTTTCCAGCTGTGCATCAGTTCGGTCACCCAGCTGCAACCGCTGAGAACAGAAAAGCTGGATTTTCTAAACATTTAACTTAGTTATTTTTATAAATGGTTGCCGTCAACTATTGCTCAAGCTTTGCTATATCCTAGCATCTTATGGTGTGTGTGTATGTGTACAGATTTTGGCTAACCTTGTGATGGAGACCCTCCACCCTGAGCTAAGAAGTGTGATCGCCCCCCGTCTGAAGGGAAAGCTGCAACAGAAACAGAGGAACTGGATGTTGGTGAGTTTCTGTCAGACGTGCTGTGTAAACATGTTTACACCACATTTCATCCTAAATATCTCTTCTCCAGATTTCTGCTGCGGTGTACAAGCAGGTGTTGTCCCAGACTACGGGTCAGTATGAAGCGCTCGTGGAAGCGTGTGAGGCCCACAGAGTTTCATTAGACGCCAGACTGCGGACCGACATGGACCAGATCGTCACATCAAAGGAACATGTCAATAGCAAGATAAGAGGTGGGCTTTTAACTTGTAATCTACTGGTAGTTTATCATCAGTAATTGTAGTTATGTGAGTATACACACAATGGGCAAATTTGTGTATGGGTTATGTGGAAGCTGGAACCTATCCCAGACATGAGCAGGCATGAGGCAGGGTGCATCCTGGACAGGTCGCCAGTGCAGCAAAGAGAAACGTTGTTACTGCAGGACATCCTGTGGCGTCTTACACAGTTTTATCTTCTGTTTTTCAACTAAATAAAGCAGCTTTTTTTGTTACAATTTGTTTTTTGCTCTTGTGATGTTCCAAAGAAGCCATTAGGTTAATCAAATGTGCCTCCTTTTGATTTTATAAGGAAGTACTCCCTTGTATTGATCAGTTTGTGATTACATGTTTCCAGATTTCTGTAGCTTCATGCTGAGTTTGTGGGCTAAACAGAAAAGGAAAAACTCCAACATGAAGCTTTGTTTAAGGTTGAGCACACATTTCACCAGTGAGCTGCAGGAACCCTGCTCTACACCGACATTGTGCAACTAATAATCCATTTTAACAGGTCCGATATAAAGAACTTAAAGCAACACTTTGCAGATTTTAGTTGGTAGCAGTCCCCCTCATAAAGCTACAGCTATTTCAGCATCCAGTTTGCTTCCTACTTCTACTCGGAGCTCCCAAATTTTGCAGTACTGTCAGTACCTCCAGTACTGTCCTAGTAGGCTTCCTTGCTGAATTAACTATGGTACACATTCTGATCATTCATATCTAGTTACTGAAATGTGACTTGGTGGTGTAAAGTATTATGCAGCTGTCATATGATGCCTTAGGCTGGAACACAATGTTCTCAAGTGTAGTTGTTCTGTCCTGAGACATTGCAGGGCAATAATGACTGCAGGAATAAATACTTTAAATATCCGCATCTCATCAAAACCAGTCAGAAAATCAGCTTTTCAGGCCAGAAACTGATGTAGTTTTGTTCATTTAATAAAATGGAGGGGAAAAACTTTCATTTGAACATTTTCACTGCATGCATTTCA
>JBAMIG010000020.1:18530937-18543105 GCA_037177335.1 Kiunga ballochi | reverse complement strand
AACTGATGTAGTTTTGTTCATTTAATAAAATGGAGGGGAAAAACTTTCATTTGAACATTTTCACTGCATGCATTTCAACTTTTATACAGTCATTTTAATTTCAGGGCTATGTTTTAATTTTCCTCTTGTTTTGCAGCTCGAGTGTTGCCCAAAGCGGAGCAGCTCCTTCGCACCAGCATCCAGCCCTACATCAGCTCCATCCTGGAGGCGCTGATGGAGCCCACCAGCCGAGGCTTCTCTGAAGTCAGGGACGTGTTCTTCAAGGAGCTGGTGGACATCAGCAAGAATTCACTTAACGACGGGGACAAAGAAAAGCTGGGAGATGTGAGTCCCATTGCTAATGTGATAAATATTGTTTATGGGTTTAATGACATAAATAGAGATGATGAAAAGGAATGTGTTGGTCACATTCGTTCAAGTCTTTAATTAGAAGTCAGCCAGGGAGTGTCTCTGAACTCAGCTACACTCACCAAACTATTACAATCAGCTTTTTTTTGTTTTTGTATGAATTTCCTGGAATGATCCTTGAATGTCCATGTCCTCTGTAGCAGCTGGAGCGGCTGTCCATGCTGGCTTTCCATCCGGTGAAGATGCAGAGCTGTTACGAAAAGATGGAGGAGCTGAATCTGGAGGGGCTGCAGGAGAGGTTTGATGTTTCCAGCCCCTCTGTGTTCATCAGCAGAGCTCAGATCCTCATGAGGGAGGTGAGGCGCAACCTTGTTCTTAGATAAAACAAACAAAAAGCCTCAGAAATGTCACAACCCTCAATGTGCCTAAAAACACCTCTTAGTTCCAAGTATGTCCATACAAACATAACACAGCAGGCTGCCCTGCATGTGGCAAAGCTGCTTCCTCCCCCTGCTGGACAAAAAGAGCATAACAGCTGTAAAGATTCTTTGAGCTGAAGCTTTCTAAATGTTTTTTATCTTTATACTGACAGCAAATGGACAATGCAGTGTACACATTTGAACAGCTGCTCCATCAGTCACTGGGTGCCCAAGGGGAAGATAACTTGTGCAAAATCATCCAGAGATGCCAGGACAGGGTTCTCAAGGTAAAACAGAACCACCAACGCTCTTTTAATTCTTTTATCATACTTGACAGATTCATTAAACGTTATTTGAATATATATATATATATATATTTTTTTTCAAATAACGTAATACATTTTTCCTCTCATTTGGTCAGAAATATGATTATGACAGCAGCACAGTGCGCAAGAAGTTCTTCAGAGAGGCTTTGCTGCAGATTATCATTCCCTATATGCTGCAGCAGCTGTATCCATCCTGTTCACCTGTAAGTAGCTCTGTATTTATGTGATTAACTCTAACTATGCATGTTTCATTCAGGATTTCCTTCCTTGCTTGTAACTAAAATCTAACAGAAGAATTAAAACCTTATACCAGACAAGCTGGGATGCTGTGTACAGTGTAAATAAAACCAGAAGGATATTTGTGATGAATATTTTTTCCCAGAACAAAAATACAAGATGTTTATTCTGAGACTTTTACTGTAAACAGTAATGATTGTATTGTACGGCAGCAGCATGTCTAAAAACATTTGGAACGGGAAACAAAGGGATGAAAACATAAATGTATAAACTGGCATTAGATCAGGAACAATAATGGGCATAAAAGGAGACTCTTAGATGTAAATACGGGCACAAGTTCCCCAGTTTTCTAAAAGCTGTGGGACAGTTTCAGAAGATCATCAGCTGTTCACATATAATCAAAAGATTTGGAGAATCAGAAGGAGTTTCTGTACACATGGGACAGCGCTGGAGGGAAAAGAGTTTTTAATCTCCAGACAGTGCTGAGTCACCAGTTGATGTGATTCTCTACTGGTAATGACTGCATGAAGTCACTCTGAAATCCACAAATGCAGGTTTTCATGCAAAGAAGACGTAATCTGTCAACAGGATCTAGAAATAGGGATGTTTACTGTGGACCAATGCTCTTTATAATGGTGTGAGGCAGAGTGGTAAACTTTGCAAGGATTGATCAAAATCTGAATTTCTTGGGGAAACCACTTTGTCCTGCAGCTTTCAGCCAGCATGACGTCCTTTCTGCTGTCAGGACGTCTAGTGGTGATGTCAGCCTCTGTCCCTTTAGATGGCTAATGATGGAGTCATCTGTGTTTCCTACAATCCCACTTGCTGAAGAACTATCCCCATAATTTGTCTGGACCAAGCCACAGGCTGTATAAACCAATCACAATCGTTTACCCAGCGTCCAGCCAATCGTGCAGTGTGATGTCATCAATCTGGTACCTACAGGAGGATTTAGAGCAGTGGTGGGGAAATTGGGCCTTTTGTCCTTTTTACAATGTTTCCCTGCTCCAACACATGATTCAACTAACAGAACTTGATAAGCTGCTGGCTCCCCTTGATTTGAATTTGGTGTGTTGGAGCAAGGAAACTTTGAAAACCAGGAAGACATCTGCTCTCCAGGACCAGAGTTCCTCTCTTTTGTTTTAGAGCAACATCTGCTCCCATCCCATGTTTCAGGAAACACCTTGCAGATTTCAGCAAAACGATGCTGAACCACATCCTGCATCCATCACAGCAGCACGACTTCAGAGTCTGGCTGCTGGACTGGTCTGCCTGCAGTCCAGACCTTTCACCAGTACAGGAAATGCACCAATTCCAGCTTTGTGAAACCAAATATCCAGCAGTGGAGATTCAGGACTGTTGAGCAACTAGAATCCTGAATCAGAGCAGAGAAGGACCAACGGGACAACATTCACCTCCTGAAACTCCAGCAAACCTAATGTTAAAGTAGAGGTGATGCTACACAATGCTAATCACTGTTCTTTTACCGTCTGCTGAGTTGTTTGTGGGGTTTTTTGGCAAGAAAAACATGGCCAGTGAGATTTATTTACATTTTACACTATATAAATGCCAGAAAATCCTGGTTCTGAAGTCCTTATCTGTTGGGTTGGATTTCTGAAAGCAGAGGTTTGTAACTCTCCTCTGTTTCACTGTTTCCCAGGAGCTGCCTCGCTTCAAGGAGCTCATCTTTGAGGACTTCTCGTGCTTTCTCCTGGTGGAGAACATGTACGAAGAGGTGGTCCTGCAGTCAGTCTCCAAAGACATAATGATGAGTAAGAGCAAGAAATGCCAAATCACAGAAGTTGCTTATCATGAAGGTACATTAGCCGGTTCGGCTTCAAACATAACGTCTGATTCTTGTTTTGTCCAGCTGTGAAGGAGGCAGCTGTGCAGAGGAGACACAATCTCTACAGGGACAGCATTGTACTGAACAACAGTGATCCCAACTTGCATCTGCTCGGGGAGTCGCCCGCAGTGGACTGGACTTCCAAATTTGGGGGGGAAGAACCAGACGGTGTTGTTAGAGGCGAAACTGAGGCGAGGGGATCTGGGAGAAGACGCAAGCAGGTGGTGTCCATGATACAGCTGGACGGGTTGCCTCTCCCGTACGAGTCTTGCCTGGAGGTCCCAGGCGTGGAGCTTATTCCTGAGGAGGACGGCGAGGTCTGCGAATGCAAACAGGAAGACCAAGAGGTGGGAGAGGAGGACTTCGGTCAGTCTGAGGATCCGAAGTCTCCAGATAGCATTGATGAAATCCGGGACTTGATCAACCCAGTGCTAGAGATGGTGGTGCCGGTGCCAGAGGAGGAACTGAGCGAGGTGACAAACGGGACAGAATCAGTCACTGGCACCGTCACCATGGAGGACGGGTTAGAGGAGGAGGTGACGCACGTCACCACCGTTGTGGAGGACAACCCTGGGAAATCACCTCGAGACAAGACGTCCACAGAGTCCATCCTGAAAGAGCTGGTAGGAAACCAGAACCAGGAAGCCGATGAGGAGCGCCAGGAGGATTTAGCCATCCGGAAAGCCATTGAGGAAATGGAAATGGCGGTACAGGAAGAGGAGAGCGAGCGGATAGCAGAGGCCTCAGCAGCAGAATCAGATTGCGAGTTACCGCCGCTGGCTGCAGACTCGGGCTCTTACTACGACAGCGGCTTCCAGTCTCCCACCAATGAGGGGCTGATTGATGCGGAGCCTCAGCCATTCACAAACGGACTGAACAGAGAGGACAGAATCGCAGAGCCTGTTGAGGTTGTGTTGGCATAGGAACATTTACAGAATTTATGACAGAGGTTTTATTTAAGGGATTAGCTGAATCTCATTGTTCAGTGATGTTCTGCTTTTATTAATGTTTCACATTAACAGTAACCGCCACAGATTCAGACTCTATTTAAATGTATTTGTATATCACGGTATTTACTGTACGTACCAGGGTTGTAACATATCCAGAGGTCAGACTTGTTCTTCTCACATTTGTTTTTTCTGTGGACAGCAGGGGGCGCTGCAGGCTCACTTTGCTTCTGCTTATTTGAATGGTCACATTTTCAACCTGCAGTTTGTGGGATAAACATTTAAGCATTGCTCATATGAAATCTCTATGCTTAGAAACGAGTCCGTGCTTCGCTACAGGTTTAAATTCACTGTTAGAAAAACCTTTTTAGTTTAGGAGCTTCTTAAGATTTTGCCTTATTCATTACAGTAGATTTTATTTTAGTTTTACATCTTATTACTTCAGCTTCATGTAAATATATTGCATCTTATGTATTTATATAATTTAATATTCTTTTAGCAATTAAAAAAATTGGAATTACACTAAATATTAAATGCAGGCGCAGGTATACTAATAAATTAATCACTACGTTTTCAGTAATCAGTCTGTCGGGTGAATTATATTCACATTTGCATTACGATAAGTGCTGAGTCATGCTGTACTCCCTTCATAAATCCATCAATGCGGACTGATGTCTAGCCTCATTGCTCCTTTTTATTTATTTTTTAAACCTGCGTGGTGAAAAACTTCCAGGAATTAACAGCTTTCTTTTTTGTGTAACTTTGTCTTGAAATACATTGAAATGAATAAAAAGTTTGTCTGTTTTATTCTTCTTTCTCAGTAAATCCAGCGATCCCACGCTGGTAAATATTCTGTTTCTAAAGAGTACAGAGAAATAGCAAACGTTTGAAGGGGTGTTTTGTTCCTCGTATGGTTTGTCACAGGACCTCGCTTTAACGCGTGTAAATGATTCATCGGTTCTTTAAACCATCAGCTCTGGTGGTTTCTGATTGGCCGTCTAAAACAAATGAGATAAACACAACCTGAGTTTTAGGTGTGCTTAATGTTTAACTCCTCTAGAAGCAGCAAAATGATAAATTCCTCCAAATATAAACCTTTTATTTGAACCGAGCTCATCTCATCTTAGATCTGATGCACTTCTGCTTCAAATCGCTCTTCTCCTTTTAGAAATCTGAAAACTTCTCTGAACAAAAAGAAAAAAGAACATGATAAACAACCCAGCTGAGCAAAGATAGATCCCTTTAATGAAAAAGAAGAGACGTGATCCAAACTGGTTTGATGAAACAATCCTTTAAATAAACTCATTTAGCAGTAAACAGGAGTCCGCTCTCCTGTGATAATTCATCAGCAGGAAGCAAATCTTTCAGATGCGTTTCCGTTTCCTTCGATCCGGTTTCAGTCCATACAGTCACAACTGATCCACCAGAGGCAAGGAGATGAAATATCCCAGGGTGGAGCCAACGATGACCCCCAGAAAGATCCAGGTGTTGTAAGACATGACGCACAGCATCAGCATATAGCCCAGAGACACCTGCAGCATGTGGAGCATCGTCTGGATGACATGCAGCAACCAGCTGTGGATGATGGGAGACACATTAAAACACCTGATTCTGCTAGTCTATTAAAATGTGGGACTAGAATAAAATTATCCCAGTTTCTGTTATTTCTGCATAAATACCAACGTTAGTATTTGCAATGAGAAGTTGTAAGAGATGCTGACCTGTTCCTGGTGCTTGGAGGAGAGGTCACCACGGGGGCGAGGGACGACTCGGAGAGGTTGCTGTCCAGCACAGAGCTGCTCTCGCTGCGGCTGCACGGGGGGGTGGCGTACATGGGCGGAGCCTGAGCTGGCTTGGCGCTGCCCCCCAGCCACACCCTCCACACTTTAAGGGCTTCATAAAAGACCGTCATCAACATGACGACTAACACCGACAGAACCATCCCTAAAAAACAGAAAGCATCAGGATACACACAGACTCACAACGTTCACCTGGTGTTTACTTTGGTCCTCCCCTACCTGTGCATTTCCCTTACATAGATAAATAAATGTTATATCCTATTTATACAGGATACAGCAACAAAGACTATCAAAACAGACTAAAATAACCGTAGATGCTGGAGATCTCGGCTTTCTGCAAAGGTTTCATCAGAGAAAAGAAAAAAAAACATGGATTTGTCTGAACCTGTTGGGTTTAAACGGATCATCAGGAGGCTGTTTTTAAAGGCAGAGCCACACAACAGATCAGTTTAAGGTTCATTTTCTGTGTTTTCTCATGGAGTAGGACATAACCGGGACAAGCTCAGTTTAAATGAGACTAATTCCACTGCAAACACGTGATTATTTAAGAAATGATAGAAAATGATTGCAGTGAGTGGAAGAAAAAAAGTCTCTTCAGGTGATTCCATCTACATTTACAAAGCTGCATGTGACTGAAGTCAAAATTTCCCCAACATGCCAGACTGTTTGGAGAAAAGGTAGCTTTTGCACGGTGGTGGATGCTGATGATCTGGGCTGCATCCGCAGGATGTGGGCACTTTGCAGTCACTGAGTAAACCACAACATTATTTCAGACTTAAATGTGATGCCGTCTGACAGCTCAATCTCAGCTGAGACAACAAAACAACAACCTGACACAGAAATATCCACAACCTAAATATTACTGAATATACAGTTGCATGTTGCTCTCCTCCTTTTCACCGTTTGTCTTCCTACAGTTTCTTCTACAGACGTGCTGCTGGTGGGGTTTTGGTAGTTCCTTTCATATCACAATCCTCACACTCCTTTCTTTTGTTTCTGCCAGTCAGCTCCAGTATTAAAATATAACTTAGCAATAGCCGCAGTTAAGTAATCCATCCATCCATCTTCTATCCATCATCATCCTAAGCAGATGCCCGAGACACCTCATCGGGCTCCTCTCGGTGTGGATCATCAGAAATACCTGCAGGGGCGAACTTGTCTGGACATGTGGTTGGGTTCCTGCACTGCAGCCTAATGGTTGCTAAGTGGGACCAAGCTGGCTGTGAATGGGCTGGTTCCCGTGGTAACAAGCAGCCTATGCAGTCTTGGATAGGGTGGTCCCAAAGATACAAGCTAGAAGTTGTTTAAAATGGGATTATTGGGTGTAGGCTCATAGTGGGATTAATCTGTACGACTTTGTGGGATCAGAAAAGAAAAACTGTGTTTTTTTTTTTAGGTTGGTTTGGGTCTATTTATCTGTTTTAATTGGATATTTAATAACTATTTTAAGGAAAACGCTGTACATCCATTCAGCTGCCGATAGAAAAGTTGATGTATTTCTGTTGCCATGACGCTGGACAAGACAGCACCAACAATAAAATAAAATGAAGGGTTTGGTTATTCCCAATACTTCCTCCTCCAAAACAAATCTGTGTTCTCGGCTATAAATGCCAAACATAACCAAATATAAAACATTTAAACAGAAAATATGTGAATTGGAAGCGTTGCTGGACAATTCCTGCTTATTTTATTGAAACTGTGTGGTTGAGCTTTGTTCAGCATAAACCTGAACGACTGATCAGCCCTTAATATAAACACTTTAAACCCTTCATAAAACTGCACATTCCTGCCATTTTATTACTTTCACCAGGAGCTAATAGGAGGCTTAGGACCACCACAAGATGTTTCATTTGTATGTTACTCTTTTCATAACATAGGCAAACACACACACACACACACACCAATACTATCTGGTGAGATCAGCTCTGCTCTAACAAACAACAGGACATCTTATGTCACCTGACTCTGAACAAGCTAAACAGTAAGATAACAAAAAAGAGGTGTACTTTCAGTAACTGTCACGGTTAAGGATGCTGAGTGCTGACTGGCTGCTGGATCGCAGCCATCACCTATCATGTTTATGCAAAACAGCAAAAGGTTTTTTTTATTGAGTTATAGGGAAATATCTGCAGAGTAAAGGAGCTGAAAGTTGATTAACAGGCAGTAGATGGTGTAGAGGTCTGTGGGTGCATTCTGCATTGTTTGCAGCTGTGATAAAGTGATAAAGTGAAGTAATTAGTAAAAAGAATCAGGCTAAACAGGTTATATTTCACTGATGCAACCAGAGGAAAAGCTAAATAACACTAAGCAACGTGACTAGCTTTGACATATGAATCATTTTAACTTTAAAATAATTATGAAAATGTATTTTCTTTGGTTTTTGTATTTATCCTTTTACTATTGCATATTTTAAAAACAAACAAATCTGATAAGAGAAAGAAAAACATAATGAAACTCATAAAAACCAATAATTAAATCTGTTACAAAAGGAACGATTCAGGGGCCGGCGTTTTGTTTAGGTCCCTGGTTCTGATCACATCTAGAAGAAACACAGACTTCTAATGAAGGCGTGTCAATAACCTTAAAACTTGTAGACCAGAGAGAAACTGGGGAAGCTCGATCTACAGAGAGCGGCAGGGAAAACATGGCTGAAGGCGTAGAGGTTGTCAGGACAGGTAACCTTCACCAAGGGGTTCTTTCCAGGATTACTCATGTCCAGACTTTCCCAGCCGTAATCTCCTGAGCAAGCGGAGCAGCAACACACCCCTGATCACAGCATTTCAACCAGATGAAGTGGCTCTGAGGAGCAGCTCAATACGATTGCTCAGACATGACGTTCAGTTATGCCGGTGCTGTTAAAAGCCTTTGTGGCTCACCTGCAGGGCCGTGCACATCCCAGGACTTAAACAGGAGCGTCACGCTGCTGGACAGCCCAAAGGTCATCTAAAAGAAAGAGAGAAGTTTCACATTCTACAAATCGCTGAGCTAATTTAACTGCTAGATAGCACAAATATCTAATCAGCCAATCACATCGCAGCATCTCTGTGCATGTAGTCATTCAGACATGGTCATGATTCTGCTGGTTCTGCTAGACTGGTTGGAGATGATAGAAGGACAACAGGAACTAATGACGGCATGCAGAACAGCCTGACTCACATCTGCACCACTTCCATTTGCAGGTACAATCATGCTGAGAGCGAACATTTTTGGTTTTATTTCCAATAAAAACACTTATAAAATACATTAAAACAGGCAAGTTAAGCAAGCAGACTCCAGGAAAACTTGAGGGATTCTCTGGGAACCAGTGTTGGACTCCCGTTTCTGTAGCACCACTAGAAGAATTTAAATTAGGCAGTTTGGGACAAATATCTCATCTAACAAGAGGACTTACTGTCCCACAGAAGGACACTTTGTTCTCCCTGCTGGTGTGGACATGCGACTGACAGAGGAATGCACTGTGTGTTTGAGTGTAAGCAAGCCAGTATTTCACCACCTGTCCAGGCAGGAGTATCTCTCACCAGCTGAACACTGATAAGCACCAAAAAGGGTTTTTCTGTCCTCAACATACACACAACCATCAAACTTGTGCTTTGTTCAAATGAAGAGTATGGTAGCTTACATCCTCTGAAATATAGCTTTATACAAACCAATTCAGACTTTTCACGCCTAGAAAGAGGAACCAGAAAAAGCATGAGAAAACAGCATGTTTGCCAAGTGAAGGTTAAAGATACCAGCTGATTCTGCTGCAAACGCTGCTGGAAGACTTGACCTGCAGTCCAAACTTTAGCTCTTCCAGAGCCACTACGTTTCCTGTAGTGCTTTTTGCTGCAGAGAAATGAGCTCATGGTGTTCATGCTGCATGTTCTGAGTCCTAAACTAGTCCCTCCTTTCTTTAGGTTTCTCTCCATGCAACCAAACTTTTAAATAATCCTTTAAAAATGTCTGAAAGTCTTCTATGCATATCTGCACATATCAAACATCCAACTTTTGTTTTATTTGATCAGCTTTGTATAAAAACACATTATCATTGTTCATTTTATAGCCTCTTAAATACCAAAGATAACAACCCTAAAAAACATAAAAATAGCCTTTTATATCAACAATGAGCTTCTCAGAGCTACAGACTGAATCTTTGGCACATTTCTCAGTACTTTATGGTGAGTCTTTTAAATCCTGAGGAAACTAGAAAACAAAACTAAAAATGGAGGAAAGAAGAAGAGAATGTCCTGGACCAACATCTAAAAATAACTAAATAAAAACACACAAATCTAACAAAGACCTTATGTCTAAAGGACCTGCGGGACACATTTGATGCACTAACTTTAAAAAAAAGATCTTTGTAAAGGGAAACATGGAGAAAATGTGGCGTTTGTGGCGACGGGTCTGGTTTAGTGATGAATTCTGCCTGGAAAACAACATAATGTCGCAGTGTGCGATGAGAGGTGTTATTTAAGTAAATTTTACTGTGCCGTGCTAGGTGTGGCTTCTAGCAGCTGATCAGATGCCTCATGTAAGATGGTTTACCTGTTAAGACCTGACCCCCCCTCCCCCCTCCCCTCCAAGCAGCCACACCTTCCATACACCACCTCAGTTTGCAGCAACTTTTATGTCGGCATTTGCTGCTTATTTCTTGTTTTGGTCATGAGAGAAGTCATTGTTGCAGTCTGTTTTTGTACACCTCTCGTTTTGTTTGTTGTACCTGAAAGTCAGTACACTTTAAACTTGTTTGACATCTTTTGCAAATAAACCACCTTGTTTTACTGTGTCTCTGTGGACAATGAATTCATGTTTTGACTGCACCTGAAAGCTTAAAAACATTTATTATATAGACCATAATAAAACTAAGCTGTCAGAAACTCATGGATTTTCATGTCAAAGCCTATCAGTTTATTATTGATCACATATTTCCCATTTTTTCCTGACAATAAAGACATGATTTTATGCATTCACAAAGTAAATTTCAGCTAACAAAGTATCACAATCCCTTTCTGTTTCACAAAAAAATAATAAAGAAATCCAACATATTACCTAAATTAGTGATCAGTTTTGACTTCTATTAACAGATGTACTAATTAAAGTATAAATGTTTATCTAATGCGGAATACATTATAGTTCTTGTACTGGACCGACTACCTGAATCTTCATACATTTATTTTGTTTCTTTATAATTAAAGTACACCACGTAATAAACCTTTTTAGCCTGATTTTTAAATCAAAATGCTGCGTAATGTGTAGTTTAAGTGTCTCATATCAAGCAGACGCTTTAAATCTACCTGAAATGTTTATAAAAGTTTAAACATGCTGTAACGAGTTACTTCATTGTTTGCAGACAGTAAACCATGTTTATGGGTCAGAAAAGAACCATGATGGTGAGCTGCTTAAAGTTAATGTCACACTTTCAGAGCACAGACTAAAACTTAATCAAATCTGGTCAAAGTAATATGGCTATTTCTTTTCATAACACGTATTATGTAAGGTAAAGACGAAGTAAACTTACGGACATCATGGTGAACTTGCTGACTGTATGATAATACAACAGTTTCACATCATAGATCTAGCAGGTCTCATCATGACTCGATCAGGAGTTCAGCTGCACTGTCATAAAGGAACCATCTACTGACCATCTACACAAACCAGCCAGTGCAGCTGAATGGTAGCTACAGCTACCTCGTGACTTTAGACAATGAGTGGAGGCTCATGGGTAACGTAGTCCGTTTTCATCCCCGGCAGCAAAGCTCTTTATAGTGAACCAAAAACCAAACATTTCCATCGGCTATGGATGAAAGTAAAACGTATATTTTAAATTCAATAATCGTAAAGACAACTTTAGCAGAGGACGCGTGCTAGTCGTTCATTATTTGTTTACGTCATAACCAATGGGGTTTAAATCACGTGATAAACGGAAATAGCCGAACGCGCTCGTGCTATTTCGGCTACGTGAAATGGAAGGGCATCAGCTGAATTAATAAAAACACATACAATCTTTATAAATAAATTGTTTAAAACATAAAACGGACATCTAAGGGCAACAGTCTGATATGTTTGCTAGTTTTATTTTAAAAAATCCATATTTACAATAGGAATGTTATTGTCAAGATGTATCTATTTTTTTATGTTGGCTTTTTAAAATTACTTTATTATTGCTTGTGGCAAAGATGTCCCGTACATCTTCCCATTACAAAGGCAGACACATTTAAACTACATAAACAACAAAACACAGGTCATAATTTTATAATAATTTACAGT
>JBAMIG010000020.1:18474488-18493779 GCA_037177335.1 Kiunga ballochi | reverse complement strand
AAAAAGGGGCGGAAAACAGGGAAGAAGTCAGACCACCACTCTGGGTGCTTTGGGGTGGGGAAAGAAAAAGTAAAAAAAAAAAAAAAAAAAAAAAAAGCTAGCTCTGCTCCTTCCGACGCGCGCATTTCATTTGAAGTCTGCATCTGAAGCACACTTCGAATTGGAACAGCACTTGGCGTGCCAGTATGATGTATGTGGTCTGCAAATCCACACTTCGAAGTGTTGGATCTATGATGGACTCTGAGCTCTGACTTTCTCACAAACCTACACTTGAATGTCTGTTATCCTAAGAAAATAACATTTGCTTTCTTGAGGTAATTATATAAGTGATCCTAATATCATGAGAATGTTCTTTTTTAATTGTGAGTATGACCGCTTTTGGCTTCCATAAAAAAAAAATGTAATTGGAGTAGTTTTATAGTAATCTGTAGTTGTTATTCTTGTTAGCAGGATTTCTGCACCATCATTTGTTACATCATAATTAATATGAATGTAGTCAAGTTATGTTAAAGCTGGAAATCATTCATGTGAACTGTTAAGAAATTAACCACATACAATATACCAGCTAATGGTGTGTGCTAAGTCTGTAGACAGTGCTGCAGCAAACGTTGGTTATCAGATGTTCAGTCATAAATATGAGTTGTGAAGCAAAACGAACCGCAGGTTGGCTTTTTATGTTTATACTGTTGTATCATTCATGAATGTGTTTTCATTATGAGAAAAGTATTTTGTGTCTACGGACAAGAAAATCTTATTTTAAGAGCCTGAGATCACAACTGAGAGATGACTTTGTAATGTTCAATTATTGATGAGACGCTCAAATCAGCCTTCTGTGCCTTTTTAGCAGACAAAGGGTACGTTTTGAAAAAAAAAAAGTATGCAGTCTCTGAATTAAGAAACTGCCTAAAACCTTCTGGATGGTAGTCCTCAAGGACCCAAGCTGGTGACCCCTGCAAGGAATGTGAAACATGCTAACATACATTTGACAGTTTCTGAAGATATTACATAAAAAAAAAAACACTTGCTGGAAGCACTTTTGCAAAACTTACTGTTTTAGATTTCCCAAAGGTCCTGGATAATGCATATGGCCACCTTGTTTGGTGCATTGTACTAGTACCAAGATAGATCTTTTTCTTTCAGAATGACCCTAAGTGTTGGTGTTATATAGTGAAGAAGATGTTGGTAACATTCCCCTGAGATCTTGCTCCATATAGATATGACAGCATCACACAAATGCTGCAGATTTGATGAGAATTTCCTGTTCCACATCCCAAAGCTGCTCTGTTGGGTAGAGATCTGTAGACGGGGAGGCCACTGGAGAGGAGTCAGTGCAGCAGATAAGTGAAAAAATACATCCAATAGTGATACAAGCATTTGTACACACATTCTTCTGAGGCCAGTTATCAAAAACGTTGGGTGTCTATGGACAAATCCAAAATGACATCCCCAAAATCCAACATGGCCGCCCATAAAATAGGTTTTTCCTATTATAACTCCAGTGGAGCTGTTTTCTTATCCCATCTGCAATAAGGCACAGCATGTGGTACATGTGGTCTTCTGTTTGATCTTGGATTGGGTTGTACTGGTAATTTGTGCTGGGGCGCTGGTACAATGACAATAAAGACTCTTTTTTTCTTCCTTTCATTTTGAAATTTTGAGTGGGCACCTAGAAATTTCTAAAAAGCAACCCTGGTGCAAGTTGTACACAAAGTTTGATTATTCTATCATTAACTGAAGTATTTTAGTAAACGTTTATTCTGCAGCACTAAGAGAACTCATTGTCATCATCCTGCTGGAAGCAGCCATCAGAAGATGGTCAGCAACAACGCTGTGGTGTTTAAGTGAAGCTCAATTGGGAAAAGGCTGTAAGTATCCAAGATCCCCATATCATCATGTTATGAGTAAACTGAAATATCGATCCAAAGCATGATGGATCCATACTTTCATAATGTTTAGAGCTAATTCTGATGCTAGCATCTGAATGTGGAGCTGAAATAGAGACTCATCAGACCAGCATCATTTGTCCATCTTCTCTTGTCCAGTGTTGGTGAGTCTGTGTGAATTATAGCCTATGGTTTCCTTTTTCTCATCCTTTTTATGTTTTCTATTCTAATTGTACTTTTTAAACTTTTTTTTTTTTATTATTATCAATTTGCTTGTTTATTCTAAAAGCATAAAAAGCCTTGAAAATTAAATAATAAACTTTTGGTTTTTTTTTGGCATGCAATGGACATCTGAACAAAGGACTGAATGCTATCTGTAACTTTAAGCACTTTGCTGTGAGCAGCCTGACACACAGACATACCATTTGTTAGTTCTTTATAGATGCATCTTTAAAAAAACACAATTTTTACAGTTTTAAAGACATAAATGAAACATTTCTTGCATAAAAGTCACTGGAAAGCTTGATAAGTTACTTTTTAATGAAGTAAAGCTTTTAATATTCTCCTATTGATATTCACTGGTTTAGCATCCCACATCAAAATTTAACACTGACATTGCTCAGTTTAATACTGTTATATGTATTTAATACTGTTTTTATCTCATGTTCTTTTTTCTTTTTCTTATTTTCTCATATTTCTGTGTAAAATGCTTTACTAAATTAAGCAATAATAATAAAAAAAATTCTTGTTATGTGCTGTCTTCTGGGTTGTACTGGAGGATGTGCCAAGCTGTTGTGGCTACATATGCTAGATATGACACTGAGTTCCCTCACAGAGTAAATTGGCTGCACATCAAGCTGCACCTCAGTGTAAAGGTGATTCATCAGACTTTCCAGTGATACATAACACAACACCACTAATATTATTAAAAAGAAGAAATAAATCAACCAACTTTTTAAAAAAACCTTTTGTGTAAAAATGTAGTTTTGAAGCAACATTGTGATTCCTGAAGAGCTATGAGCTGAAAACATGAAAACTCAGCATGATCTGCAGTGTGCCCCATATTCAGGGTAACTTCATTATGCACATATTTAAACAAGTGGCTGATTGCTCACAATATTGAAGGAAAGATTCACATAAACCACCATCTTCTAAGGATGAGATTAAGCCTGTTCAGGTTGTTTCACATCAATTCAACTTTTACCATTTCATACGACATTACTCATTTATGAGGTCATTTAAATCCATCTTTGAAACAGAAAAACACAAGAAATAACTTAAATATTCTTTTTTTACAATAACTGTTTGATGCCAAATAAAGGACAACCCAAATCAGAGAATGTTCTTTACAATAAATTTGTTCAGACCTCTAAAAACGTGCAAAAGTAATATTTGGGAAAGCTGCAAAATAAAACATCTCTATCATCAGGAAGAGTTCATTAGACTGACATCCACATTCTCCTTTGTTCTCCGCTTCTCCCATTAGCAGTTCGAGCCTCTGTTTCCTGTTTCACACCGCACAGAAAAGTCTTTGGGTAAACACGCCAGGGACTTTATGAGCGTAGAAGTAAACAGTTTAAATATCCAGACGAGCAGCTGAATGAAAGGGGAAATGAACGGGATCAGACCTGCGGACCAGTTCACCGTCTGATCACACTTCAACAAACTTCCAAACTGTATGCGTCCATATGAGCTCTTCATTATGCTTTTCTCACGATACGGCCGCTTTTCCTCAAGTCCCTCTCCCCCCTGCTGGGCCGTCCTGACTGGCTGCTCGTCCTCCACATTCCCTGACACACCCGGGCACTGAGGGGGAAGCACAACCAGGTTAACAAGCAAGCAAAACCATGCAGACTCTGGTCGGGAGAGGTCACAAGAACACTTCAGATGGAGGGCTTTCTAAAATTTCAGTTACAGGAAATATAGCTACACAATAGTACTACAGTACTACAGTTTAATTTTGGGTATGAGTATGCAATCAATCTATTTCCTGTCTTTCCAGTTTAGGGACAATATCCCTGTAATTAAAGCTAAATATGTTCTGATCAGTAATCTTGTCAATACAACCTCAGATGAACAAAATGCTTTATGCAATATCACAGCAACAAAAACAAACCTGTGTCTACTTTTATAAGAGAGTGATCATCAGCAAGGAGTTGCTGATTAGATTTTATTTGATCAATCATCCTCAGTGATTTTTACGTTATCTTAAGGAATGAAGACATCCGCAATGATTCTTTGGGTGATTTTAAGGTCGCATATTTCATTTTTAGATGTTTCAGGAAGTTTGGCCTTGTGTATACTGCAGCCACCAAACTTCAACCCGTACTGAAGAACAAGCCTGGTAGACTGGAGAGTTATAAAGTCACTTCTTTCTGAATGAAGCCGCCAGTAAAGCTCATTTCTGCATGCACAAACAAACCACAACATTTCTGGAATCATGTCATTTAGACATTTTAGACAGAAGAGGTGATGTTTAGTAATAATTCAGCACATTAGATGAGATATTTTTCCATTTTTAGATCAGTCAGCGAGATTTTAAAGTGGACTGCATATTTCTTTGTGATTGGGGGGCAGTTCAGGAGAAGGTGTTTTATTTTATTGGCTATATAGTTATTAACAAGCAAACATAATATAACGGACATAAATTTAACAGAAAAAGGTCAATTACACAGAGTTTTTTCAGGTTGTAATTGTAATTGAAGATAAAAGATGCTGCTGGTTTTGCTGCAACTCAGACAGTAAGGCACAGAAAGCCTTTCACAAACCCGGAAGGCTCAAAAGAAGCATTTAATTAAAATGTCAGAGAATCTTTGATTTCAGAAACAAATTAGACATTTGTCTCTCTCTGCAAAGACGGTCATGGACAGACCAGACCTCAAACATCACAACTTATAATTCAGCTCCAGACTCAGTCACCTGGTAACTACAATCCAGACAGTTTTTATCAGAGTGCTGTTAGTTACATAACCTCTGATGCACAGCCTCAGCACTTCCTTTTTCTAATGACACATTCATTCATTTAATCAGTTTTGTATATTTATTTTGGTTAAAATGGTTTTGCAGCTCTAACTTTGTTCACTTTGTAGAAAAGATTGTCAAATGAACATGGACAAACAATCAGAAGAATATTTATTATTAGGCACTTGCCCGCTTAAAACTTGCTTCCCCATTCAGAATTTACATTGCATATAAATTCACATCATTCATGTTTCTTGTTAAACTCCTGGATCTGTTGGTCATTTATGCAAAAATCCTGATGGTTTAAAATAAAGGTGGTTATCCGAGCTGGAGAACAACCCTCTGATGTTTTTCTTCTAATATAATCACTTTTTCCTTCCTTTGATCACTACAGAAGGAATCCAAATTCCTTTTCATAAATTAGTATAAGCCAGTCAATCTAAATTCAGGTTAAACTTTACATTTTATTTGACGCACAAAAGGATCCATTCATCCGCTCGCAAACACGCGCAGACAGCTACACACCTTGACCGCAGCAAAGGTCCGGCTGCACGTTTGCGTGGTTTTGGACTCTGTCTGCGGTGCTGCATCAAGCCGCAGACCAGCTCGTGCGCGATCATCACGTACAGCAGGAAGATGAGCACCGCAGGTTCCATTCGGTCTCGCACGCGCCGCCGGATCAGAGATGTCTCGGTGCACAAAAGCCCTTCGAAATGATCAATAGACAGCAGCAAGTTGCTCTCTGTCCACTCCAACTTTAAGCACTTACTGTAAGACGTGCGAGGTAAAGTGCTCGCGCTGCATCCATGACAACGCAACATCTTTCCAAACCATCGCCTCGCCACGATTTCCCCCACTCTACCCTCCCTCAGAGACTACAGAGAGGGACATTGGAGGATGTTGCCGTAGAGACGCCATGATGTCGTCATCCCCTCTACCAATGAAACAACAGCCATGAGTGTCCTTGTGGCTTTGGGGGTACAGGGGGCGACCATTGACATTGTTGCTTAACAATTAATCCAACATCTGTTATTTTTTTTTCGGTATCAGTTAAATGTGTGACAATGGAATTTTATAGTCTGGCATCTTTGAAATGATTTTCCAAACATTCAACCTGATGAAATAAACTCACTGCCAGTTTAATAGGTACATCATTTAAATGCTTATTCACAAAAAGCTGATCCAACACATTACAGGATGATATGTAGTTCAAACTGAGCACCAGAAAGAGGATTTGACTTTAGATCTGACATTTTTGTCTGAGTATTTTAGAAGTTGTTCAGTCACTTGATTTTCACACACAGCTCTTTTGTGTTTAATGATCTAAGGAAGGGAAAATGTCCAGTTTGTATAAAAACGTCTTGTTGATGTCAGAGGTCAAAGATGTGCAGTAATGATGATAATGTGGAGGAGCCAGATTACAGAGATGAATGAAGGTGAGAAGCAGTATCTTGAGAGCGATTCTATGTTTTATTGGGAGCCAGTGGAGTTGCTGAAGAACAGGAGTGATGTCTTCAAATGAAGAGGGGATCTGAGCAGCAGTTCTGGAGAAGCTGCCGTTCACGAAGCGATTTGTTGGGTAGGCAGAAGAAAAGTCAGTAACAATAGTCGATTTTCGAGCTGACCAGACAGTGGATGATGATTGCAGCAGGATGTAGAGTTAGTAATGAATGCAAGCAGTTGATGCTTCAAAGGTGGGAATAGGCCAAGAGATACTATTTATTTGTGCTTGAAATGATAGGGTACAGTTGAGAATGATGCCCAGACCTGTAGGAGCTGTTAATGGAGAAAATGTGACTTGGTTACAGTGGAGGCCTTGCAGACAAGTAGAACCTCTGTTTTACTGAGGTTCACTTTGAGAAAATTGGAGGAAAAGCATGCTTTGAATTAATGAAGACAGCCAGAGAGTGAGGTAGGTGGAAGAGAGGAGTTAGGTTACAGATGTAGAGCTAGGTGTCGTCTGCATAAAAATGGAAGATGATGTTTTATTTATGAAAAATGTGGCCAAGGGGAAGAACATTGCTGATAAAAAGAAGGGGCCCCAAGACTGAGCCCAGGGGTACACTAGCAGGGACGAGGAAGGATTTTGAGGTGTGAGCCTTAAGCTGAAGGAACTGTGCATTCGGAGAGAGATGAAGAAAACCAGGTGAGAGGTGTAAGCGAGACACCAAGACACCATTTAGAAGGGTGGTAAAAGAAATGGTGTCATTAAGATCAAGGAGAGTAGGAGGCCGGAGTCAGCTGCCATCAGAAGATCATTGGTCATTATCGGAAAAGCTGATTCTGCACTGCGAAGAGGACGAAAGCCAGACTGGAATTATCCGTAGAGGTTTTTATTGGAGGTGTTTGTGGAGCTGAGAGGCAACAAACTTTGAGGATTTTTGAGATGAAGGGAAGATTGGAAATCGGACAAAGGTTGTTGGGTCAGAAGGATCAGCACCAGGCTTTTTAAAGATCAGTGTTATAGCAGTGGAACATGTCCGGTAATGAGGGAATTATGACAGTAATATGGGAAGCCGGTGAAGCAAGACAAGCTTAAACTAACATGGTTGGGAAAGGATCAAGCAGGCTGAGGGAAGGTTTGACTTTCTGAATTGGATATGGCAGTCAAAGAAGGGAGAGAAAAAACTTGAGAATGGATGGGTTATGTAACAAGATGGAGGTAAAGAGTCTGCTGTGGAAGCATATTCTTGGAGGATGTTGGAGATTTTAGAGACAAAGAAGGACAAAAGAAAATCACAGTTCAGTCAGTTGAATAGGCTACTGATGAGGAGGGAAGGAGTCCGGAGGTCTTGTAATTGTAGTCTTGAACAGAGAAAAGAGAGAGATTTGGGATTTTCTTTCACAGACAAGTAAATTATGTGGATGTTGTTGAAGCAATACAGTGCTTGTATAGAAGAATGTGGCTATTGTGCATGTCTTAGTGAATGGCAAGTCCAGGTTTCTTGACAAGGTGTTCAAGTCGGTGCCGTTTAGCTTTAAGTTGGAAACTGAGGCTACAATTCACGCATAGTCACTAAAACTGGACAATAGAAAATAAAGAAACATCTTCCATTCTGTTAAATCACCAAAATTTTTATAATAAGGTCAGAATTAGGTGGAAACACCAGAAATGCATGATCCATCATTCTTTTTTATCAATGAATCAGGCTGCTTGCAGTGGTTTATTGTGTATTTTAGGCTTTAATACTGATTGTTTCTGACCACATGCATCTCTTTATGACCACATTATAGCATCTTCTAATGGATACGGATCTCCAACTACATGAGCGAGAGATATTTACCACTGTGCCACATGAATGACCAAACATCAATGTGATGGCAGAGTAAGGTGCCACACACAGTTAAGGTCTGTTAACTCTTTTATTTACAATAGTTATTTTGGAAATAAACCTTTTTTAAATGAATCATATTTCACATGTTTTGCTTTTTTCCCCTTGTTGTGTTTGGTTTGCTTTGAATTGATACCACCTTTGGGTTGCCAGGTCCTATGAGATGGTCCAGCCTGCAGAAGAGATGAGTCCAAGCTGCACTGAAGCTGCTTAGTTGGGCTATTCCATTATTGTTAGGCAGGAGCCGTGATGGGTTTAGGTTTTTCTATTTTGTTTAGTTAATTTAGTTTTTGTTTTGTTTGCAATTCTAATAGTTCCAATAATATTTTTTAAGTAGGTTACCTTTAAACACTGTTCTGATTTAGTTACATTGATGTTGTAGTTTGTGTATATGTATTGTTTGTTACTAGTATTAGTATTATTATTTATTTGTGTGTCAAATTGGTCTGATCAGCCAGTATGTGTCCCTTGTGTGTCAATTTGGGAGGTCAGTTATGCTTCAGTTTCTTATGCTACTGCTTATTTTAAAGTTTGTTTTGTTGACCTCTTTTATGGGCCCTAAAGTTATGTAATTCTAATTTTGGTTGTTACTTTAGTAAAAAATAAATGTAAATGGATTATTTTTCCAATAAAGTTCCATGTGCTCGTCTGGTTCTTCGGCTCGGTCCCTCACAATCATAAACATCCAGTTCTGACCGTTTTATTCCCTTATGTTCAGATTCCTCCTCTTCATTTGAATGTTATTTGTCACTGTACATGATTAATCTGATAACCTTATCTT
Organism: Kiunga ballochi; assembly: GCA_037177335.1. Lineage (NCBI taxonomy): Eukaryota > Metazoa > Chordata > Actinopteri > Atheriniformes > Pseudomugilidae > Kiunga > Kiunga ballochi. The sequence continues at coordinate 18,484,822 of JBAMIG010000020.1, read as the reverse complement.
CTGAAAATGATCCAAAATTTTATTTAGGCAGGGAGGCTTGTGGACTTCAAGGACATCTTTACATCCAAGTAGCTCTGAAATGCTCCTTATAAATGTATATTTATTTAATATTTTTCCTAATCAACCAGGAAAATTAAATTTGATGATAAATGGTAATATTATGGCTTTTGTTTAATTAAAAGTCACTTTAAACATCTTCTTTTGACCTAGCCTTACCCAACCTTTGAATTAACTAATAATTTTTTGTGATAAAAAAAACAACTTGTCTTTTCTTTTGTCAGTGTCAGGATCTTAAAAGAAAATATCCTGACACTACTGAGGTTTGAAAATGAGGAGAAAAGCTGCAGAAATGATAAAAACACATTTATTTGTAAAATGGTTGCCATGGTTTCTGACATAATGCAAGAAAATGAGCTTAGCTGGGGATGCAGAGTTGCCTGCTTCGGGGGATATGACACATGAACTCACCAAATCAGCAATTACAAAGTGCTTATTTTTCCTCCCATTCAGACTGGTAATTCTATGTTTCCAACATTAAAATATTCAGACCTCTAAATCATGTTTTTCACCGCTTAACATGCTGCATCTGCTGTTTAGTCCATGATTCACTGTCACAGTATTACTCTGTTATTTTACCTCCTGAAGCAACTAAAGAAATACACTATGTTAGCTTAACTCTTCAGTTTTCACTGTGACAATGTGGTTTTCAAAGTTATACAAATTTCCATTCATGATACATCACAGCATCCTCTCTCTGACTTCCTTCCATTCATCACAGGGTGAAAGCTGAGACCCTGGGGCTTCCTGCACATCTATGCACCTGTGCTTGGAACAGTTTCTTTTGAATGTTTCTTAGTGCATGTAAATAGATATGTGTGTGTGTGTGTGTGATCTCGGGGTGACACAAGCAGTTCTTCTGCTGTGGTGTCACCTTAATATTGTAAAGCCACCTTTACGTGGCAGGACACCCCCATATGTCTGTGTCACGCCTCCTCCCTCTCTGACTCATCGGATAGCTGCAGGAAGAGACATCAGAGCAACTTTATTCTTTCCATGAAGCTGTTTAAACAGAACTGAATGCTTGTCATGAACAAAATAAACTTATCTGAGACACTTAATTGTTCATTTAGGCTTCAAACTAAAACATGAATATTGTGGCTGACTGAAGCTTTCAGCTAAACTAGACTAATAATTAAGAATAGTGAGTTACGTTGTCTAGTTTATTAGCATCATGCTCATTTTGCGCTGCTGGATGGGAAAGAAGTGTGGAGGTATTTTTGTGACCAATGAATAAAATCTCCTCTCTTTGCAGCTTTGGCTCTTTTCATTTTGACAATACTTCCTAAAGAAAGTTGGTATTTTTAAAGGCTATTTTATTAGATCAAAGCTTAAAAGTACAAACTCACAGAGACGTGATTGAAGTTGGCTTCCATTGGACGGTTTTGCGCTGCAGGAATGTTTACACGGTCCTGCTGAAATGCACATGATTCCTCATTAATTAGATAGAAAAGACAAATCAGCAACAAAACGTTTTGGAAAAGGCTTCATGTCTGTTTAACTTACTGTGAGCTCTGAGTCATATGTTTCATTGGTAAAACCAGCTGGGTATGATAATGAATGAGACACCGTCTCGGCGCTCCTTTTGGTTCTCAGGTAGTAGATCAGCAGGGCGATCAATGTGGCGAACAGCAGCAGGAGCACAATCACAGATGCTGCAATCTCTCCTGCGTTACTGTCCTTGTGCAAAGCTGCAGAGGAGAGAAGAAACATTTGGTCGTCAGCTGATGATGATATCAAATGAACATTTTTTCATATTACGGTGAAAATTTTAATTGTTCTGCATGATCAAACAATAAATATACTGTTAATTTAAGCTGCTTTTTATATTAAAAATGGTTCATGTGGACAATTCCAGTAAAAAAAGGTCTGTTTGGAGCATAAAAATAGCAAACTGAAAACTTTTTATGGTCATTGAAGTTAATTAAAACTAAAATTTTTGCCTTGTTATTTTTTTTACAATAAAAAATGTCGTAGTGTGGAACAAGAAACACACTCCATGATCAGTCAACCCAGTTTTATGTATCGTCTATCTTATCATTGTGCACAAATTTAATCCCAGCTTTCTATAAAATATTATCTAGTATTTTCTTGCAATTGTCTTTTTTTTAACCAAATATGTAAATGCCAGTTTTGTCCATCTCATAATTTTTGATAAAGATATCAGATACATAATTAGTTTGATCCCCTCTCATGAAAAAAGGGAAAAAAAGAAAAAACTCTTCTCGGTAAATAAAATTTGATCTCTGCAGACACTTTTAAATATTTCAAAAACATCAGGACCACTCCACTTCCAATCTCCGTATATCTGCAGGTGACGACACGGTTTGATGACATCACAGCCACAGGATTTGGTCAGGATTTTTAGTTAGAGTAGACTTTTTGAGATTTTCATATAAAATGTGCATGTTGTATAAATGTTAATCAAATAAGACATATTACATATAGTTCCTCACATATGTTAGTTTGGCACAATATGCAAAAAAAAAAAAAAAAGACCTGTGGCTGTGACATCATCATGTGAAGCAGAGCACATTTACCTGAAATTATTTAAACAGTATTTTAAAAGGGGTTTAAAATGTATTGGTCTCAGCTGATATCAATATCAGAAATTAGTAGCAGGATCCGAATATCTTCAGTAAGTGAGCCGATATAACCTCCTTAAATGTTATAATTATGTTGTATTTTTTCATTTTTCAAAAACATAAGATGATTTAAATAACAACCAAACTGTCTGAAAAGGACATTTTCAGCTACTTTTTTACATTTCCTCATCATTCGAGGACCTTTAATGTAACTTTGATGCAACTCATTTTCTTTTATTACAACAGCATTGTTTTTACTTTAATCTGAAATGAATCAGACAAACCAGTACGTCTCCTCCTGAACAGAACATGAAAGAAAACACAGAAGAGCAAACTGAAAGAGCAAAATCCTGCTAAGGGACAACAAAAAACTTCTTACGTGGTAAATCTGTGGCTTCTTTTGCACAGTTTATCCCAACAGTGTAGTCGATGTCATCCAGAGCGAAAACACCCGATGTTCCTTTGATTCCCTCGAACACAATCTAAGGACCACAAACAGGAGATGATGTCGCAGATGCATACGGTAATAGGGATGTTTTTGGACTATTCTGTCCATGAGACATTGCTTGGTTGAAATAAGCAGAGTATAAACACAGTTTTTTATCTGCTTCTGACCTGATACTCCTCAGGTGAAGTGATGTTCACATCAAAGCGTCTCCATGGTTCCCGCAGCTCACTCACCACCAGCAGCGAATGAAGACGATTTTCTGAGAGTCTCCACACCTTCAGCATGAAGTCCGCTTCTCATAGATAAAAAAAAAAAAAGTTACGTGATGGATCACAAACTGGACATGAAACTACTTTTTGAACATCCTTACACGAATCAGGTTTATAGGCCCAAAATCTCAGACAGCTGCCTTTAGTCGGGGGGAGGTGTGGGCTCCGCAGCTGAGCGTTTTGATTGGCTTCTGTCCTGTTGCTGTTTGGAAGGAAGAGGAAGTGGCCTGAGAGGAAGAAAAGTGGACATAGTTGTTAAACATGAACACTCACAAAGCAATCTCCATGCTGTTTGTCTTCCAGTTCACCTTTCTCTGTGCCCAGAGTGTGGTCTTCAGACGGGATGAGGTAGTGCCGCTCTGCCTCCGGACTCGTCAGCTCCCAATCCAGTTTGTCCACGTTGGCATTTTGAGTGTTGCTCCAGCTGCACATCCCTCGCTCCAGGCTGCACGTGGAACCTGGGATGATGAACACAACAAAAACATGGATGCAGATGTTATATAAGATGTTTACTAAAGGAAAATACAAGGTTTTAATGAGACATGTAGAGCATATAAGCTCACATCCCACCTGATGGGAACACAAACCTAGACTTTCACATGGGTGAGCTGAAATGAAGATGTCATCAACTGCAACATGAGTGTCTTTGCCTCCAGCTCCAATCACCTCAAACTCCAACTGTAAAGTAAGAATTTGACCAATTTCAGCATAAATAACCAGCATGAGATTCTTAGTTTAGCTTTAATAACCATTTAAACGGCTTTGATTAGATTCTACATGGAGTATTTAAAAGGATCTGGGTTGCTTGGACATCTGTGAGTAACAGTGAGTTCTTTTCTACTGGCAGAAAGTGCTTATTGTATAAATGTTTTCTGGCCTCCACACTCTACCTGCCAGTCCACAAGGTTGCTGGAGATGTTGCCGTTGCCATGGCGCCACACATCTCCTTGATTCAAGCTGTCAGAGAAAATCTTCACTCTCTCTCCTTTTACAGGCTTCATGTACACAATCAGAGAGCCTGCAAGTTACACAGACAGATAGTTTTTAGGGGATGAAGTGATGAAAAGCAGGTTCTTCATCTTTAAGCTTTAGGTTTATATACAGACAAAAATAATCAAAACAAAACATTTGAGGATCTACAAGTTAAATACTATATCAGATGAAAAGCAATACATATTTTGTCATCCTATCATTTATTTTATAAAAAAAAAACATAAAAACAATTTCTACAATAAATATGCACCCCTTTGTTGATTTTATATCATCATCATTAGTGTGATCATGTCTCTGAGAGCAGATGCAAGCAGCTTCGGTACATGCTCAGACCGCTTAGTTAGGATGCTAAAAGTTCCTGACAGTACAATCACAATGAGGAAGAACAAGTGTGTTTTAGCAGGGTTCATAGAGAAAACCTCTTCTCTCTCAATAATGTTCTCCCAGGAACAATTTCCTTTGGAGAGATAAGGGAAAAATGCTTGGTTATTATAAATAAAAGCATGTTTTTACAAACCTAAACGCAGCATATCAACACACCAACAGTATTTTACTGTAGTGGAAGACTGATAATTGCAGCTTGTTTTGCAGCCTAGAACTCCTCCATTTACCACTTTTCTACATCCAGATGTGAAGCCATCTTGTCTGACTGCTACAATTAGGCTAAAACTGGGTCGTACATCAGGGTAAGGATCCAAACGTAGCAATTTTTACAACACAATTAAAGAAAATATCAAAGTGGTACAGTGGTCCAGTCAAAGGATGCAGGATGCAACCTGTTTTAAACACAGTGGAGAGCTGCGTTTACACCTCAATACTGACTAAAACCACTTTTCTGCTGCAGCAGAATCAATAAAACACTGAATCATGTGGTATTTTGGTTTTCACACACTGCCTCTTAGCTTAATTCACATAATGGAAGGGATTGCAGTAGCTTAATCCAACCTGCAGAAAGAACCGGGTGATATTTTATTCATCTAGTAAAACCGTAGAATTTGCAGAAACAGTAGTTTTCCATATTCAAACGTGCCTCACCAGGATTTTCTCCTCCCATATGATACCAGAAATGCACACACTCAGTCGCGGCTGTTCCTTGGCGAACGGTGGAGGTGAGGGCTGACGTAGCATGATGGGGAAGGATGTTTTCTCCCGTATGAACCATCATATAGAAACCTAGACACAGAACAGAAAAATGATGTCCTCCTTCTCTGTATTTTTGTTTGCACGTGTAAAAAGATCCAACAGCATTCTGACCGAGTTCAGTCTCCAGAGTGTGGTCGGTTTTGGGTCCGGTCATCAGGCTGCTGTATCCGCTGCGATGGAGCCAGTTAATCTTACCGGAGCTGCTGTACCCACACTGCTGGCCTTCAAAGGAGCACATCTTCGGTATGGTGCATGGACCAGGCAGGAAAACCACATCATCTATAGCCACTCGCCCATCAAAACCAGATCGAACCGCTTCAAACACCAGCTGTTGGTGGGTCAGAGTTTGAACAGTGACTTTAAAGGGAGGATAGTGACTCATTTACCTTTTCATAGTTAGGAAATGAGAGGATAAAGCTCATCCTAAAGCTGCTGTGATGCTTTGTTTTACCACATGGGGGCAGAATTTCTCTACAAGCTCACCTGAAATGTTGTGAGCTGGTGAGGCACTGAGCAGTAGGCTTCATGCCAGATGTTGCCGTGAGCTCCGCTGCGGGTCCACAGGATGAGCTCGTACCCGTTCTTATCTGTCAGCTTCACATTCAGAACACCTTGTTGGGGGAAAGATAAAAAAAATGTTCTTACATTTAAAAAAAAAAAAACTCAAGACATTTGTAACCAGTTGGATTAAAACCTGTATTTGGCCCGTAGAGCTGGTAGAAGAAGGAGAGGCAGTGATCTGTGGCACCGGGTGATTGTGGAAACGACACCAGGCGCCCAAACGCACCACGAAGGGAAGGATTCCACATGTCCACAGAAAGGCTTGTACCTGTCAGCACAGAGATTTTAGTGAAATTTAGTAGTAAGGTCACTGATAGAAGTCTGTTATCAGCTTAAGTAAATCTGTCAGAGCAGTTTTGGGATCAGGGAGACGGATGAGGACATTCCCACATGAACAGAATCTGTGTGTAAATGTTTTTAACACAAAAGAATTGTTTATATTTAAATAAATATGAACTATTTTTACTCATGTTGATATCAACATCTGTATTACGTCAATACTGATACTTCTACAAGGAAAATCACACATCTATGCAGTGTTTGTTATTTATTGCAAGGCCAAATGAACCTTATGAACATAAATCTTTCAAAGTAATACTTATTAATAAAACATTAATTAAACATATCAATAAGCGATTTATAACTTTAAACTTTGTAAAACTATAAGGACGATATTAAAGAGATTCTTATTAATCACATTTCTCAAACTAAGAATTTAGGCCTCAAGACTCTGCTTTAAATAATGAAAATACAAAACACAAAGACATCATCACTGACATGAGCATCATCATCCTCACTGTGACATCTGATTGGCTACAGAGATCACATGAAACTGAAGCACTGAGAATGATCATTTTATCATTTTATAAGGGGAACTAACATCGCTTTCTATTTGCTAAGTGATTTTATAATATAGCTTTAAAAACATCAATAATAACCAGATATTGAAGTATAGATTCCAGAGTATTGATACGAGTATCTGTAGAAAATATAGATGTTTAGGGAAGAAAATAGATAAAACAAGGTCAGAGACAAAAGCTGTAGCAGACACTCACATTAAACATGCTGCAGAAGGTGTTTGTTGGTGATAATTAGCTTTTTAAAAGGTCAGATTTAAACTGAGCAACTATTTATGGCAAGTCCTGACATTTAGTTGTGGCTGGGGGCAGCAACACAAGCAATTTAGCTGCAAAATTTAGCATCTTAGGTGTAAAGAAATACCAAAAATATATGCAACTAAGGTCAACATCCTCCACATCTTCAGGGAAAAACAAAAAAAGATGGAGGAGACTCTCGTTAGATGTCACTTAGATGGGTTAGAGGTACTGCTGTGACAAAAGAAGAGCAAGCAATAGCTCAATATAAGCAACACCATCTGAATCCATGCAGCCAAATGCACGGTTCTGCACAGGAAGACAGATTCAGCACTGTGATTAATCCTCATGACAATGAAATCGGCTATTTTTAAAGCTAATTTACTCCATTATATCTTCTGTCAATCAGTGGAAAACGCTCAACACCCAGCCGTACATAGACACAATAATACCATCAAATACCCTGAAAATGTTATGAGTTGGGAAACTATATTAATTCACATATAGATCAGCTGAGACTGAATCTGCTGAAGAAAAGTCCGGTGTTGGTACTGGACTGGCTTTATGAAGTCCTAACCCGCCCCACAGAATTACGACACTATAAATGCAACAGATGCAACTTCATCTCATGCTTTTACTGAAGTGTTTTCAGGAAAATGCTGAACACCTGAACATCTTGACTGATTGTATCTGTAATACCAGTGTTGTTCAGAGAATCTCAGCCTGATGCAGAGGAAGGTGGTTGTAATAAAGAGATGGATGTAAAAAAAAACTGTTAAAACTTACCACGTCCGATGGTGTGGTCCGCTCCGCTCAGCACTGTCCAGTCAAAGTTGTCACTGTTGTCCTGATACCATCCACACAGCCCATCTTCAAAGTTACAAGACAGTTCTGGTTCCGGAAACATCAAAAGTTTATTCCAAGCTCTGAGGCATTAATGGCTGAGACGTTAAACCATGCAGAAGTAGTCATGCACTTCACCTGATGACTGAAAATATCCAGCGTGACAGCTGATAAAGCTAACGTTTTTAACTTTGATGCTCCCATATGGAGAAAGTTTCACTGCTTCAGCTTCAAATACCATCTGTAAAAGATTTATTTAGGAAACAAAACAATTGGGATGAGCTCAACTTAAACATTTAGGCACAATTTTAATCCCCCTTTCCCCCCAACTAGAGCCATCAAAGAGAGAGAAGATATGCAATAGTTCGACCAGCGACACTGCATCCTCATCCAGCTCCTCCAGGAACACATTGAGGCATTGCTAAGAGATAATTATAATCTCTCTAATGAGTTCTGGGCCTTCCCCGAGGGATCCTCTGAGTCGGACGGCAGCAGAAAGACATCATGATTTATTTTGATGTGGAGAAGTGCAGTAAATCCAGTCTCCAGATATCTGAACTCCTCACCCTCCTCACCATAACAAATGTTAACCTTTAGCTCTGTCGAGAAGGTGACTGAGGTTATGTTTTGATTATCTGTCTGTTTGCAAGTTTATACTAAAATGACAACTTCACAATAAAAGGCTTGAGGAGAAATTCCCAACAGGGTTTTGTAAGATATCAGATAGATCTGGGAAAAAATGTGGCTACAATGATCCAGAACATGAAAATTATGGTACATTAGGATTTTCATCATTGCAAGAGAACAGATTAAGATAGCAACATGCTACATATACACAAAAAACCAACACGCTGTGAACAGAGTGTGTATTACTAGCATAGCTTATTTTATTTTACATGGATGAAATGACTCAGAGGACAGGGTGGGAAAACTTCCAGTTACCCTCCAGTATACCTACTCCGAGTCGGTCGAGTTCAACATAAGATTCCTCCTGAATCTGAGGCTCAATTATGATAAAAGCTTCTGAATAAGATCAATACAAAAATCAACTCAGATCGTCTCAAAAATCAATTCTCATGCAAAATAATGAATTTATCAGAAGCCAGACTGGAGAAAAGCCCAGACTTCAGCTGACCTGGAAACGATGTTTCCTGACTCCAATAGGAATATCAACATGTTGCCAAGCCTCTTCCTCTGTTCCAGTCCTCCCACTGAACTCCCACAGTTTAGGCCCAAAGCCCAGCAAGCTGTCCATCACTCTGACAGACAGCTCACCTAACCCGGAAAGACATGGACAGCATTTGTGCGTTAAGTTTGTCCTCAAACACAGGCAACACAATAGACGTGTTGGATGATGAATTACCAATATGATCTGAACTCCCAGCGATCACAAACTCAAAGCTCATGCTACAAGCCGGACCAGTGGGGCCCAGGAGGGGAGTCCTTATCTGGGCATCTGTCAGCTGCTGGCCTGGAGCCTCAGTTACATACAAGTACTCCTCTAAGAGACGCAGAAATTGACTAACATTAAGATGTTATTGTAATCCTCTTTCTAAAATCATTAATGGATCAAAGTTTTTGTACCTCTGGTTGTGGAGTTTTTATGCAGTATCCATCCTTGATTCCCAATGCTGGTGTCAGTCCAGCCAGAGCTGCCCTCAGTATAGGAGAAATCACCTGGAGAGATGATGCATGAAGCCACACTCAAACCAAAACCAACAAAAAGTGCATGAGTGTGAATGGTATATTTATAAATTACCCACTTATGTGGACCTTAGTGAATAATGCAAAATACAACAACTCACATATACATTGAAACTTTTTATTTCTTTTACCACTCCAGCTGTTAGTGTCTTATCCTAGCTAGCTACTAGCATCCTATGCTAGCATCTGGATACCAACACACTGGCCATTTTAAACTCACGCCATTTCATTTACAAAAGAAACACTGAAAGTAAAGTAAGACAAGAGTCCACATCAAACGGATTTTTACTGGCAAGAAGGAACTCAGAGAAGAGATGAGACACAAGATGGATGCTGGACTTCCTCTTTAAGGGGAACCTCACTTATAAAATCCATCAAAGTTCTTTAAATATAAGCATCACAACTGCTAAAAAGCTAAAACAGATGTTCTGTTTATTAGACCACCATGTCATGAGTATTTTTTCCACAAACTGAGCACTTTGGATGCATGTTTTAAGTTTAAGGTTTAAAGTTTGGGCGTCTTACTTTGGCATGATGCTTCAACTGACCCAGATTGTCATGCCACCTTTGACACCATGCATTGAAAATGTCTTGGTGTTCTGAATCATTTGACCGAATCAATGAACTCCCCCTACTG
>JBAMIG010000020.1:18460979-18471020 GCA_037177335.1 Kiunga ballochi | reverse complement strand
TTTCTGGGAGACTAAACCTTTAATCCTGTTGATGTTTCTGAGATGGTAAAAAGCTGTCTTAGTCACAGCTTTGATGTACAATGAAATGATGAATGAATACTAATGCTAATACATGCATGCACAGACACATAAAACAACAAGTAATTTAACTTGAAATTAAATTAAAATTGTCGTTCGCTTTTCGCTTTAGTGTTTTTTTTCCAGGTGTTTCTTTTTATTTGCTTAAACTTGGACTGAGCTGTAAATCAACTTAAAGAGTAAAAACAAATGTCTCTAAAAAAAACAAACAAACAAAAAAATAATCATTTTGTCATTATTCACCTTACAAGGATGTGAACTATTGGTGGGTTCAAGTGATGGACTTTGAAAAGCCGCCCAGTCCATTGAGTGACCATCACCCGGCACCGTGACATACAGGAAGTGACCTGGAATTGTAACAGTTTAATTATAAATACACTGTAATTTGTTAATATCACTTATTTTGTGGCCATTCCTATAAAACCATCAAGAGACTGGGGCTAATCACTGGTTTGAGCAGGATGTTTCAAACTGTTAGCGTATTTCTGAACATGGTACCTGATGCAGTGTTGTTGGAGTGATCTCTGCCTGGACCTTTCAGAAGTTCCGTTTGGGAGATTTGCTCCTGATTTGTTCTGATCCATTTCAGTTTTGAAAATGACCTCAGGTCCCAATCACACAGGCCATCCTCGAAGTCACAACGGTGATAGCCATCTGGAGACGGAACAAAAACCCAGAAAAGACTAAATAAACGTTGCATCGTACAACCACACAAAAAGAGAAATACAGTTCCAGAAAAATCCTGCTATTCTGGATTCTTTTTGTCATATAATTAATATTGTGGGTCGGGGATTTTGGATCATATCTGATTTCTCACCACAGGACACTTCATCCGAGCCATCGCCACAGTCATCGCTACCATCACAGACCTGCCGCTGCTCCACGCAGCCCCCACGTTTACACTTCATTCCTGCTTGACACCCTTGCTCCTCAGGGACCGGTACTGATAATGTAAAGAGGGGAACCAAATCCAAATGATTATCATTAATTCTTTAAATTAATTTGTAAAAGAGAGTCAGAATGAGGCTGGAATGAAGTGAGGAAGGACCGACAGGGCAATGCACAGTCCAGAAACTCCAGCTGATCTATGGACACATCTGCTCTTCGTCCCTCTGAGCGTTGTGAATGAAGACGAATTTGAAAGCTTGAGGGAATCCGGCCCAGAAAGATGGTGGCTTCCCTCCAGCTACGGATGCTGGAGGCCTCAGGTCGCCAAACTACAGCCTCCTGAGAGTCCTGGTGAAGGATGGACGCCCAGAGAGGTGCAGAGCCCAGACCCGTGTGACCTGCAGTTAAAGGAACAGTAGAAACCATTGTTGTATAGTTTGTGTCAAGACAAAGCAGAGCTGTGGGACTTAAATCATCATAGGAAACCTAAAATCCTGTCTTTAAGGCTAATTCCATTGTGCTGTTTTGTCACCTGAGTCCCACAAGAAATATCTGAGGCGCAGGTGGCATGTTGGAGAAGACTGTTTCATCTCTGGAGAGATGAAAACTGCAGTTTGGAGCGACTCCGACCTCACCGCGCTCACTGCCAGAAACCAGCCTGTGAGGAGAAATGATAAATGTTGCATTTTAAGCTATCAACGCTGCAGCTCAGTGCATCTGTTTATTCTCAGTCGGATTATTTTAATGTATCCCACTTGTTACATCATCAGATTGTGATTCAACAAAACAACATTACAGTGGAAATATTTGCACTCCACTGCAGTGACCCCGGTTAGATATGCAGCCCTGGTGCCGAGTAACACATACAGACTTTACAGTAATAATATTGTTGTGGAAATGTTCATATATCGGCTTATTTACTCAGAAGTTTCGTATTAGATGCAGTTTACTGAAAGCCCTCATAAAATCATCACATACTAAAGGTTCTCCAGAAGACCAGAGAGCATCTTAACTCATGTAGGATAAGGTTGTGTATGCATGACATAAATGTCTGTCATTGTTCCAGTTTAGATTTATTAGACGTGATTCTTAGAGCTTAAATAAAAGAGCTGCATTTCAGTGTGATATCAGAAATCTCTAAACTTCTGCGCTGTCAGATCTCAGAACGGTTTTCTCTAAATTGCCTTGTATTTTTTTATCTTTGATGTAACTCAACTTTGAAATGATTTTCCCTTCAGAACCAGACTCCTCATCCTTCTTAGTAGTTTTACCTGCACAATGTTATTATTTAGTGTTACATGCAAACTGTTTTTTTTGTCTCCATTTTCTCTAAATGAATTCAACTGAGTTACTTAATAGTCTGCAAAAAGGAAATTTGGTATAAATTGATGAGGGAAAATAACCAAATAATACATAAATCAACATGAAATGGTATTTTTTAATCACACTGTGTAAGTGTTTTAACATAAATGATGAAAATACATGTCCTATCTTGCCTGTAGTGGCTAAAAACACCTCTCTGATCACCAGTTTGTTGCTCTACATAAAAACATCAACTGGCTTTTGCACATTGAATGAAAGCATTAAATATATATTATATTTTTAATCTATGTCATTTCTAGAAAAAACCTCTTTGGATTGATTTTAATTTAGCCTCTCAGGCAGCGGTGTTACCCTGTTACATATGTTGTATCTTAATGAGCGGTCATGCACTCTTCTTTTCATTAGTGAACTTTTTGCACTTTGCAGAATTTACTGTAAATATAAAATTAAACTTCTATGAAGATGTCATCCAGTTCTATCCGTCCAGTAAACCCAATTCCACCAAATGGCTTCATGAACTAAGCTTTTCCATCACAACTAATAACACTGTTATTTCCCTGTGCACAGGAGTCTGGCTGAAAGTACACTTTTCTTCCAATTCCACACTTCCAATTCCCAAATATGTTAATTCACACAACATAATAACCCATAAAATCACAACAATGATGATTAAAAGTAAGGAATAAAGCTTCAGAGTCATCAGGTTGAATAATAAATGTTTCTAACTAACTAGGATAAAAGGAAAAGGTGCAGAACAATGAATTGCAATCACAGAAAAGGTGTAAAAACTAATAAATAAGCATGACTCGTTTTAACAAAGCATGACTTTTAAATGATGTTTTGCTTTTTTCACTTGCCTGTAGAAGCATTTTCTTCTTGTTCGCTTGTATAAGAACAAAAAACACCATAATGTACCTGTAGCTGTGCCGACAGTGTAGTCAGAAGATGGGCCGCTGTCGGGTAACCTGTCCCCTCGCTGAATTCGCTCCCAGGTGTACACTTCACCTGTGGACTGGTTCGTCCATCCACACATTCCTGCATCCTCAAAGTCACACTCAAAGCTCTTTCCTTTGTAACCTTGAGAGGTTTAAACATAAAATAACTCATGCAAACAGATTAGAGTATTTTCCAATAATTGGCAAGTATCTTTGAGCTTACCGCAGTCTTCCTCATCACTGCAGTCCGAACAGTCACAGACAAAATTACATTTACTTTCAGGAGTCTGACACTGAGGAGCCACAGAACCAGCAGCTGTAATAACAAAATGATGAAGACTACTTAGTCTAGTCTGTCTAGAGGATTTGGTATTTATTTCCAACTGCTGTATTTAAGGTCAAAAATACACAATCAAATTAAAAATATTCAACTTTGAAACAAACTGATGTGGAGTAACTTCAGAAAGCTGTAAAATATATAATAAAGAGCTTTTGTTTGAATGTCACGGTGCATAAAATCCCAGAGATGACACTGCTCCAAACTTCCCTATCTGGACACATTACTGTCAAAGATTTATGGCCCAATTTACACCAACAGGCTCAAAGGCCAGAGAGAAAATATCAGGTTAACACCAGCCAAATGCAATCCATCCAGCCAAAGGTCTCTGATTAACAGCCAAGACTTTCAGCTGTGAGAGCCAAACAGCTGCAAATGATGACAACCGGTACCGGATATGTCCACACTCCCTAAGCGCAATCTCCTTCCTTCCAGTAAAATTAAAGACTGTAGTGCAAAAATAAAAATCTCCTGAGCTTGCATGTCAGATATTTTTTAATATTTAGAGAAAGAAGAAGAATAGACCTAATTTTATTTATGCAAATCTTTTTTTTCCAACACATATTTTAGCCTACTATTTTATATATTTTTTAAAAAACCTCTTGACACCACTAACAGGCAGTGCAGGTACACATTACTGTATGATGTATTACTCTATTACAAGTTCCAGTAATGCAGAATTTTTTATTAAGGTGCAGAAAAACACACATATAGCCAGGTCACATGTGATTTCAAACACAACCATGCTTACTGGTACATTCATTATTATTCATTTTAAGGTTAAGGTTAATTAAATATTATGTAATATTAAAGTAAAAAATAAATTCTGTCTCTAAATATTTTTTATGATTTTCTAAATGATTATCAGTATATAAAATATTTCTTTTAAAGAACAGAGAAAATGCTATCTTAGTTATTTAAGCTTATATTTAAATAAATATTCTTGACCTTGAACAAAAATAAATGCATCTTTTTCCAGCAGCTATAATAGAAGAAAAACATGGAAAGACGTAAAATAATGCATAATATTTTTCATCCAGACATCTGGAGGTAGGTAACAGCTAATGCATTTCACCTTGATGCAATTAGAATAATACCAAAAGTAAAGCGATTTGTTTTTACATTATAACAACATACTCTTACCCCACTGCAGCATCAACAGCAGAAGAAGGGCTGAACTTCTCAGATATAACATATTTTTTCCTTCTTCTTTAACATCAGCCTGAAGATCTGAATACAAGCAGGAGAGACTTCATTAGCTGACTAAACTATTTCCAAGAGATAACAAATGGACTTTAAACACACCCAGCATGCAACTGCAGCCAGGCTCATAAAACGTTTCCCTCAAATAAAAGTAGCTGAAAAAAACACACTAAATAAATCAGGCAAATATATTAGGATTGTTCACTTACCTAGAAAAACAGCCAACACATGATTTATGCAGTACTACAGGTGTTAACAGGGATATTGATAAGTTAGGAGAGCAGAAGTTCAACTCTAAGATGTCAGTGAGTCTCTTCATATGAACGACCTGCTTCAGGTCATTTTGCTACATTTCTGTTACAGATAGGTCACAAGTTTTTATCAAGCTTTACAGCTGCATCATCCATTTCTGCAGAGATTCAGTTCATTGATGTGTTTTGGTATTTTTCACACATAATTCAGGATTAATTCTGAATCAGTATTATTTAATGTACCTTTTGCCAGACTTTGTATCATAATAAAACACAGAAGCATGGATTATAGTAGACATGCTTAAAAAACAGAGGTATTTATGTCATAAATACGTATTTAAGCATTCGAGCTCAGTATGTTTATACTAATAAAAAGGTTGCAATGGTGTTTATTGGTACATTAACTGTGTTTACTGTATAAATATATGAATATAAATAAAATACCTTGCGATTCCAGTGAGAACCAGTTTGTCTGTGTGTATTAATGTAGGGTATTTGTGACTTGGATATGGTTTTAACTGCACGGTGGTCTGGATCCAATCATTCATCCTGCTGCACAGCAGTGTGGAGAACCAGCTGCAGGCAGAAGCTGTGCATGATGGCTGCTCCTGCTCCAGGTGACATCAGCTTCCCATCATGCTCTTTGGCAACCTGCACAGTGCAGAGGAGGTGTGCTTTGATGGGGTCCACGCTCATATTGTAGAGCGAGCCATCAGCATCTTCGCCTCCACCTTGAGATCTGATCATGTTTTGTCTTTTTTTATTTCTGGCACAGACCTCTTTATCACGCTGACACTATTTACCACCATGCTGTCACTCAGCAGCCTTTCCTTTTGATTGATCTATGACCCACAAACAGGGTCTCCTGGCGTGTCTCGACTTCACCAACTCTCATCTGTGAAAGTTACCTTGCCATGTCCTCTCAGTGGCCACGATTCAATGTAAAACGTCACACTCGTTGATTCATTACCCCACACATGTATGAGCTGGTTTGCAATGACCGTGTTTGGTAGAAAGTGGGTGTAGTGGCAAGGATATAAGCAAAATTCACATGCTCAATTTTTTTTTGGCAACAGTTGTGATTTATAAAAGAAAATTGTGTGAATCTGTTTGTAAGCAAAGTTTTATAAATCCGTTTTTTTTTTACTTTGGCCTTGCAGCTTTTCTGTTTTGTGCATAAGTTCAATTTTAGTAGAGATTCTACACAAAGTCCTATAAATGAGGCTCCTGGTAATGAGGCATGTGTTTGATTCAGGCGTGAAAGAGACGGGTTGCATCTAAAAGTTGCAGGATGTTAGATGCTTAAGAGGCTAATTAGAAACCTGAAATAAAAAAAAACATTTAGGAAAAAAACAATCAATTTGTGAGGTTTTATGCATATTCTTATAAACAACCAACTCTATGTCCATCCTTACATCTTCTCTTTAAAGATGACAGCACGTATTGAAACTTAGTGATGTTTGCATTCCTCCAGGCTCATAGGAGGTTATGAAGTTTCCATCTCCCCACATTAATGCAGGAATTCAGTAATCAGCAGGTAGGTTACACATTTCTTTGAAAAAAATGCAACTACACAGGAATGTTTTCATTTCACACAACTTTAATTTGGAAAACATTTATGACTCATACATTGCATAAACAAAAAGAAACACGACATGTAAGGCAAATTTTTTAATGCATCTTGGTTGAAATCTATCAGGGTCTGTGACTCTAAAACAAGCCAGAGAGGGTGTGTGTTCTTTCAGACATTTTTTCCCCTTTGAAATGAAAAATAATCAAACTGAAGCAAAAAACATTTTTCCTTTTCATTTCCAATCCAGAGGAAGAAATCTGATAATGAACCTTTATCTCAGCATACTAGTATTCCCTGCACATCCAAAGCTGCATTACACTTGCTTGATTGTTACAATAAAACATGCAGAATAAAATATTTTCTTATATTGCTTCACATGTCCATTAAGAAAAAATGCTTTTATGTTATATAATGCTTTTGTTTCTACTGTATCAATCGATGCCACGCAGTTAGATGGACTGTTTATAGTTTGTTTACACCACTATGTGTGCTCGCAGCTCTTTAACATGATAAGATACATTATCTAAGCGTTCAGGGTTATTTCTAATCCCCTAAAGGATGACCGATCTGTGAAAGGCAAAGTCTCTTTGATCACTGATCCCGTTTAAACCTCCTGATCACTTCAGCTATTTAAACTTATGAGCATCCAGCCTTCTTGGGTTATTATAAGCAACCCTAAATGATTATAATAAGTAAAATATCAGAGTTTAGTTGATTCAACTTGAATTAAAGAGCAGGGAGCGCACATGGGTGGGGGAAATACTCGCCAGCCATTAACTATCCATCCAACTGCTCTGCATTGACAGATTCAAGTCCAAACCAAATCCTCCTGTTACACAAAACTCCATTTTATTAGAGCACATGACAAACAAAGTAAGGAAGTACTGCATCCTGTTTAGCTTTCTCATGATGGTCAGAAAAGTTCAACACGACTTTGGACGTGTATGTGTGACACGGTGCATCAGGAAAAACTTTTCCGGCTTGCTTTCTTGTACTAAAAAAGCAACTTGCAGTGAATATAGCCTATGTGTGCCAGTCTTGACTTGGATTATTGACGGGGTTTGAACTTAAAGAACTCATTTACAAGACACAATATATTCTGCCTGCTAATAAACAGTTATTCATTAGGGCTCTCTGTCAGTCCATGGAAAAGAAAATCCAGCAGAAGTTATTCTCAGTAGCCTTCATTGTCCCAGGTCACGTCGTAGTCTGGATACTGAGCCTTGAGTTTCTCAGTGGACACTGCGTGGTTTGCTCGACCAAATCCCTGTAAAAACAAGGAAAACATTACCTTTCCATCAGTCATAAATAAACATTTCATTCAAATTAGCTTATTGGAATATTTTTCTACCCAAATTATCAACGTTAATATTTCATTTAGATGGATTTTCTTACCATGGAGTACCCATATACATGGATCTTCTTGGCCTGTGGATCATGCTTGATCCTCCCTCCTCCGATGCATTCACAGTCCAAGTGGCCACCTTTCTCCAGCTCCTCTGAAACCTTCTCATAGATATCAGCTGCAAAATAGAAAATACCCAAGTCTGAAAGCCAGAAAAAGAGGAAAAAACTAGATCTGAGTAAACTCTACTGGGACCAGTACAGTAGTGATAGCTGGATAACAGGACATCTTCATCTTTTGATACCATAATGTGGGACAATCAGTAGAGCTGCTGAAGCACAAATTACTGCAAACATTAGAGGAACGAAGGAAGGTAGAAGATGGTAATATGGTCTGAATATGTGGAGGTTTGATGTAATAAGAGGGGGATCGTGTAAAGCAGCATTAAAGCTGAGGCTGCATGTTTGGATGGGGTATCTGACTCACCGTGGTATTCTGCCCAGCTGTATCCTCGCACTATATCCACCTCTGAATCATCTCCCTCTTCCCGGCTATGAACTCTGATCAGGACGTACTTAAATACTCCGGACGGGTCAATGTCTGCCTGCGGTATGTTGGCCATGAGAGCCGCAGCCTTTGTCTGTGTGCACATCTCCCAACTTCGGAACAACCACAGCAACAAAACTACCAACAAACCAAAGGCTCGGATTTTCTCAGAAAGCTCCGTGTCGCTATGTGTGGAAATTATGCAACTCGAAGGCTTTTTTTTTATAGGGCAACCGTAAATGAAAATTAAGTAAAATAATTTAAAATAAAACAGTTTTTCCACAATCACATCTGTTCCGCCATGATGCAGCGAGCTAAGGAGATCACTTCCGGTTAAGGTTCCAAAATGAAAACGTTAAATTTGATACTTTTCAAATACTCTTTTGAAACCTTTCAGCTTTAGATAGATATGCACTCATGATCATTTTTTAAATGCTCGTCCTTTTTATTGTGAAAAACATGGAAGAAAAGTTTTACAAAACGTGAAAAGAACGATGAGCTTCTATGCTCTTAATTTTTACAGGAAGTACTTATAGCGGAAGTGTGTAGAAAGAAGTGCAACCTGTTAGTTGTAGTCCAAAATATTTAACGCAAAGTAAATATGGTTCTCTGACAACTTTTTCTTCTTTTTAAGAAATTTGTCTAATACACTAATAGTCTACATTCCACACAAGATTAATTTTAACTCTGTTAGTTTTTTTTCGATGTAAAACACCCAGATCTTTACCTATTTTACCCCACAAAGCACCACATTTGAATCTGCATAGTGGAGGGCTGGAATCACAGTATCACCAGGTAAACTGGTGGAATTTCTGTTACTCATAATTTCGATTTACACTTTGCCAAACAATCGTGAATATTTCACAAAGTCAATCACATTCAGTCTGAGGTGATGGCATCTATCAAGGTTGAGTATGTGTGAGCAATATGAACATTTAAGTCAGCCATATTTGGGGTCAAATGTCATTTGCATTTTGGGATAACTAACGGTTTTGCAGACTTGTCATATTTCTTAGTTTAAGTATATGTTATAGTTTGCCTCATTTCTTAAATATATATAAAATTAACAGAAAATATTGCTTTGACACTGAAATAATGCTTCTAAATTCTTTATTTAACACATTATGCAACGTACCTTGAAACAATCACCAAAAAAATTAATCGTGAAAGAAATGTAAGTCTTTGATAAAAAAAACATGTTTATGTTTTACATCACAGTTTAGTGTGTGTGTGTGCATATGTGGATAATTGGAGATGGTAATAAATGAAACACAATTACAGACAGTAGACATTAAATGCCCTTTTTGTGGTGCAAATGCACCCAAAATGGCATAAAACTGAATAGAAAAGAAATCCTCACATCAATCAAATAAAAATGTCATTTCCCTGAACATATCTCTGCACAACTACAGCTGTTATTTTTGCATTGTGCAGATGCTTGGTAAATGTTTGACTTTGTAGATAACTGTTTCTTTTTGTCTAAATCAGGGGTGCCCAAGTCCGGTCCTCGAGATCTACCATCCTGCAAAGTTTAGATGCAACCCTTTTCCAACACACTTGAA
>JBAMIG010000020.1:18415939-18429520 GCA_037177335.1 Kiunga ballochi | reverse complement strand
TATATATAAAAGAAGATGTTCAGTTTAGTATGTGAAACATTTTTTGTGTATTGTACGAGAGATTTCCCTATGATGTGTGAATGACTTAAATTTCACACGTGTCTATGAGAGGGTATTTCTGAATAATATCCCAAACGGCCTCTCATATTACAGTACCATAGGATGTGTATTTCAGAGTATCGTAAATCCTTGCAACTGCCCCTGCTTTATTAAATATATATTATTATGGTTCTAAATGGGTTAAAGAAGCCTAAGAAAGATATGGCCCAGTGGTGCAGCTGGTTGCACATATGGATCAATGCTTTGTCCCATGTCTTCAAGCCTGTGCAGCATAACTTTTTAATTGCAACGAGTAGAGTTTGCAAGTCGGCTGTGAAGGAATGCAGAAAACCTTAAACTCTCATTGTGAAGCAACAACAACATATTCTGCTATTATACTAGAAGAACCAATCCTGACAACTTTCTTGGAGGGACTTATGGCATGCACTGGGTTAGTACAAGCTATGCTACGCTAACATGCTAAGGAGATAAGACAGTCAAATCAAGGCCAAGCAGCTTTCTCAGCCTGCAGCTGAATGACTTGGAAGAGCTTGCAGGCAGAGAAAGCCACAGACTGGAAGAGGAAACTATGGAGCGCTAAAAGGGTCACAAATCATAAGCAATGCTGTTGTCCATTGTGCCACCTGCACATGCTGTTACAAACACCGGCTTTAAACCCTGCTACGCCTGGCAAGCTAAGAACCTCCCTGGCAACATAGATCATCAGATGCAGGCTTGGTTAATCGTTAGGACAAAACAGGGAGAAGCTGCTTTCAGTTTCTAATTGGTACGGGCTCCAGGGGAACAGCAAGTTAGCTCAAACTCTTTTTCTTTTTTGTTGTTTGTGTTGGAATTTGTCTATCCTGCATCTTTTTTAAAAACCCTCTTATACCCTG
Organism: Kiunga ballochi; assembly: GCA_037177335.1. NCBI lineage: Eukaryota > Metazoa > Chordata > Actinopteri > Atheriniformes > Pseudomugilidae > Kiunga > Kiunga ballochi. Next base: position 18,428,585 of record JBAMIG010000020.1, on the reverse strand, counting down.
TCAGGCTAAACAACGGGGTTTAACAGGGTTCATAAAGAGAGAAAAAGCACCAGGTAGTGTTTTGGATGTCAGGTAACAATAGTTCTTTTACACTGTTACGGCTTAAAAGCGTTTTATGGGCTAAGAATCAATAAATCAGTCAAAAATTTATTTCTAACACTGTTGAAACGGAGAAATAAGTAATTTACCAATGCAATATTTCCATTTGCAAGCAACATAAAAAACAGGGCAGGTGGTGTCATCTTCTGGCAGGCAGGTATGGGGTAGGGCCAGATTAGCGTATTTATACAGGTATAGAGTCCCACCCATTCATATGGTCAATAGGATGTCTGTTTCAAAATGGTCTTTTCGAAAAGCACAGATAAGTGATAAAGCGTTCCCAGTTGGTGAACTGGAATTTTTTTTCAGTGGAACACAGTGAGAGTCTAAGGCTTCACAGAGTTTAAATAAAATACTTCAAAGATAAAATACCTGTCATCAGGTGAAAATATACCCTGAAAGAGGCATGCATAGTTCATAGCACAAGGACAGGAAGGAAATTAAACAAGAATTATGACAAACAAAATGCGACAAAGCAGAAAGTAAAGTCATCAAGAGAAATCCATTAGCGTAATCCTGAAATAAACATAGTTGGTAATCAACACAACATTGGTTTTCTTCTCAGGGGAGCTGGCCATCACGACTACCTTGGAAATGGATTTTGGGAAAAATGAGAGAAAACACCAGCGCATGCTAGTCCAAACATAAGCAAATCAACAGCGGCTGAAACCCAAACAGAGGATGTGCAGGAATTGGTGCAAAGAAACAATGCATATACACAGGATCAGGCAGTCAAAACAACAGAACACAACAACAAATATACATAAACAGATACGCACTCACATACGGTACTCAAACACCACAACTCCACCACCAAAAGGAGGACACAACTGCCAGAGTATAGGTCCAAACCAGAGGCAGGAAGGAAGAGCAGCCCAAGACAAAACACCACCGCAGACTCCTTGCTTTTGTCGCCCCCGTCCTCTTAAAGACAACTTTCCCGGCAAAAATCTCAACAGATCCTGGACACTTCCCAAAATCAGGAGCACGCTCCTGGCCTGACCTGAGATCCTGCACTAATCACAGCCTGGCAGTAGATGAGCTATAAGCCCTACATGGTGATGGCTGATCGATGGTGAAGGGACAGACACTTGGCAGAGGCCGCGCAGCCTCGTGGAAATGAGTTGAACATGGCGCTCTTTCGAGGTCGGATATGAAGATGTAAACAGAGGACAGAGAGAAGAGAGCTGGAACTAGAGACAGATCAGGCAGAGGAGCAGAGAAAGGAAAAAGAAGAGTAAACAAGGGAAGTTGTTGCTTCTTTGTCTCCTTACCGTGTCTTTGGAGGACCTACGTCTCTTGATGCTGGAGGCCAGGGTGGTACTGATGGACCTAAAAGAGGCTTTCTTTTTGGGGTCGGGCTCTGCTCTACCACTTTTCCTATCCTAAAATGAATATATGTAGAAACATTATTCATGCTCTATGGCTGGGGCGATAACTATGCTGGTAGTCTCACCCCCTTCGTTCTACCCACCACCAAAACCAGCAGCACCCATCACCCCAGCAGATTATCTTATTTTAATTATCTAATTATAGGGAAGGTCCTTGTGAGGAAAAAAAAATAACTACAGCATTTGAAAATGTAAGATGTGAAAAGAGGGAGAAAGAAAGGGATAAAGCTTGTTAGATGTGAGTGTGGAGATAATCTGTTCAGTCTGATATGAGGGCCTTTGCCTACATTTTATGCAACATTATCACACTCTGCACAAGACGGCACTGTAGTCCTTTAGAGATGTGCTCACACACTCACTCAGCTCCCTAGAAATGCATTGGAATGAGTGATGACTAATAAAGATGTCAGTGACTGAAACTTATCTTAAACCATCTATAATACTTACTATCGCCTCATCACACACTGTTCATCTCCACACACAAGCAATCTGCAATGTAAAATGGATCAACCAAACATGCGAATTATGAACTGAAAGGATCTACAAAATCTACTCTGCACTCTGCCACAAGTCAGAGCTTTAGGAAACATTTTAAATGCAATACCTGTCAGAAAAAAAATCCAAGATATTAAGCTACAAGATATATTCATTACCATATCCAAGAGGGCAAGCCAAGTTTGGCGCCCTCCTTCCCTCAGAGTGCCCCACAGCTACTCTCATAATGATGGCATGATTTGTGTGCAAAAACAAATAAAAAAAAACAACAACTCATATTAAGGTATTCTTACATCCTGAGTCTCTAGAGAGGAAGAGGGCTGCATTGGGGGAAGAAAAGAAAAGTAACATAAATTTCCATCCACCTGATTATTACTTTAAAGATCCTTAAGCAAAGCCAAGAGAACCAAAAAGGGCAGATATCTAAATATATATATAAATATAAAACAATAAAATAAACTAGCAAAGCAAACATCCACATCCAAAGCCAAGCAGGTATAAAAACTGAGAAGCTACAGTATCGGATGCCATTAAAGTGCATATCAAAGAGGAAAAACAGTAGCAACAAATCTCAGTAATTAAAGCCCATTTAAAGTCATTATACCTTAAAAGAGGTATAATGGAAATTCACCCCACACACAAGGGAATGGCATGGAGCATGGCATTAAGAGAGAAAGGACAGAGCAGGAATGGTTGCCTACTGTGAAAGCAAACTCATTTCTACTGGAATTATGCACAAAAATAAATAAACAAAAGGAAGAAAAGGAAACATTTGCAGTTGCTATGCCGCTGATTTCATGATGACATCAGCAAATGGTCCTTAAAGATGCTACTTCTAAAATAAAGCACTCTAAGATGGATGCCTTTTTTTTTTTAAAAAAAAAGGGAGAAATGTGGTGAATTGCTGAACAGCAGCAAGGGAGGCCCTCAGTGTGGGCAGGGCAGTGTGGTGTGAATTTCAACATGCCAAAACATTGTATGGATGGAGAGGAGGGATAAGGGAGGAAAACATAGAATAAAAAAACACAAAACAAATAGCATGACAGATCAATCCTGGCCAGCACTGGCCCCGCAGTACATCCTTTTTCATCAGGTCACATGACTTGGCTCTTTCAGGGCACGTCTGTGTCATCATCATCATCATCATCATCCCACCAACCAGCACTTCTCTTTAAACCCCCCCCTCGATGGCACATGTTACGTGGCGAGCAGGTAAAGATGGGCCGAGCAGTGATTAAGTGACATTACTCGATTTATTGGAAGTAAAAAAGTGAATTAATCTTTTTTTTTCCTGTTGGAAAATGACATCTCATGTTAGTAAGCAGTTAGTAAGGAAAAAATCAATGCCCAAGTGACAGCTCCCTCAACTTTCCCCCCATATCTTACACATCTGACACTGCAAAGAGTACAGCCTGGCCGCTCTGAGCCCTGATGAGGCGCTGCGTGTGCACAGTCCCGGCCATGCTGGGCATGCTGAACCGTTGAAGCAAGAGGTGGGAGTTGCACAATGCACAGCAACCAACCGCCTGTTTCATGTTGGAAATGGAAGCAAACTGCCATAGTCCGGCATCATTATCCACCACAATCATTATCATGACTCAGTGGGGTCTCTGAGCCGTAGCTGCCATCCTAAAATAACACCAGTTTCAGTTTTGTCTAGACGGCGCACCTCTGAGTAACATCTGCAAACAGCACAAGAAGCAATATGAGTGATGGAAATCTTCATAATGTAAAAGTACACGTTAGAATTACTCAGAAAGAAGCGGCAAATATACACAACCAATGCAAAAAGGCTCATTTGTGCTAATTGTGCTGCGCTGTTAGCATTTTGGGAGTGTTATTACAACACGCTTTACAGGTTGCAATGATTTTGAAATAATTTATATCTAATTATTTGGTTAGTTAATGGGATTAAGCTGAGAAGACAAAATTTTCATATTACAGTGAAAGTTAAATTGATATAAAGGTTATTACATAGCAACAGAGCTGAGCCTTCATTCAAATGCATGGCCACCTAGTTTTAGATTAAATGTAATGAACTAATTCAGTCATAGACCACTAATTCTGATGTAAGATTTGATACTTTATTTCTTTTCTTTTTATATTTACGTTACTTGTTTTATTTTTACAGGTACTCCTACACCTGGGTTTTATTCCTCTGCATTATTTTTGTTCCGCATTTCTGTTTTCAGACACTTTATTACAACATGGTTCTTGATTTGTTTAAGCTGGTAGCTTTAATTACTTTCCTGCCTTTGGTACAGTACGTAACTCGATTAATATGGAAAGTAAGACCATGTTTAGAGTATGTTTGCTAAATATTTTTATTGAATTAAAGTATTGATGATTGGTAAATCAGCCCTTTGGAAACAGCTGCGACCATAAAATATTTATATTATTGCTATGAAAAATGGATGGATACAGAAGGAAACAAACATCTATGAGCAAATATACAAAGAAAAATGATTATTGTTTCGTACTAATGCCTCCAGACATGTAACAAAGATCACATGAAGCTTTCTTTAGGCTCTGCTTTTGTTTTTCAATAGTAGAGATGTTGTCAGGGTTTGTGGTTTGTTACATACTCTGTGAAATGTGACTTTCTCAGTATTTTTGAGCTTTCTTTTCGTTTCTGCTTTCTGTCTGTTTGTAAGTTTAGTCTACATGGAAACTATATTTTTATAACGGAAAATGTTCTTTTTTTTCCATACTGGGTCCAAAAGTAAATAAATATGAAAACATTTAGTTATTACAATCCATATGCATCCTTCCTGATCCAATAACCCCACCTCTGCCTTAACCTGCATGTGCAAACTTCCCCAACAGCAGATTACGGTGTTGTGTTGGACTCTCAGAAGCTACTAAGCATGTTACAGCATAGTCTTCTGCTCCTCTGATGCCACTGTCAGAGAACAACAATCCACCACATGTTCCTAAATCATGAACTTGTTTATGCTCATGCTAAACATCTTATTCTCATGTTTAATGTATTTGTGTGGCGGTGTTACAGCGCCGCTTACAGGCCTGGCATTCAAATTACAGCACTTTCAGAACACTAAAAAATGAAAATAAATTAGATAACTGCACCCCATACCTTCTTTATAAGCTGTAAGGAGCTTCCTGTGTGTGACCCGTTTACTGTCACTGTAAAATAAGTTCATGATAAAATGCTTTATTTTTCTAAATGTGTGAATAAACAATATTTGCTCCTTTATTTCACATCTTGGCTCTGTAACTAGTTTCTACACTTAAATAAATGAGTTGTTTAACCCACTAAAGGCCAGTTTTTACAGGAGAAAGGTAAAATGTTTATATTGCAGTTTGTTTTCCATGTCTAGCAGTGGGTGCTGTTATTGTTTGCTAATAATTTAATGGTACAATAAAACAAGTTTACTATATGCAAATTACATATATTGATCAATATTTGTAAAATAAACAAATAATAAGTAAATAAATCAGTTTTTATAGATTGCCTTTAGTACCTTGCTAATTTTTGCACAAGTTCTGTTTTGGTTTCACCATGTATTACATGCAGTAACTCATTAATGTAGCTGTAGAATAATATATCCAGGAATAAGTAATCACAATCTGACCAATCACAGGGGAGTACTTTTGCATAGCGTGGGATGAAGGTCAGAGCGGAAGAGGTGCTCGTCGAGCCTCTACTGACCCACAGCAGTAATGCTGTAACTGACACGAGTCAGGCTGTGAATAAATAAGGTTTCCTCTGATCCATCTAAAATTCTGCTAATCATTTTATATTCTGTAGTTTTCGTTTTTGTTATTGTTGTTGTACGTCAAGCCTTGTTTGGTTCCTGTCTCCTTCATCACTGTTGTTTAGATTTATGGTTTTGAACTCGCTGCCACTGCAGGGCTTCTGGGGTGTTTATTAGTTTACTTGTTTTGCCTGCCACTCACGTGTCAGCCTACGTTTGCGTCCTCCATGACTAATGATTATTTTTACTTCATCTACTTCTCTGTTGATGCAGCTTGTTTCAGCAGAATGAAGCCATGCATTACCAGCTTGTTTTGGCCATTTTTTAAAAGTTTGTGCAACAATTAATGTGCTTTCTGAGTTGAGGGCTGTGAGAATTAATGCTATGCAGAAATAATGCCATTTTGCACAGAATAATTGGTTTACTACATAAACAGATTTAGTCAGATGTGCACCTTCTATGATATTACTTTTATGCTTGAAGGGATGTGCATGCACATTCCTCCATAATGTTTTGTGTGATACACCAACCAGAGGCAGTAGCAGCATGTATTTACATATAACACATATACAAGCAGTCAAAATGATTCCAACGATGAGTTTGCAGGTTTAAATGTTTGTTGTACTTAGAAAGGAGGAGGTCACATAAACTTTGATCACAGACTTTGCATCGCGATGACCTGTAATGTCTTTTTTTTATGTTTATGAAAATTTGATCGTGGAAGGTGAGGAAATAATCCCACCTTAATCCAGAAAGTCATTCATGCAGAACAATCGCACTCTACAAGCTCTCTCAGTGACTCTTGTGCTAGATGCCATTACACTAAGGGCAGCGATGACTATGTGTGTCTGTTTTTTTAGCTGCAGTGACGGTCAATAAGCACGCATGAGCCATCCATGTTCACTGGTGCAGACAACATGATTATCACTGGCATGTATATAAATTACACTGGTCTGCAGGCAGTTTAAGTGACCCCTCTCCCCTCTGAGTACTGCCCCCCTGCATGCATTCGCCTGCTGTATGCGCCTAAAGTACATACATCCATATGAGAACACTCACAACATTTACATACAGTTGTCAGTTTGATGGCAGACACCCATTTAAAGGACATTGATTTGCTGACAGGCACTTGTGATTTTTATACTGTACCTTCCTCCAGCCCTGCTGTTGGATTTCAGCAGGGACACATACTTGGTTTAAGATTTACAGAGGCACAGCAGACATGCTGCCAGGCCCATATCACACACTCGGGACATTATATGTGGAAAACCCGTACTTCCAAGCGGCTCAATCAGAGTATGACAAAGCATTGTGGGAAAGAGGGGCTGAGGTGCCTCGCTGCTTCATTGATTGCGCAGGAGTACAGGAGCAAATTGTGATTGACTCAACAAAGGAACTCATTTCTTAGGATTATATGCTGAAATCAAGACTTTCACTCAAACTACAAGGAGAAACCTCTGAAAGTGGTTGTATCTCATCCACAACTGCTTTGACAATCAGCTCTGCGTAAAAACAGATGAGCTTCTCTTAATTTGGGCGAACTGTCCATTTTAAATGGTCGACTGCTTTTGAAAATTTGTGTCACATAAAACCTTTACCATGCAAGTTTCACTGACACGTTAATGCTCATATTATTGTCGCTGCAGTGGATATGGAGGCATACTATGCACTACAGCGTTGCGCCTTGATATCACAGTCTGTCAGCATTACTGGGAGGGTCACTGCAGTCGGATTGAGCCAGGGCATTGATTTTGTTCTTTATGCTCTATTTGTAAGTTTGGCTACTAACTACAAAAACAGAAAAGAAAAATCGATAGTGGCATGATCAAAGTTTCAGGTTCACCGCAATGGTTGATTTTACTGTTTACATAACATTCCTGGCAGAGCATTGAATTATTTGTGGATTTCTCTGTATGCATCATATGACCTTATGAAGCATTTAGTGCCACAGCAGCAGCTTATAACTACTACTTCATGCTGTAGACGAATGTGGTGAAGTTTTAAATTGGATATCCGTCATATAGAGGGTTATAAGATTACTTATTTTATTGGTTTTCTACAGCAAGCGGTGACATGGGAGTGGAAATGGCTCTGCTACATACTAAAGAGGGTGTCCCAGCCACCGCTTGACTCCCAGAGGTCTCCTTACTGTCCTGCAGGCACACACAAGAGATATGGGTGCAGTTGGCCTCTGGAAACTGTTCAGACCCACAGAGAGGGCCACTCGGGAAGCCTTCAGTGATATGCAAGCATCAAAGCTCAGTGTCTCCTAAATGTTTTGTCTTGGATTATGGAAGATGACCAGCATTAGAGAGAGGGGGAAGGAGGGGGGCTCTACTGAAGCCCGGTTTGAGCCCCTCCACCCTGAATGTAAGCGAGCACAGGCAATCATTCCTACCTGCAAGTTCTTCCTCCAAACATTGACGGCCGCAAAGGCCAGCTGCATCTGCTTCCTGCGGGCGTCTTTATGGCGCTTATAAGCGATTTCGATGAAAATGAGGAAGATCCCTGCCGCAATGCCTCCAGCAACCAGCATGAAGACTCCTATTGGGGAGGGACAGACATATGGAAAAAGAGGGAAGGCAGAAATATGTGAGCGCCCGGTCTACAACCCTGCCACCCCCACTGAGCATTAATGCCCTGCAATGCTCAGCGGTTACCCCTCATTTTCTAACCAGCTCCTACTGACGACAACAGCTGCAAACCAAACAGCTTCATTAGAAAACCACAAGCGCACAAAAGTTACGACACATGATACGGCACACTTTCACAGAGCACCCACGCTTAGACTAAAACAACCATATTGTAAAGGTATTGGACAAAAAAGGGCTACAGTACCTTACCACTGCAGTTTTTGTCCAATCACTTTTAACGCTTTTTTTTTTCTACGCCGTAAGGACCATACCTGCCATGTTTTCAAAGGTGAGTGTGGCTGGGGCATTGCTCCTTGAGTCACACTCCTGGTATCTCACCCAGGTTTTATCTAGGTCTTCCATGAAGCCGTTCTCATGAGAACTGCAGGGGATGGTGGGGAGAGAAGTAAGTAAGTCAACAAAGCCGCAAAGAAATGACCGAACATTCGAGCCGCTTACTCCCAGATAGCAACATCATTAAAACACAGCTGGACTGACAGACAGACATTAACCTGACAAAGACAGACAGACAAACAGAGCAGGAGAGGGGATATACAGACAGAGATGTGACATCAGGCAATGAATTGGATGGCTGTAAATGGTCAATACATGACCAGGAAATCATACTGATAAGAAACAAAAAAAAAGTCATACGAGAAACGCAGCTTCCGCTGGGACAGACCTGAGAATGGCCAGGGACACATTCTGTTTCCAGGGGCTGTCCTTGCGCATGCCTATGCCAAAGCCCGAACGGAAAAACAGCTCTCCCGTGGTCACCAGGTCGCACTTCTGCGAGGCTTCAAACTCCAGCACCGCAGAGTCCCAGATGAAAGCATGCAGCTTGCTGTGGGGGAGGGGGGGTGGGGGTGGGGGGGCAGGGAGGGAGGGAGTAGGAGTTGGAGGAGGAAGGAGGGAGGCGGGAGGAGGGGAAGGAGGGGGTTACGGTGCAACAGTACAATGATTTACATACACATTTGCGGCTCCCACCCTTCTCTCTCTCTCTCGCACGCCAAATCGTGTGTGTCATTCAGCGTTTACCAGCCATCTCTACCGCTGCCCAAATGAAATCCAATGCCAGATGGATGAGGGCGCGTCCCCCATTGGATTCCCTCAATCTCATAGATGTTCCTCTGGGTACAACCTGAAAAAGGGTGCTCCTAGACTCAATGTTAGCTCAACCTCACACTGGTGTCACTGCTTGTTGACACTCTCACACCTGCTACTATCCCTGAACAACTGTCTTGGTCGGGTGATGGACCTGAATCAGAGAGAACGTTGCAGTAAGACCTGCCACTTCCACCTGGTCCAGAGGTCCATGGCCCTCCCCCCTGAGATAAAGGGATTGGCCCTAGCCTAGGTGCCTGCTAGATCAAGCAGCCGGCCGACACTTGCTCAGGTCGGCCCATCCCGGCCGAGACTCACTTGTCACGCACGGCCTGGATAGCCTCGGCAGCACTCTCATAGTTGTGCTTCTCCATGTGGCGGTACATAGTGCTAAGCTCCACCTGCCGTCGGAAGTAGATGTCCACGGAGCTCTGTTTTACCGTGGCGTAGATGAACTTGTCAGATGGGTTTCTCAGCTGGACAGAGACGAGGACAGGACACAATAATTGTAGACAAGTTCTATCGTCTATCACTTTTGTGTTGTTTTGTATTAAAAGCATAATGTTTTCATCACCTACCCTCGGGTCATTGATGCCAGTGATGCGCTCCTCAGGCCGGTCCAACACCAGGAAGGCAGCTAGGTTGGCAGTGTAGGAAGCAACAATGATCATAGCGAAGCCAGCCCACACCATGCCCAGGATTCTCGCTGAGAAGCTACGCGGCGCGCCTGTGTGACAAGTCTTCACATCAGTAGTTTTTCAGATTGGTCGAGTTTGTAGATTTGCTTTGATTTAAAAACCAATATCCTCTCAAAACTGCTTCTTCAGCATTATAGCTGTAGATGGAATAGCTAACAGCTATTCTGAGCAAAGTAAAACAACAAAAGCATATATCTTTAGAGACAAATTACCGGCCGATATTATCAGCATTCTGATATTATCAGCTGATATAGAAATAAAAATGTGATATTGAAAAATATTTGTATCAGTTTTTACCTCTTTTAAGTTACTTTTACACAATGTGTACAGATTAAAAATCCAACTCTTCACCAAAATCTTCTCTAATTTAAATATAAGTTGTCTTGTCTAGCTTGTTTAGCACAACACAAAAAAATCTGTGACATCAAACCACGTCGTCACTTGCAGCATAAGAAGTTTGGAAGTGGACTCGTCTAAACGTTTGGGATAAATAGGGCAATAAAAGCACATAAAAGACCGTATACATGCACACAGTTTTGAAGTAGTAGTACTTTTAGTGCTGCCATTACTTCACCTGTAACAACTGGATCGATTTATCATCCTTCACTGCTTTGGTTGGCATTTAATGGGATTTCTAATCTAATCTTTATAACGAGATGCCACTTATTGTCACACACGGTACCTTAAAGCTAAATATCTCTGCTGTGTATACTCCAGACATGATGAATAAATCATATAGTACTGTGCAGGGATACTGTCTCACCTTCTCCTATTCCAGAGTTCAGCAGCACTCCCCAGGAGAACCACATGGCAGATGACAAGGTGAGGGCATCTTCTTCTTCTTCTTCACTGTTTACTTTAAATCTTCCAAATGGACTGGAGAGAGAAATTGGGAGGGTTGCAGAAGATAAAAAGAGAAATAGCTGAGATGTAGAAATGGAAAACCCGGCAACCGCTGCCAAACAGGGGAACTGAACATGAGTGAGCAAAGCGAGACAGAGAAAGTCCTGGGAAAGGAAACGGGAAAACAACGACGCACAGAGACAAAGCGGTGGAATGATTCGAGCCAGTCTTCACCTCTGTCTGCCACGTTGTCTACACCGAGTGAAGATCTTCAGCGCTCAGGAGGGTATGTACACTTATACATTGAATACACATCTAAACACACATATGGACAAACAGGTCCCTCTTGTACCTGAACCGGTCTAGAAGGTAAAGCATCACCGCCACCACATGCACCGAAAGACCCACCAGCAGCCATAGTGTGCTTTGGAACGGCTGCATAAACGAGTCCAGTGTACTGCGAGGGATTTCCTAAAAACACATACATTAAAGAAGGTTATAATTCACATCTTTTAATTATCATATTTCATATTTAAAAAGAGTGAGGACCATATTAATTTGTCTTTCTTGGTTTTTCACACTTCTCACATGCTTCCATGCACAGTTTGAGCGTGTTTAACTAATCAGACATACTTAATTATTGGCAGGTTAAATGTTAAATAAAACATAGAAATGGGTCAAATTTAGAGGACATTTGGGTTAATGGATCTATTTTTTCCTATTTGCAAAATCTCAAAAGATTTACATAAAAAGGGTGAAAAGCAAGGGCTGGAAAGTCCTGTGATGTGGGGTATAATTTCATCAACAGGATATTGCACAAGTTATGTTTTTATGTTTGCAAAGTTAGAATAGTTGGCCAAACTGTGGATTTTGTGATTTTGCTCTACTGATAAATTTAAAATATGACTTACTTTTTTCACAAGAATGGTGAGGCCTTGATATTTGAAGGGTTTGGAGAACTCGATGTACTGGGCTCGTTCATTGTTTATAGTCAGCGGGGCAACAATCATATCGGCCAGGCCCCCCAGGAGCTCTCCCATCATGCCATTCCACTCCTTCTTGTTGCTGTTGTTTACCTGAAGGCCAGAAAGGAAGATGTAACATGACGATCAGCAATCAGCCTGCTACTGTCTAGACAGCAGAATGTTTTCAGGCTTTTAGGATCTGGGCTAAGCTGAGATGGGATTTAAGTGTAATGGATGTGCCAAATGTCTGACAAATATTATGCTTAAATGACGTAACACTGTTTGAGGCTTATGCATAAATGGTCCGCTCCACCAATGCAGGATTTTAGCTTATTGTATCCAGTCAATTTTTGCATGATTAATACTTTTTAAATAAAATTGTTTAGATTTGAAATGGTTTGTGCATGCAACTATCAACCCACATAACATGTAGATCCATGATATAAAGAGGTCAATTTATAATAAAACCTCTTTTATTCCAAGAGAAATTCTGGTGGTTGGGCTCTGAAATCAGCTTGCATCACAAAGTGGAGCATCTACATAGCTAAACTAATAAATTTATGTGACCCAGCCAGGCATTAAACTGTGTCCACCACATTATCCACATTATCCACTCTCCTGCACTATGACTGACATTTGTATCTTCGCAACCCTTTGATTTAATAATGAGCTATGCGTCACGCTCAGCACTATCCTCAATGA
>JBAMIG010000020.1:18355336-18368969 GCA_037177335.1 Kiunga ballochi | reverse complement strand
ATGTGGGACTTGTGCTGTTTATGCAATAGACATTAATCATTTAAGTGCCAGTAGAAAAACAAATAAAAAAGAAAAGAAAGAAAAGAAAGCATACCTAGAACAGAAATATTTTTGACCTCGCCTCTTTTCAGCATGTGGGAGCCCAGCACTCGGAACCAGCCGTTCGGGTAAACAGGAGGCAGATCTCCGATTTTCCTCCTGCGGCGGACCTGGTTCGCTGCCTGCGCCTTGGTGCGCCCGTTTTCTGCGATGTACCCCACATCATCGGGCGATCGGAGCAGCTCCAGAGGACAGAAAATCAGTTGATACAACCAGCTCATGGCTAGTAGGATAATAAATATCATGGTGATGCCGCAGACAGTCCGAGCCGTTGCGCTTGGAAGGCGCGCATCGCTCCACACGACGTGGTCCTCTGTGCCCACTGCGTCCAGTGGATCTCCGCTTTGAGTGATGAGCATCACACCAACTCCCAGCAAGATAACAAAAGCAGCCCGCGCACAGGACATGTCCACAACTGAACTCTTTGGTTCTGTAGACAGCGCCACTGTTTGCAGAAGTTTTATGGTTGCGCGTGTGGCGCACACGGTTTGTAAAGACGCAGGGGCCAATCCGCTGATCTCAAACACAGAACTCAGAAGGCGGTGTCTTGCTAATTACTTAAGCTTTAAACTGCTGTAGATCTGCTATGGACATTTAATGACTTGTTTCTGGTTGAAGTGATTTTGCTGAGTCAAGCACGAAATATTGATTAATCCTTCAGCTAAATATTCCCTCTGTTGGTTTGTCTGGTTTTCAAACATGTAAACATTATCACCTAATTCTGTTTCATCTTCACACCAACGCAGTTCCACCAATTTTACACTTTAATAGAATATCATCATTTCATGCAACAAAACACAGAAGCATGGTGTAGTTATCCATGTTTGAAAGGTGTGTCCAAACTTTTGAAAGGTTTTTTATCAAGTATAGAAATATAAAGAAATATGATTTATTCATCACAACCACAGTGAGACTGCATTTCTGCTGTTTATAAGTGGATCCTGAAGCTACAGGAATAACTAAACGCATCTCCTTAGCAGTAACATCACTGGTGGACTGAGACCAGCAACATGAGACCAGCAGCATTATTTATATGTACAATTATTCAGTTAAATGTAATTAACTTTTCATTTTAAGTTCAAAGTCATTCCAGGTACTGATTAGTTCAAAGATGCTTGGTCAAAGTATCTCTGCGGGCATACCTGACCCGCTCTATCTTTGTGGAACTGAGGTGTCAGGACATATAACTACCAGCTAAAGCCGTGTTGTTTATTGTAACATTTTCTCATTTCATTGCTCTTTATTTGTGTGAATGCTTTGAAGCCGTTTCATTAAGAACTGTTGAGGCAAAAACTTCCCTGTCAATAATGAGGAGTCTGGTATAAAGTGAAAAATGATTATAGGTTTATTGAATAAAGAGAAAAGTACAAGTAAGGAGATTGCAATGTCCTGAGAGTCTGTTCAGAGCCTGACGAGCAGAGAGAATCTGTCCTTGAGTGATCAAGCAAAATCCTATATAGGTTTTCTCCCACGTCATCCTACAATCATATATCTTGTCAGGGTGGAACAAAGAGATTCCAGTGGAGCCTGGTGAGGTCTAGCATCAGATTCTCATTGTAAAACCATAAACAATGATGACCGGTGAGGCTTACCCATCCAGCTAAGAGGGAATCTGGTGGATATCAACCTAAAGTGTGGACAGGCTCTCACATTAGAAGATACAGATTTATTACTATCAGAGGAATGTGCAACTCAGTCAAGGCTGTAAACACAGAGATATGCTGATTCTAATTCTAATCTCAGTGACGTTATGCTGAACATGTCAGAGGATGAAGCACACATATGAAACAATGGAAAATGCCATAGTCATTTAATAACCTTAACAAACTGAACATCATTTTCACGGTCCTAAAAAATAGGCTATTTTATAAAAGCAACACATTTTAATGAATGAATTACTGAAAATTTATGTCAATTTACTGTATTTTAGAGGTACTGAGATAAAAAACCTTTTCTTTTATAATCTAAATATGTAGGAAATTATTCGATTAGCTGCTTTATTACTTGTTAAAAACAGAAAGTGAATGAATTGTGAGCATAAAATGTCAGTAAATATCACTACTTCTATCAGTAAAATTACTTTTATATGTTTAAAGCATATTTTCAAGTAACTTCTAATATTACACATGGACAGCAAAGTAAAGAGGAAATATTTAAGTAGTTAGAGTAAAAAATAATTATTTTCCCCATTAATACAGGATCTCAATTACCAAACGTTACCAATTTCCCCCCTTCCAGTTCAAAACATTGGCACAGAGGTCTGATGCATAATGCATGCTCCCTTTAACTTTAGAAAGTCGTTGTCTTTTGCCATAATAAAGATTTACACGCAGATGAAAGTCCTTCTGCCTTATCAGCCTCTCAGCAGTGTAAAAACATGTCAGCTGTTCCATTTAATTATGTGTAATTTTATTAATGAACAATAATTTTATCCATCCTTCTAAGTTGCAGCAAAAAGCTGTGGGTTATAGGATCCATCTGCAAAGTCAAATAAAACAAAGTGAAATTATTGAAAAAGGCTATGAAGCATTACCTTAGTGTGGGAACTGCGTGTAAAGATCATTCTGCTATATGTTAAATCTAATGTAAAATAATCAATATAACCCTATTTTTCTTTTTTATATCATGGAATAAAAACATGGGAAGTGTATAGGTAAACAATAAAAGTGGTTTTGAAAATCATGTCTCTGATCATTCTGCTTTAGTAACATGCAGAGGTTTGTTGCAGACATGTGGCTTTAATGCGAGGCATCTGAACCGAACCGTATGAACAGCTTTACACATCATTATTTTCCCCACATGCTCTGCATCACACACATTGTAGGAATGTTCCTGTCGAACAAAACCGAAGAGTTTTATGAGAGCTGTGCCACGATTTGTGAGGTTTCAAAAGATTTACCAAATAAATGAACAACTCTTAAAAAACTAAAACTCTTTAAAATACTCTAATAAACAGCACATCGACATGTGGCCTTATAATCCTCTCACGGCGAGAAAAAGCCTCGGATGATTTACCTTTACTGTCCATGGGATCGTAGTCACAAAGTCACGCATGCTCAGTGACGTCTCTGAAGCAAACAACCTCAATGTGCTGCGGAGCAGGTTATGTTGAGAGTAAGTTGCTATGGTTACTAACATACTCTGAAACTTACCTCCGTTTTTGGAACTGAAAGTTATCATCAAACCTACTCCTAAACTTACCCAGTTATGTCACATAACCCGCTTTCTGGAACAGGCCCCAGGAATACAGGGGTGGATTTTGGGACAGGGCGTCTGTCTCTGCCATGGTCCCTACTCTGACAGGAAATCAGTCCAACTTAATCCACCTGGGTTTCTCAAACTGATCACTATAGTCTCACTTCACTCTCTCATTCTCTGCCAGATCAGCAACACCCTGCCGAGTTAAAATCCAGGCTTCTGATACTCCTCTATTGCCAGCCAGTTTTTGTCCTTGAATTATCCCCCTTTGCCTGATTTGTCACTCTGCCTTTTAGATTTTGGACTTTTTCAGCTTCTCCCCCTTTTCCTCCAGGATCAGAGACTATTAAGTCACTGAGTCACCTGACTTTGTTTTTCAAGTATTGTGGAGGTATAGGTAGTTCAGTGTCAGACCAGTTAAAATAGGACAGATTGTGGTGTGTGGAGAATTCTTCCTGGTCAAAATGGTGATTTCATGCTCCGCATTCGGATGTAGCAGCTTAACAGGCAGGGCCAAAAGAACCTGTTGTTTTACAGATTAATCAGACATTAATGGACAACGTGGAGGTGCGGTTGCTTCTATGAAGTCTATTATTGACTTCACATGGAAGGACATTATGCTGACTAATGAAAATGAAATGACATTGGTTGTATTGCTGGTAAAACACTAAGCTCTATCTTACTATTGATTGATCTGATTGACATCTCTAAGGTAAATAAAATCTCTGTATATTGTTGGCTCTGCGTTCATGTCTGATATTAATCCATCCTGGTGGAAATGTAACACATTAAATGCTCTTTAAGGCCACCAGCTTCTATTTCCAAGCTTACTGAGATTTTGCTAAATGCTAACTACCAAACACAGACTTGTATCAAGTTGTTAGTGAAGCTGGTAAAACACATTATCATTTGCTCTAATTTAGTTTTACATGAAGTGTTTCCAAAATTAAGGTGAAAGTCTTCATTAAATGCTTCACTTTGCTGTAATTTCCTTTATTAATAGGCCCTGGTAGACAAGCTATCTGCCTGCTTTTAGCTTTAGCAAACTTACTAAGATAATGCTCACTTTCAGCTAAGTAACACAGATTGAAGGGGACAAAATACAGCTGATAAAGCAACATGTTTAGCTATTGTCAGCTCTGATGTTAGTTTCCACTATGCAAATATGTTGGCGTTACTGATAATGACTATGAGCTTTAATAAGGATATTTGTTATCAATCCAGCACTAAAAGGGATTTTTAAAATTTATATTATCCTAAAGGACAAAAGGACAAAAATCTCAAAGGACCAGGAAACAGTGCTTAAAAAGTGAAAAGAGGATATCAAATAATTTTGTTCATGAATCCCTTCTGATGCAGTTCTTTTCTTTATTGCTTTACATTACTTGTTCACAAGAACAAGCTGAAAGTGTTTATTCTGAGATAACTGTGGGCAGGTTGGGCAGAACACTGGTCCAGAAATGCACATAGCGCAATCTCATTTTCTGTCCCACGCTGTTCTTGTCCATCTTAGAATTAATTTCCAAAAACTGGTGTCCTGAGCTGGTGAATTGTGGCCAGGTAGCAGGAACTTTCGAATCTCCTTTGTTAGGATCTCTGTAAACATAACAACACGGGTAAGTACCATGTTTGATTCAGTTTTTTTTTCTCTTGTTTTATAAAGCAGTTAAAATCTGAAGGATTTTACCCAGTTTTGGCAAAGTTGGTCCAGTAGGCAATCAAGTAGCGAGAGACATTACGATGGCGAGGCCAGTATCCGAGGGGTGTGGTGAACGGCTTTCCGAACACATACTGCAGATCGTCAGCGTGGTCGGCTCCCAACCAGCCGGGGAAGGGCGTGAGAAGGCCACCCAAGCGGTTTGGCTCAGAAAACAGATAGGAATAGGTACGTCCAGTTCTTTTGTGAGAAAAAAAAAAGAGTGGGACATGTGAGTACACCCTGTAAGTAGATTCCTCAAGTTTACCATTTTGGGTTGAATGCAGCTAAAACAAGATTACGCTCTGAGTTTGATACTATGTGGAAACACACTGATGAAAACATCTGCTTATCAAAATCCTTTTCTCACGTGGCATTAGCAGCATGAAGATAAAGGGCGGCCTGGGTAGGGATCAGGAAAATGTAGTCAGTTTCAATGGCCACAACAGTTTTCTTGATGGTCTCCCTGCTGGGATTTGATCCCCAGTCTAAGGTATATGTGGAGTAGGCGTTGTCCAAACCAAGACTCCCTTTCTCCTTAGTAAAGGCACCCAAAAGACTCTTCACATCCTCACTGTGTCAAAGAAGACAAAGATGGACATTAAGATATGGTGGCTCATTGCCAAACTATGACGGTGTCCCATTGACCAAACACTCACATTGAGGTGTCCACCAGGTGAGAATTGACAGAAGGAACATCAAAACCAGTGAAGATATGTCCATCCATGTCATTGACACCAGCAATGAAGTCAATCTCTGCCGCATTGTGGAACAAGTTTTCAGGTTCATCCGGGAAGAAATCCCCATCAACCACAGGAGAGAGGACCAGGTTGTGTAGAAGGGGTACTGGCGAATGCATACACTAAATTAGACACCTTACCGTGTAAGTGGTACTGCCATATTGTTAAATTTCTGGATGTTGTGTTTGTAGTTTGTTCTTGAGCTTTTTTATCTGCCTCAATGTTGGCTACTTGTAGAGATGCAGCTAAGGACTTCCCCCTGATGCTATTTCTTAATGTTAGTTTGAGCTAAAAGACTTTTAGTTAACCATGTGAACCCTTGCCAGTAAATACATTATACTTGGTTGTTAACAAATTTCTGTCACACTTGAAAAACATTGACAAAATAAGAAACACTTGTTGAATTGTAGCCTACTTCACTGTGTGTTAATCTGATTGGATGTGTTAACACAGCTGCTTAAATTAGGCTTTGTGGAGCTTACAGTCAGGGGAACTGGTTAAGCTAAGAGAACCCGCCAAGGTCAGGACCTCAGGATCGGTCATCTTTAGACAGTCAGCCATTCTTTCATCGGTGGGGCAGTTGACTCTCAGAGCAACCTGCAACAGGGGTTAAAAATGTCTTTTCAATATTTCTCATTTGACAAATTGTAACTAGCTTAGAGGTTCACGTGTAAATAAGCAGCGTACCTCCTCAGCATACTTGCGAGGGTTTTTGCTGATTGCCCAAGGGCAAAGAGCAACCCCACTCTGAGAGATGGCTCTCTTAAAAAGCCCTTTGTTGTGAGGAGTGATAGTCTGTAAGTAGACAGAACAAAAATGTATTTAAGTATGATTTTAATAAATTCATTTTATTTGGTGATAATTGTTTTAATGTAGCCTCTCACCTGAAAACTGACACTAGCTCCACCAGCAGACTCTCCAAAGAGGGTGATGTTGTCAGGGTTTCCGCCGAATGATCTAATATTTCTGTGCACCCAGGCGATGGCAGCCTGCTGATCCCAAAGGCCGTAGTTTCCTGAGAAATATCCAACATAATTCAATTAACAGGAAGATATATCCTATGGCACAATGGTTAAAAAGACCAACCCAGGTTCTACTGGGCTCTTTCTGCTCACCCACCAGGCAAATCAGAGTTTCCTGTGCTCAAAAAGCCCAGAGCTCCTATACGGTATCCCAGCGTAACCACAATAACGTTTCCTCTATCTGCGATTTCCTGTCCACTGTACAGATAGTTATCCAGGAAGTTAGCACCCATAGAGCCTCCAAGCAAGAATGCTCCTCCATAGATCCAGACCATAACAGGAAGATTGGTGGACACTAGAGGACAAGGAGAAAAAATTCAGTGTTTATCTTGTTTTGATGAGACTGTGAACATCTGTCAGTCTTTACCTGTCCTGCCTTGAGGAACCCAAATGTTTAGATAAAGACAGTCCTCGCTGCCTCTGGTGCCACTTTGCAGCAGATTCAGCTGAAGACATCTGTTCCTGAACTCAGTGGTCTTCAGAACACCTAACCAGACACACATGCAGTATTAAAAACTGTGAAAGATTTCAAAGATGACATGCATTATTTAGTACAGGTCAGGGTTCAACGCTGTGCTCATTTGTCTGCATATGAGAAACTTAAAACGTTTTCAGATGAGGACAGGTACAGAGGGCATTTTGGGTTTGCTCTGTTTCTTTCTTTATGTAAAAGGTCTGCAAAGCCAGAAACACCCAAACACGACCAAAGGTCGTGTTGATAAAATTATAACTAGTACATAAAGACTAAATAAATAAGTCTCAAGTTGTATTAAACTCCCACAAATGTCACAACTGCATTTGGTTCGGTTTGCTTTCCTACCATCAGGCTAAAACCTGGGATATACTTGCTGCTGGTGACAAGTCCATCTGTGTATCATGACGCATCACAGCATATCTTTGGCACATAGATCTATTGCGTATGTGTACGCACACAGTAAGTATATCTCATCCCTAAATCACCTGGATATCATCATACAGTTACACAACCTGGTTGCTAGGTCTGAAAGTGTCCAATTAGTTCTTCTCACAGAGAACGGTCCAGTTTGAGTAGAAGTAGCAAGCATCTTCATAACAGGATTGGGAGAAGTTCTCCTAAACGTGTTTTGAGGGGTTATGACAGATCGGATCATATAGATTGGATGGTGAAGGGAACACAGTGACGAGAGGATGACGAGTTTGTTTGTCAGAAAATCAACTTCGGGTATTCTGCTGCATTTGCTTATTTTGTGCACGATGGGTTATTATTCAGGAAATGGGTTCCTATTGGTGAGAAGGCTATGAGGACTCCTATTGATCCTGGATCAGTTTGCCCTTTGCTGGTGAAAGCTTTGCATGATGATGATGGTGGTCTTTCAGTGTGAGGAAGAAATATCAAAGCAGTCTGAGACACTACTTTGGGTCTTGTATGACATTTATGACTTGCTATGTGTGTCAGATGATGGAAAAACCAAATAAAATGATTATTTTGGCCGTTTTACAATCTGTCCTGCAGTAGATGATCCCTTTTCACGTCCTATATTGGGTTGTGTTGGTCCATTACTGGTGTGAAGTCTGGTTGTATCTGTAATGTTCCTAAGCACTCATTATTCTGCTTCTTATCTGTTACGATCTATTACTACTAGGTGTACTGTTAAAGCTTTGAGTTAGTTTATTTCCATCTTTGGTATTCCATAGACCATTAAAACGGACCAACTTTTCTGCCCATGTTTGAAAATGTATTGAATTTTCTGCATGTGGATCACCATCGGGCTACTGTTTAACATCATCCAAGTGAGGGAGCTTTAGAGTGATTCCATCAGACTCTGAAGTCTCCTCTGCAGGCTTAGTGCACAGAGCTGGACAGAGACTGAGAGGAAGGTTTACCATGTTTATTGTTTGCTGCAGGGGAAGTTTTTACATCTCATTTCCTTTGTTTGTTTGAGGATGATCCCTCATGTGAAACTCAGGTGGAGCATGATGGTGTCCATGCCCATTTGCCATCAAGTGAAGCTGTTTGAATGTGGTTTTTGATCTTTTTATGAAATACAGAGAATGCTTGAAATTATTTTGCAACCTGTTAAAATGCAAAAATGTAATTATTATTATTAATTATTACATGATGTTAATGTTGTCAAAAAAATTAGAGTTTTATCAGTGAATCAGGATCAGGTTATGTCGTACCTGGAGGCAGATTCACAAGCTGCAGTTGGTGAGCTTTAGCTGCACAACCCCACAGCAGTTGAGTGGATTTCATGATGTTTTACAGTCATGGTAGGCTAGCTATATTTTCCAGTGCAGTGCAGGCACAGTCTTAGGTTGGACAAAGTTTCTAAATGGCATCCAATACTCTAGGACCAAAACTGCACAAAGCTGAAGCTGCACAAACCTTTTGTGTTCTGTCTTCTTCTATGTGCTTTAAAAGTGTCACTGAACCAAAAACATGCTCTAGCACCTATCAGACTAGCTGGTACTGCAGTTTTAAAGCTCAGAGGGTTTTCATGTGACACATCGAGCTCTTTGTCCATTCAAAGACACCGTAGTAAAAATGGTGGCACAAATATGGCAGCTGCCACTAACGTGGACTCTTTCCCACTAAATGACTCGTTTGAAAAGAACTATTGTAGTTATTTTAGTCAAATGGTTAAAAACTAATAGAAAAACTGTTTGTGTCTTATTCATTTCTATCAAACTGAACATTTAAATAATGCAGCTGATACAAATCAATATTTTCTCCTTCACCCAGTAGCTGCATGTGGATGCTAGAGTGACTGAGGGGCTCATAACAAAAAGCAAACAGTCATAACAGACGGGTATATTTCATATGTTGCATGGTTTCCAGTCAGGATACCCACCATCCCATCCAGGGTGACGCTTTGGCTTCTCGAACCTCCCGGGAATATCAGCAAAGGGGATCCCCCTGAAGACATCCATGCGACCAAAGAGCCCAATGCGAATGCTTTCCCCCTTCACCAATCCTCCCTCGGTGTTAACAACCCCGAGCTACAAACCAGAAATAGATCATTAAATGAATGAAGTTAAGAAATCACAGTATTTTATCACAATAAGTCTTTAAGCGCCACCAAGTCAATTCCTGCAGATTCTGATGGGAAAGAAAATCATGTTTCACTCACTGATTTATTTAAAAGTTTGTTTATGGAATAAATATTTGCTTCAACGAGACAGAATACCTCTGTTGGAGATTAATGTTGCAAAAATGACCAAATTATCAAAAACAAATATACAAATTTTGCTGCAAAACAAACCCAACAGTGCTTAAAAGGCCCAATTTCCTGGTTTAAGTGAAATACTTACAGAGGCGGCAGAGACTGTCTCCAGAAACACAGCAACAGCTGTCAAAATCCCAAGCATCGCCATCAGGATCAAGCAGTGAGAACCACATTGACGGTCAGACAGGCTTTTATAAAGGAGACCCCACCTCTGATCGGACCAATGTGCAGTTCATGTTCTGATTCCCACTGTTACATAATGATTAACCAGTGTGCAGCTTTTCCCTTCTAACACTTACCATGGAGGAATTACATTAATAAATAAAAAAACAAACAGGACTTTTTACAAACAAATGAAAGAAATGTGAATTCCAGATCTGCTTTTTCTCGTTATGGTTAAACGACACATTTAGTCATATCTTAGCCGTTTCAGCTCTAACAGAAGGCCGGCAGGTTTTATTAGCTGTGAGGCGAACTCAGCAAAAATGCCCGACATGTGATGGAAACTAACAGATACAAAGAGCTCACGGTGCACCAACATTTTCCATATGGAAATGTTTCATATCAGATCTAAAGTAACCAAACCGCCAACATCTTTTTTCTGAACACCACACACACACACACACACAATTCACTCTTTATTTAACATTCACTGAAAACACATAGCTCTCCATCCGTTGCTTATGACGTAAACAGTTTGTGTTTAGTTTCCACAGCTGTCCCCGGCGGCCCAGTGTCACACAGCTCCAGCTGCTCTGAATCCTCCACTCTTATTGGTTGAGCTGCAGATACGCATGTCATGGCCATTAAAGCGACCATCAGCAGCCCTCACACATCTTAACAGTGGCCAACTATTGCAATGCATTATCCTAAACTCACTGGTTTCCTTACTGGGAATAACTTACTACAAGCTTGTCTAAAGTCAGTCCTCATGGACTGCTGTGGTGCAGATTTCAGTGTATTCCTGCTCCAACCCTCCTGGGTTACACTGAATAGATCTATCAGTCAATGAAGTTCAGCACACTGACTGATTCGGTGTGTTGGAGGTTTATGTGGAAACCCTGCAGCTTTGGTCCCTTTTTATTTTCGGAAATGTCTCGATGGCAAAGATTTAACAGAGTTGGAACAATTCCTGAGATTTGTCCATTGAGAATCTTGTTACATCACGTTTCAGGTTAACCTGGAGGCAAATGCAGTCCAGGGTCAGGTCCAGGAACCAGTTGGTGATGGTTGAAGTGGCATGGTGCATTATACCAATGGAAGCATCCTTTAGGTGATGCTACACTTTGCCACTATCACTGTTGTGGTTACACGATGTCATGTTTGTACTAGGAGACCCAAACTGTACCAACACAATTATACCACTACTATAACTGTTCATACAGGGTAGGATGGCTCCATGCTTTTCTGTTATTTGCATCAGATTTTGGCTCTACTCTCTAAATGTTGCAGGGGAAATGGAGTCTCATTGACTGGGAAACATTTTTGTCCAGTCTGGTTGAGTCTGTGTGAATTGTAGCCTCTGTTTTGTGTTCTTTGCTGACAGGAGTGGCACTGCAAGGTTGAACAGGCTCCATGTACATATTGTATAATAACCAGTGGTAGTTTGACTTCCTCTCTCGTTCTATAATCTCCTGTCTACCTGTTCTCCTCTCACCTCTGACACCCATTAAGCTTTAAGGTCCAGACGCCTGCCGTTTACTGGATGTTTTCTCTTTTCAGAATATTCTCTGTAAAGCAGAGACGTGTGAAAATTATGCTGAATAAGCTGTTTTAAAAGTGATATAAATCTTTTATCCTCATTCGGATCAGTGTGAGTTCAGGCAAGTCATCTTGAGCATGATGTAGTTTTTACATGACGATTTGGTGATTAGTTATTTATGTTAACAGTTGTGCATAATGAAGTTGTTGGTGGGTTTATAACCTTCTCACCTATGTTTGTATCTACAGTATGCGTCCGAAATGATGAACAAACCAAAGATATTGTAGCTAAAATTATATATTTGTGGTAGTTTGTAGAATTTTAAGTCTTCATCCTTATTTTTTTCACATTTATTGTGGATTTCATGTAAAACAATATGCAGATCAGAGACGTTGTTGATTTCAGTCATACTATAAAAACTAATATAGCAAATGTCAATCCAGACATAAAAAATGTTTTTTATGATCATGTTGTGTCGCAAAAATCAGAAGTTTTTACAGACGTTCAGAAAAAATCTGTTTATTTACATTTAACAACAAACATCAGGTTTTATGGAAAATGTGATGATTTTTTCACATATAATCAAGAATTTCGGTCTCCATCTCATTTTCACTTCCCTCAGATGGTTGAAATTCATCTTCTTCATCCTCATCATCTTCCTTGTAGTCGCAGTCTTCCTCCTCTTGCCCCTCCTCATCCTCTGCATCCATATCTCTCACTGGGGATTTTGAACTTAAGCCTATCCGCCATTTTTTCCCAGGAACTTTGGGTAGAGCTAAAACAAAAAGAGAGCACATTAAACACTGTGGCTTTGTTTCTATAAGCTTCTGACACAAGATTTCCATCCAGTGTTGCATTAATCTGTCACCAAGATATAACACTGATGATGTCACAGAGCCTTCTCCAGCACATCCCAAAGATTCTTAATGGGGTGAAAGTCTGGACTCTGTATGTGTGAAAATGTCTCATGCTCCCTGATGTGAGCCCAATGAATCCTGACATTGTCATCTTGGAAATGCTCATAGCATCAGGGAAGAAACTATTCATGAAAGGAATAACCTGGTCTCTCAGTACAGTATGATGTGGGGCTGCTGCAGTTTGTTAGGTCTCAGTTCAGCAACAGTGTGAGCTCAGCTGACTACCAGCATATCCTGAATGACTAACATGCTAACAATGATAGCATTAACATGATAATAGCTCCTGATAGCTTACATCACTTCTTTGTTTAACTTGCCCCATGATATCTATGAGGAAAGTTTTGGGTACAAATAATAATAAAAAAAAACACTTGTTTGTCCCAAAATTTAGGTATTTTGGACAAGAACATCTGAATGTTTATCCCATAAGATTAAAAGTGATACTCCATATAATCAAAGAGCTGTGAACGTGGAAACAGCCTAAAGAAAAACAAAGCATATGAAGAGGATCAATCCAGAAAGGAGTCCAACGTGTTGAGGAAGTGTCATAAATGAGCTTAAATCACTATGATATTGTGTCACATTACTCACTCTAAAGGAAACAGGTTGTTTAAGCTGACCTTGTACCATCATCAGATTCCCACGCTAACAAGGAGAGAACCCACGCTAACAAGGAGAGAACGCACGCTAACACAGGGAGAACGCACGCTAACACGGGGAGAACCCATGCTAACATGGACTGAACCCACGCTAACATGGACAGAACCCACACTAACAAGGAGAGAACGCACGCTAACACAGGGAGAACGCACGCTAACACGGGGAGAACCCACGCTAACAAGGAGAGAACGCACGCTAACACGGGGAGAACGCACGCTAACACGGGGAGAACCCACGCTAACAAGGAGAGAACGCACGCTAACACAGGGAGAACGCACGCTAACACGGGGAGAACCCACGCTAACACAGGGAGAATGCACGCTAACACGGGGAGAACCCACGCTAACACGGGGAGAACCCATGCTAACACGGGGAGAACCCACGCTAACACGG
>JBAMIG010000020.1:18319719-18330034 GCA_037177335.1 Kiunga ballochi | reverse complement strand
CTGGCTGATACTAGAGACGGATATGGAGCGCTTAGTGATAGATTGATGGAAACTTACCCGAGACATAATGAGATAGAAGTTTCTGTTGGTAAATGTGAAGTCAAGTCCCTTTTTTCTCTCGTGACCCTGTTCAAGGAATAAGCGGCAGAAAATGGATGGATGATTTAGCATTTTGCTAATGATGATTAGCATTTTTATAGCCTGACTTATCTTTAAATAATAATTGGTAACAGAATTGTTCATTGCTTTCATTGAATTTTAAAGTCAGCTTTAAAAATGCACTTTGGCATTTGTGTAAAGGTTTATTAACAATCCAGAAGCCTCAGTGCTGTACTTAGATGGAGAAGTTGCTGTCTTGATTGAGCCATTCTGTCTACCTCTATGTTTTTGGTATTTATCTTTATTTTATGTCCCCAGTTCCTCTTCCTCTGTCTCATGTCTGTCTTTCTTTGTATTTTGTGTGCATGAGTCTGTGTTTTAGGTATGAGACTCCAAACAAACATATCCCTTCCTTGAGTCCAGTTCTAGGAATCCTTCATGGAAAAAACTTCTCTGTTACCCACCTAACCTGTCTCCTCTGGGCAGGCGGGTGACTGCCAGTGTTCTAGCAGCTGGAGGGTGATACACCGTATTTTAGCTGTTCCTGTGCTCTTCTGGATGGACATGTCTGATGCTTCTCTCGATATTTGTTGGCAACCATCTCATTCTCCATAAGAAGGCTAAAGAATGAGAATGAGAGAATGAGAATTTAGAGTAGTTTCCTGTTGAAACTTAGGAGTCTCCAGTCCACAGTGTTCTGTATACTGTGCCGGCTACTTAGTTGTGGTGTTCCATGTATTCTTTGGCTGCCAGTGTCTTGCACCCTGATGTGAGATGCAGGATTGTTTCAGTTTTTTTTTGCACAGTCTGTACCTGGGATCCTGCCTGGTGTGGTAGATCTGAGTCTTCATGACCCTGGTACTCAAGTCTTGTTCCTTTGCCATTATCAGCGTCTCTGTGCTGTCCTTCAGTCCAGTCCTCTCTGGCCACTGGTAGGACTTGTTCCTGCCAGCCACTGGGGTTTATCCTGCCATGACGATTCCTCCATTTCATTCTCCTCCAGATTCTAGTGCCTGAGACTTTCACTGAGTGCCTTTCTCCCTTGAGGCATCTTTCTTATTTATCCATAGAGTTTGGATGTTTCATCTTGGATAGTAGCCCTGATGCTCACTTTTCTCGGCCTCCCTCTTTGCACTTGGCCTCTGGACACTGAACTTGGGGGGGAATCATCCACGTATGTGAGACGATTGCAAGTTTTAATATCTGTGGCCAGCTTATTCTCCTATATCTGATAATTCACAGGACATGGCTGTCAATAGCCTGGATCTTGTGCTTGCTACTGAGCTGACTTCTAAGTACCTGTCTTTCTTATTATAAGTATATGGTCATTGTAACTTTCTTTGTGGCCTCTTCATGGTTGCCACTTTCTTGTAGTACAGCCAGTCTTATTGGCTGAAGGGTTTCATGCCAATGCAGAACAGCAGTGGGGACGTGATATCTCAATGGTTTATGCCACATTTAATGAAGACTTGTGCAGTTGGCTTGAAGTTGGTCTCCAGGGCAGTCTGCCACAGCCTCATTGAGTTTGCAATGAAGACTTTTGGAGTGCTGTTGATCTTGAACAGCTTTAGACATCCCATCCCTCAGCAGCTGGTTCATTTGTGATGTCAGCCTCTTTATCCAGTAAGCATGGATCATGCTGCACCAGGTGTGACCACTTCTTCATACCTGAGATTCTTTGCCGAATGTCTGCCTTTGGGATGGTAACTGGACCGTGTTCAGGGAGTATGCTGTGGTCTACTCTTTGTTCATTTAACTGCTATGCCACAACTGTAGGAAAAAAGGTTGTTCATGAGCTTTACATGTGGGACCTGAATCAGATCACTTTTTTTAAATATTGAATTAAAACAAATGACCAGAGACATTGTTTCCTGTACTGTCTTTCACAATAACTGCAAAAGTACTGTTTTAAAAAATGTTAACTGTATTTGTAATGCAGAGTTTCAGTGCACTTTATTTAGTCATTTTCCTTTTCCTTTACTGTGTATCTGTACACCAACACAAATACCCTTATAGTCATTATGTATCTGTCCAGTGTGTGGAGCTGGAATGCTTCCAAAGACCCATTTTATTTAAGTGCACCCATACAATAGGTGTTTCCAACAGTTATTTAAAAATAATGGACATGACTCCACATTTACCTTGCACATTGAGCAGCTTATTTGTTGACAATACAATAAAACTATATTTGTCTCAATATGTGATATAATCAGAGTTTATTTTATGTGATTTTAATTGCCCTGGTATGGGCCTCATATTTTTTGTCTGAAATGACACAAATGCAAATATGCAATTACGTTCTAAAGTCCTCAAAATTACCAGTTCTTGCCCTCTGTGGGCTGATTCTGATCATAACATTTACCCTAAAACAAGGTAGAACTTGATGACTTTTGGAAGAAAGTGGACTTTAGCCATAAAAAAAAAACATGTCCAACTTGTAACTGGTGTGTAAAAGCTTTCAGAGCTTTTACCTATAGAAAGTTGTTGTTTTTGTATATGCAGCAAGTTTTTATATATGAAACACTTTAGTACTTGTCGGCCACCGTACTTCTCAGCGGATGCTTGTGAATGTTTATCTAAAAGCAAACAAAAAGACAAATAAAAAGAAATATAGTAAGTAAGTGTAGAAGTGGTTCTCATATGGTAAGTTTAGGAATAGTTAAACTTATACTTGTATTATAACAGCAAATTGTAGGAAGCACATTACTTGTACTCTATTTTTAAAAAGTTACGGCTATTTGTTTCTCATGCTATCTTCATCACACCAGTGTTTCCTTTAAGAAAGAATCAAATAAAGTAATTGCAGTACTATTAAATGTTGTTTCTGTTGTTAAAAAGGTATAATTAGCATTTAATCCTAACACAAATTGCAACCATGAAAAAAAATCACAGTTCAGCATCAATTTTTAAAACTTGGTCCCCATCATTTTTATTATGAGTCTTCCTAACAAGGAAAGCAACTTGCAAGTGTCTGAGAAGCAGACGTGAAAATGAGATAATAGTGGCTCTGATTCCTAGAGACAGCTATAATCTGCACAGTTATCAAACATGAAAGTAGGTATTAATGTGTAAAAACAAACAGCAATATAATATACTTTTATGTTTTTGCCTTTTTTAAATGACCAAATTAGGTCATATTCTTTGTTTTGCTTGGTTAAAAAGCTGCTCTGAAACGCA
Source organism: Kiunga ballochi (assembly GCA_037177335.1). Classification (NCBI taxonomy): domain Eukaryota; kingdom Metazoa; phylum Chordata; class Actinopteri; order Atheriniformes; family Pseudomugilidae; genus Kiunga; species Kiunga ballochi. The sequence goes on along the minus strand of JBAMIG010000020.1, from coordinate 18,326,758 downwards.
AATGTAAGGCTCATAACACAGACTGATATGGAAAATCTCAGGTTCTTAAGGACAGCAGTTCAGCAAGTTTTACATGTTTTCCTACATCATACAAAACCTGCAAGACGGAAGCCCTTAAGGACCAACTTTGCCCATGACTGGTCTATTGAGGCCAATAAAATGTTCTTTGCTGAAGGTCTGTACTTTTCTCATCCTATCATTACGCTAATCTCAAGAAGTTTACTGTTATTTAATTAAATGCATAGATAAAAAGCTGCTTCAATTATCTAGTAGACTAATAACACATAAATTATACAAGTCTTGTGCATTTTTTGGCTAAGAAATAACATTGATTGAAAAAAAAAAAAAAAACTTAATGTGTGACACTTCTGGCTTCCTTTAACAGGGCTTTATGTCGCCCTTATTACCAATCTACTTAACAATGGATATTTTTTTCTGACAGAGTTGAACTTCCATACAGGTTTTCTATCCACCTGGCAAAAATGAAAAACAAATTTGCGCGTGCGCCCTCTGCATGTAGGTCACGCGAAACCGCATTACGCATACTTCATCCCTCCACCACTGTGGGAAAAACAAGCTTAGCTCTGCGATGTAGATAAGAAACCGTCGAAATTAACATAGGATAAGTATGTTAGAGTCGTTGCATGTCATTTAACTAACTTTCAGATGTTGTTTGTATGAACTACTTGTGAAAGTTTCAGTTTCGACGCGCAGGGAGCTAACTTCTGGGATTAGTTTGCATGCAGCCTGACAGCGGAGGCTGACTGCGGTGGGATGGGCTGTGAGGTGTTCAAGATGGCGGCGCCCTGTGGAGTGCATCTACTCTAACAGGTAAACAGGTCTGATTATTCACGTAAAATTGTTTTCCCTTTCAGTAAATATCAACGCACATGTCATGTTTTTAAGAACGCGAAGTGTTCAGTTAGCTTTTTCGCCGATTAAATACCACTGACATGTTAAATAAATTCCCTCACGGAGTGTGGGTCGCTGCTCCCAGCTAATGTTAGCTGTCGGCGATGGGGTTGACTTGTTTTTGAGAAGACCCGGTGATGGATTTAATACATATTATAAAGATTTAATTCTTATATCTGTGTGAGCACTCTTTAGTTGTAAGGATGATGGCCGATTTGCCTCAGAAAAGAAGCCATAATATTTGTATATGTGGGTAAAGTAAACCCAGCCCTCCCCATTGTTCTCTGCGAGTTGTTTACGACAGGCAGCAGTCAGTGGTCACTCCACATACAGCAGCTGCTTCTCAGCCCCAGACCTCAACCTGTCCGAGCTTGGCTCTACAGCTTCTTTCGCATTAATCTATCATAGACTTTTATTAAAACACTTGGTGAATAATATTTTTAACACGACCCTTCGTTATGCAGCAAAGTTTAAGAGCATTTGCATCACTTTGCATTGCTAAAAACAGCATAACAGCTCTACCATTTAGTCATGTCCAATGTTAATGTTAGGTTGTTGTTTCTAGTGTGTTTACATTGACTTGCTAACTTGCAGATTGCTTTTAATTTGAGCTCCTTGTCATCACGATCTGATAAATTTCTGATAAATATAAGCCTATTGCATCCCCTCACCATGTATCTTGATAGTTTGAAAGGCTTTCCTATTTTGAATATTGTTATTAGTTGATTTGCATCATGTGTTTTTTTTTTTCTTTCACTATCCAAAGGCAGTCTTTAAAGCTGCTTTCTGAACCGGTTGAATTTATAAAACCTCTAGTTTCTTTGGTTGGTTGTTTGTCAGAGTACATCATTTTAAAAAGCAGATAGTTGTTCTTAGTAAAACCTGATTCAATGTGCCTGAATGTCAGTACTCGATAGGGCTGTGGATAATTTTGGAATAGTTTTAAACAACAAATTAAAGTTTGAGTTAGATGTTTTCTTATATTTCTATTGATAAACATGAACTAAACTGATGTTTTCTTTTTACACTTAGCAAAATATGGCAAATGTGCGCAACACTGGTCACATGACTACAAATGTCTACCATGTTGATGCTTGGATGGCTGATAGCGGTGAGCTGATCACAGCCACGCTGGTGCAGTTCAGTGTCATATTTGCAAAAAAACTGCAAAAAAAACCCCACTAGCAACAAGCCAGAGCTAGACAAGCTAGATTTGGTCATTTTTTCCCCCACTGCAGATAAGTGCTTGTATTTCTCATGTAGCTAACATGTACATGGATGTAAATAACTGCCGTACCTACTGGTTCCATGTTTATAATCAATAGACCATGTTATCTTTAAACATCAAGGTAAAAATGTAACATTTATTTAATATACATGGACAAGAAAGTACATTTGAAGTCAGTAAAGAAGGAAAATAAAGAAAAAGGAGTAAATCTGCTATAAAAAAAGATGCAGTGTTGCAGACATGATGTATGTAACAAGCCTTTTAGACGAGTTCTGCGGGTGCTCCATGTGCAAACATTTGCACCGGCTTTTCTTTGGCCATTACCTTCCCATTTGTCAGTAATAATTCAGTAAAATGACTAAATGAGACTTTTTAAATGGAGGCTATTTTATGTTAAATTTACATGTGGTTTGTTTAAAGTCAAGAGTTGACGGCTTGAACTTTGCATTTCCTCAGATCTTTTGTTATCCCCCATTCTCAACCTGTTTTTCCCCCTTTTTTGCATTTTTAACCACAATCCAGCATCCATTTGTTAGAAAGACTGTAGGTTCAGATGATGGAAAATCTACCTGCTAACATTAGTGGCTAGGCAGCCTTACAAGAGTTAAGCACTAACAAAATACAGCTTATATGAGAGCAGGTACCTTGTTATCAGTCATTGTTCCCAAGCTGACATCCGGCTAAAGCTGCCTGTTGGACAGAAAGACCATGGGATTTTCAGAGTTGAAACGTTTCAGATTAATGCAGATTACCTCAAGCTTCTGTGGCTGTTTTAATGTGTAGCTCTTAGAAATATCAAAGGATCATTATTTAGCTGTACTTTAGAAATCCTTTTACCGAGATATGAGCCATAGCAATGTTACATAATGCTCTTTGTCTGATCTTTATTTTTTTTCTCCAATGATGAGTAAAAATATATATATATATAAGAAAGAGAGACACTGAACCATTATTATATTAATAAAAGTAAATAATGCTGAATATGTTTGTAAAACAAAACCATATATTAGGTAAGCTCTGGGGAGATGTGATTGGTATTATTTTTATCCAAATGTTTGACATTTAGATAATTCAGTAACAAAAATATTATTAGCTGTTAACCTGCGAAGTCCAGTAAACCATTGTAACAATCGTCTGTTTGCTGGTAACTGGATGGAGATGCTCAGACATGATATGTAATGCTCTGATATTTATAAAATACCATTTATTTTTGTAGAACGACAGAAACTGCTGATAACACCTCGTGCACAGCCAGATGTAATTCCCAGTTTGTCTATGGAAGCGCTCAGACTGCATAAAGGTTCTTTGTGTGTTTCCTAAGCATTCCCAAGCTGCCTGAGATCACACTGTAGTGAATGTGGCTCATGTTTGTGTCACTGACCTGGCCCTGAAAAACACTCATGTTTTGTTTCCACTTCATGCACCGAACTACCAACTTGATGAATCAGCAGTTTTTCAATATATAAAACAATTACTGTGATGAGAGATTATTGGTGAAGGCGCTGCAGTCGTCTCTGAGATCAGGGATGAAGTCTGTTTCCTCTGGTTTTTTTGTAAGAAGTGACTCCTGCTTTTAAAGACTTTGTGTCCTGTAATCATGCAAAGATGAGCTGTTTAAAAATAAGCAATATTAGGACTCTTGTCGTAATTTTAGGTGTTGCAACCATAATGTTGAAGTGAGATGTTGCTGATTCATTCTTATAGTTTGCACACAAGCTGCTGGACACAGATAATGACCTGCCTATCAGGATTATTTATGCCTGATTTTCAGGTGGAGATTTGCAGGGCTGCCATGTCCCGCTTTGCCGGGCTTAAATGTATTATGGACGACATAATGAGACTGATAATCTGAAATAGCAAAAACAATATTGGTATACTTTTACATTACAGCTCAAATCAGGGTTTTGCAGTTTATCAATAGCTTACAAAATGTTCCATAACTCTTCTTTTTACTATTAAATAATCAAGAATGAGACAAGTGTTGTTTTGTTTAGCCTGGTTGCTAAAGAGTTTAAAGTAGCAGTAGGGTTTGTATAGACATGTAGTCATTATAGTCCATTGTTGTGGTTTGTGATACATTTAAATACATGTTGAGTTTTTTCTTACCTGGGAAAAGGTATATATTGTTGGTCACCTTTGCATTTTGTCACATCACAGCAGGTAATGCATGTTGTCATACTGGATCTTTGGATCACAGTATAAGTACAACATGAACATGTAAAAGACAAACCTCTTAATGTCGTATTATCTTCACAGCATCACTCATGCCTAAACCTGTGTTTGGCTTACCATAACTCTGTGACAGGTACATCACATCATAGTTGCTATTAGAAAGTACAAAATGAAGCTATTGGCTGTCCTTAAATTAGCTACAAGTTACATAATTAAACTGTTACATAAGGTTTAAATGGATGATACTGTGGGAAGACATGTCTGGGGGAGGATACATTGATGACATGATACACTAAATATGTTTAAAACAAAAAAAACTTGTTTTCTTTATTGTTTTTATTGAGTGTCGTTTGCTTTCAGTTGGACGTCGACAACATTTAACATTTTTTATGGTTTTGTTCTCAGTCTTCATTAGTAGACGTTAATATCCGACAATTAGCGCGGATGGGATCAGACAGCAGCAGCAGCTTTACATGTTTCGTTTTAGTCTGGTCATGGAGCAGAGATGATCCTCTCCTGCACGGACTGCTAGACGCTGCAGCTGGTTATTGTGGCTTGACCCTTTTTAGGATGCGGTAAGGGCATAAAAGATATGTGCTCCAACGTCAGACTCCGAAAGTCTCCAATAACAGCAAAAATGCTACATTTGTTGTTTGTCGCTTTATGGGGAAAAACCGTCACTAGAAGCGTCTGAAAATGTGCTAAATGTAGCGACAAAATTGCTAAATTAGAAACACTAGTAGAAAGTGTCTACTTTGCATGTGCAAAGCTTGAAATTCAACTCTGAGCAGTTCACAAAACCAGCACTGGTTTAAACTGCTTTTCCATTATTTCTGACTCTACTTTACTGGTTTTCCATTACAAGTCACGAGCCTCTAATATGGGAGCGGCTCCCCCGCTCTATGAGACTTTCTAGACGCTTTGCAGAACACCACAGAAGAAGACAGACATGAATATGGAAGACCTCGTGGCAACATTTGACCTGAGGTTTGGTTTATGGTTATTCATGGATTATAGACAAATTAGAAGATGTTGTCGGAGGGCAAGACCAAACACCCTGGTTCACATCAGGCCAATCAGAGGAGGGCAGCCTGTGGACGTCACGCTACCTGCACGACTCAACCTCAATGAAAGTCGGTACGGCAGAAGCATCTACGTGGTTCAACAATCTGGATGTAAATGCTTTGTTTCCGGGTGGAGTCGTGTAAGTCGGGTAGAGTAGGTATTAGTGGAAAAGCACCTTTAGTGGCCTTACAACCTTGCAAAAAAAGGTGACCCACTCTGGACACCTTAGCAAGGTTTTAACCCTACAAATGTTTTCTGGGCTCTGAAACACTGCAGTCTATTACTGTCTTATAAAATCTAAAAGTGGTGAAAATACTGAGCCTAATTTTGGTATTACAGTACTGACAATCCCGGTACAAATGAGAAACAGCCCTGTGAATTTAGCCTGTGATTGGACGGTTGTAGCGCGGGGTCCTGTGTTCTACCATAATCACAACTATATGGGTGAAGAGGCCATTTTTCTGGTTTTTGAACTGTTAAAATACGTTATACGGTTCGGACGTTATGATCATATTAGGTGCGCATGTCACATCCTGTCCACCGGTCTGTCTTTAAGAAGATTAATAAAGGAATTTTATTATTATTTGGTTAATTCTTGATTATAATCTGAGAGGAATCCATCCAACTGGACGTGACTGTTTTCAGTCTCATGGCCTCCAGAAATAAACTACATTGAAACACAGTAATTATTCACAGAAAACCTGCTGGTCTTTGAGTTTTAGTTCTGCAGAGGCTTTGAACACAGTAGCTGTAAACCCAACTCAAAATCTCCAGATAGGTTCTGTGAACACCAGAAGTTACCTTTCACCAAAGCTTGACCCAAACACAATGTTTTCACCAGGCTGTTCTGTACAGCTTGCTGCATGATTGTTTATTATAACCCGTGGACACAACTCCTCCGGTATCAAGTGATGTGTCAGAAACTAATAATGCTGGTGATATTTTTAAAGGTCATTAGGTCAAGTGTGTTTACATGCTCAACAGACTCAGGTGAAAAGTTCTTCCTGAGCTGCATCACCAGGTAACTCTTTGCAAGGGAAAATGGTTTATTTATTACATGATTGTTTGGGGACTGGGGTTATTTTAAATTTCACAGACATGCTGGAGCTTTTTGAAATAGTCCCGTATTGCATGGACAGAATAATTGAGCGAATACTGGTTGATGCAGAACAACTTCTGCTTCCACCTGTTTCTCCTTTAAATCCTGCCCATCTTAGCTGTAACTTGTCTGTCAGAGTCTTTGCCATACTGTTACACGACTCATCAAGAACATTTTTTTTGGCCTGTTTTGTTCTGCCAAAGTGCATGCTTTGTTGAGGTTATCCGTAGGGATGTCCCGATCACATTTTTCTGCCCCTGAGTCCGAGTCAATAAATTTTGAGTATCTGCCGATACCGAGTCCCGTTCCGCTACTTCAGCAATGCAGTAATGTGAGAAAAAAGAGCATCTCCCTCTTATATTTTAAGATTTTTATTAAAAATCTTAAGAAGGCAACTCGTACCGTGTCTCTAGGTGCTCCAGGAGACGTTTGCAACCCCAGAAAGCGGCTGGTCATCCAGTGCGATAAACTCAGCTATCTTGGCTCTGATCTTTTTGGCATTTTCGCTGTCTGGAGGCAATTTCTCTTTGTTTTTTAAAGTATCTTTCAGTGTCGGCTGACTC
>JBAMIG010000020.1:18304871-18319619 GCA_037177335.1 Kiunga ballochi | reverse complement strand
TTTTGCACAGATTACAAGTGGCTGTTGCACTGCCTTCGCTGTCCAGATTAAAGTAGCACCAAACTGCTGACATATTTGCTGTATTAATGCGACCAGTTTGCCGTAAATTGCGACGGTACGGTGTTTTTTCCGTCTTTGCAGCAAATATTGCCTATTATAGCGGAACTTGTTTAAATGAACGCTAACTTAATTTTATTCCGTGTGACAATATCTCTTTACGTCAAAATTATTTTAAAAAGTGAGCCTGGTAATGCTTTTTATTTCATAAGGTTCAGTACGATCATTTTCCCCCGATTCTGATCATTTGAAAATGACGTGATTGACCCGATTTCCGATCACGTGATCGGATTGGGACATCCCTAGCTATCCACTGTGTCCTGTGTTGTATCCATACTGCCATATGCTGGTTTACTTGAAGCTGAATGAACAAACCAGGATTCATATTGGAGCAGCTTTGAATGCACTCTTACTTCCTTGTGATTGGATCAGACAGAGTGTGAAATATGAAATATAGGGATTAGATGTGTGGAGACAACTTGTCCTATGCCAGTCTGAGCTTCACAGCACGCTTGTTTAAAGTGGATCAAGGCGTTAAAAAAGGTGAATTCTCACAAACTTTAATGGAGACTTATTTACGTCCATCATCCTGGAACATGAAAAACCATCAGCACCAAGAGTGCTGGTCCTCCGTATGTTCCCAGCATCCACACTAAAAGTCCACAGACAGAACATTTAACTGCTGACATGAAGTCTGTGCAATCTGCCATCCTCATGTCCGCTGAGTGTGTTACTGATAGCTTTACAAGCTCAAGTCTGACACAAAAAACAAGGTTGTTTTATAATCCCTAACAGTACATGTACCTTAGCTGTGATATCTGTGTTCTAGTTAAACTTTCTTCAAACGTAGACACTTTTAAATCTGGGATCAAACAGTTTTTCTCCCATGCATCAAAGTTTAATCTCAAATGGGAGTTTTTTTCCACATGTTTGCAGCATAACAGCTAAATGTTGCTTTATTAAGGTTAGTCTGGACTCTGGTCTCAGCTGACCTGGGAATAAGACCCATAATAAGTCTAAATTCAAGGCAACCAATTAATTAGTTTACCAGATTAGTATTGAGTGTTAATCAAACGTACAATAAATGACATAAAAAGACTGTAATGGAGCAGGGAAACTGGTATGATTAGAGGTTGATTTGATTGGTTTCCATACTGTTTAGATGAAGATTATAAGAATGACAAAGTCACATCCAGAAGAAATGTTTGGGTATGAAACCTGTGAGCTTTTTAAAAGGAAAGGTTGAATAATTCCTCCAACCAGATGAACAGGATGGAGCAACAGTCACTGAAAACCAGATGTTGTAAGTTGTTCCTGCACCGTCAACTCGCAGCACTTTTTTTTTTACTGGTTCACAAACTGTCAAGGAAATGAATGTTGTTTTAACAGAGCGGCTTCAGCAGGTGTGTGTTCTCAGGTGTAGCTCAGCCACCTGTAAACACAGCATTATAAAGCCACTGCGGTAAACAGTATCGTTTATTTAACTCGTTTCATTTTCCACCAACACCTGGGAAATATGTGGCTCTTTAGTTGTTAAATGTTGTACTGTGTTCAACAGCTTCCTATTGACTGTGTTGTATCTCCACTCAGCACAACTTTGTGTTCATTATGTCTACTACAACCATACAGCAAATTGAAAAGAAGACATAAAGTGTTTTTGTTGCTGGTCAGGAAATCCAGTTTAGTTGTGCTTCAGTCATTTTAAAGAATTTTAAGTAGATTATCTGGTGGAGCAGTCAAAGGAGATGCCTTTAGAGCAAAATGCTGAGTCTTACTGAACATTAATCCTCTTTCTGAACTCTTTAGCTAATTCTGGGTAATGCTTGTGTATCAGCAGAGGTGCCTGGAGACTGTATTGGTGGGTGGGCCCCAGGAGTCCTCCAGGCAAGCAGGGACGGACACTGTGAGAGAGTCGAGGCCTCCACCTCCAGCACTGCCACCACCATGGCCAGAGAGCAGCCCAATGTGGGGGATCTCCTCCCACTCCTCGAGACCTCCGACCTCCAGCAGCTAGATGAGATTCGAGGCCTTATCAATGAGCAGCTCAGCACCGGTAGGCTCAATCTGCCTTACTTAACCCTTAAAACGGCTCTAGATCACAGCACCTCTAAGCTCGGACACTTATGATGGAAAAAGATTTCTTAGGAACAGTAATGTGTAACTCGTATGACGGGTAAATATGTGATCAATAGCTTATAGGTGGTCTATTGAAGTTTATTTATACATTTATATGCTGTCCAAGAGGTTTAAAATCCAGCCTCAAAGGGTTTATTCTGAGACTATATGAGGCTATTTATCACATTTTGGCCATTTAATAAACTGCTCTCTTTTCTATGGGGTGTTTTAATTCAGGGGTTTTTAATTCAGTCTAGAGGGACCGCAGTCCAGCAGATTTGACTCAAATGAATGAGTCATTACTGCACTTGGTGAGCTGTTGGATCCATTTAATTTGATTCAGGTATATGCTGAAGCAGGAATACATGGAAAACCCTGGAATATCCTGGGCTTTAGGGACAACAAAGTTCAGAAAAAATATATTTTATAGCTGGAATAAAGCTAAGAATATAGTGATGCTCAACGCCACTAAAATCAAGCTGACCCATATTTGGTTTTGAGAGGATAGTGGGTTAATTGTAGTATAAATAACGGTAAAAACCTAAAAACACCTGGTAAATGTGCTAGTCAGTTCCTGATTTGTTCACTCATATTTCATTTATTTCACTTTTGACTCTGCATTATTTGGACTAAATGCTCTTATTGATCTACAAATGTCTTATTGTTTTTGTGAAGAGCGAGGTAACATGCTGCTGAACGGGCTGGTGGATTACTTCTTGGAAACAAATTCCAGCCAAGCCATGCATATCCTCTGTTCTGTCAGAGAGCCCCATGATAAGGTGAGAATCAGTCTGATGCAACCTTAAACTGATGATGTCACACAAACATTGGGCTAATGTTAGGTAATTGTATTAGTTTACATTAATCCCACAGCAACAAAGATCTCTGTTTCTATTCAGTGCTGACTGTGTTTGATCCCTTCCCCCACAGCACCTTTTAGACAAGATGAACGACTGTATGACCAAACAGGCCTGCCGGCTGCCCACCCTTACACTGCTTGGAAATGTAGTCCGCAAGCAACCGTCCTGGATCCATAAGATTGCTCGCTACCCTCTGCTGCTCTCACTGCTGAAATGCCTGAAGGTAACATGATTCACAATGCAGAGGGTTCAATTAATAGCTTTAATAGCACCTTGGTGCTCTGATCTTTTAGAAGATAATGGTCTCATTTTTATTCTGATATTAATTCATCCTCCAGATAAGTTATAATAACTTAAATGATCTTATCTAGCGTTCTTCTTCAGGTCATTTACCTTGATTTAGAAACGCATAGCCTCACAGTCTTTTTGGCTGTAGCTTTGTAATCAGGCTTAAACAATTGTATCACTGTCGCTGCTATCTGTACACTTCAGCAAAAATCAGAGTTTCCAGCATGTGATGCACTACAAACAGAAAGGAGGGAAAATGGGGGAAAATGGTAATGAATAAAATATATTTGGTCTATTTTCTTGTTCCTGTTAAGACTGTAGAAGTTCCCATCTATAAATTTGTGGTGAACCTTGAAGTGAATTATTCTCAGTGTCATAAACTTTGGACTGATCTCATCTTTTCCTGGCAGACTGATACAGATGTAGTAGTGCTCATTACTGGAGTGCTGGTGCTGATCACGCTGCTGCCCATGATCCCCCAAGCTGGGAAACAACACCTGTGGGAGTACTTTGATATATTTGGTCGTCTGGCATCATGGAATCTTAAGAATCCAGGTAGGAGCTACCGGTCAGGAAATCAGTGCAAATGTTTCAACTTCCTGTTAAATCTGCTTTGACTCAATAAGTTCAATCATTTAGATTTAATCAGTAAAGGCTTCTAGCTGTCCTTATGTGGTCGAAACACAAATGTTTGAATCAATTAGGCTCTTAATGGGGTTGCTTCTGGTGGATTTTATTGTTATGATGATCAACAATAACAACTCCTGATTATGAACCTGTCCTGTGGAGTTGTTGCATGTCACATTTAGGAATCATTTTAGATAATTCTCTTTATAATTGTGATAATAGCCTTAGAAAAACCTATTTCTACTTTGTTGTTCCATAGGTAATTACTGACGGAAGAGTAAGGATGCTCGGTGTAAAAGATTTCAATCGATAACTGATATTTGATGCTTTCATGACCAATAACCAATAAGTTACCAATAGTCTACCGGTTTTGCTGGATGCAATGATGGGAAACTGATATTTAATGAGCTCTGGCGTACCTGTAACACCTCACAGTTTTGGCTCTATAATGTGATCAGACAGATATACGGCTTCTCTCTAAATATATGTATAAATATGAAATAATATGTACTGACAAACTGTGTCAGCCTCCATTTATAAAAATGTAATCTAATATATAGAATAAAGTGCATCTTTAAACATTAGGTGAGTTCTTTAACCTTTTCGCTCTCTTAAAAAGCTTTTACAGTGTTATTGTTTTAGCTTTTAGCACCACTAGCTGCTACTGCTAGCTGCTAATTGCTAGCGCTAGCTACTAACAATGGGGCTTCATATTTTTCCATACTGATTTGCTGTGATGATAATTTTTCAAGTGAGCTATTAGATTTGTTATTTTTAAAAGTGGAAATCTTCTTTACTCGTGGAATTACCAGCTATGCTGATTCACCTGCTGCTAAAATGCGACCGTACTGCTCATTATTAGTCAGGCAGTGGCGGGGCCAAGCCTGGGTCCTGCTTTAGGGCTGCTTTTAGGGCCCTGAATAAATAACACAAAATTTTTATATATTATTGGGGATTTTTATCTGGAAAGTGTACCTGATGGACTGATATAATAACCCAAATTGGCCGATATTTTATTGGTTCATTAAATATTGTGCATCCCTACTAAAAAGAGATTTCTGTGTTTTTAGTTATGTTAAATGGTTGATCCTGTGATGTGGCATGTGTGTGATAAGCAGATTTATTTCCAGTACATAGCTGAGAGTTGTTTGAAATATTATTCCAGTATAAAGACGTATATCGTAGTATTTGTATGAAAATAATTAGGATGACACTTCCATACATATTATTTTAAGAGAAATTCCTCTTTTCTCCCTCATTTGTTTGATTTGGGCTTGACTATAACAACACTTTCAAAAACTTTTGTTAAATCTTTTTTAGGAAATGCAAGAATTTTACATTTTGATTAAATTTGATTAGTTTTTTTCCAAAATTTTGTAATAATTAGTATTAGTTTCTACTTTAATAATAAAATATCTGGCAAACCAGTTAGCTGAACTGGTGGCCATTTTATTTTCTCTATGGGAAAATAAAACAAGTATGTGTGAACCCCTCTGTCGGACAGTAAATCTCAGTAAAAGAAGCAGCAAACCCTTTAATAAAAAGTTTTAGCTTGGAACTTGCTCTAACCAGCTGGTTTGTAGCTGTGATGCATTTTTATCTGGTGTTGAAGAGCTGGTTTATACCAGTGGTATAAACGGATGATTTATTAAAATTAGTCCAACAAGTAAAAACAAAAACAAGCAAAAAACCCCATGTGCTATTTGTTTTTTTTTTTCTGTGAGTTGACTTTATAAACCTGTTTTTCAGGGCATGTTTCCGAGGTTTACCTTATCCACCTGCATGCCAGCGTCTACTCCCTCTTCCACAGGCTGTACGGCATGTATCCATGCAACTTTGTGTCCTACTTGCGTTCCCATTACAGCATGAAGGAGAACATGGAAACATTTGAGGAGGTAGTAAAGGTGAGATCATCACTAATGCATGCTGTCCTCAGTTGCTCCCAGTTTATTTGTTTGGGAATGAATTACTCATTTTAACTTTGTCGCCCTCCAGCCGATGCTTGAACATGTTCGTATACACCCTGAGCTGGTGACAGGTACTAAGGATCATGAACTTGACCCCACCAGGTAAGTTTTATGTTTCTCTGATTGGGATTAAAACGGTTATTTATGTTTAATTCTTGCAATGTGTGCTGCATCCCTTTGCTTTTCCTGTAGGTGGAAAAAGTATGAAATCCATGATATCGTCATTGAATGTGCCAAAGTGTCTCTAGACCCGAAGGAGGCGTCCTGTGAAGAGGGCTACGCCACCATGCCTGAGAATTTTTACCCCCAAATCCATCTGCGGCCACTGGACTGCACTTCAAGCCCATACACAGACCTCCAGAGCAGCTTTGGTCAGGAAACATTTTTATGGAGCTAAATTAGTGCTGGATTTGAAGAAATCAATATTTTCATGTGTATATGTGCACATAATTTTGAAGGGATGATTTATATTTAGCATGTTTTTCTTATTCATAAAAAGCTATTTAATAAGTGTTTGCTCTGTGATGGAGAATATAAAGCAATATTTGCAATAATGGACAAAACCTATTTGAAAAGGAGAAAAAGAGCTTTATATTTATATCTTAAATCATTTAGAATTGGCTGGAAATATTGAACGTGGTAGTATAGTTGTTCTGTAATTTAATGTTGCAAGTTTCCCTGCAAAAGTAATCAGATTTATCTGCAAGCGCACAGAAGCAACATGGGTTTTTTCATCAAAAGGAAACTGATAAAATCTCCCCATTAGGGCAATAAAAAGACACAGGAAGGCAAACCTCTCCAGGACAATTTCTTTGAAAACATCTTTAAACACAAACTTTATTGATGTCTAAAAGAGAAAATAGATCCCAGGATGTTTACTGCGTTTATTCGTGCATCGATCAGATTGTTTGTCTTTGTGACGACAGGAAGCTCCTCTTCGACCCCGTTCTCAACTCCACGTCAGCCATTACCCCCGCCCTTGTCCTTGCCCCCCTTCTCAGGGACACAGACGTCCTACCGCAGCCCACAGACCTCCAGACGGCAGGTAAGATAAAAAATAATGAATCTAAGTGATGTGGCAAGACATACGATTGGTGTGTAATATGTGATCGGATGTTTCCAGGACACAGTGCCCATCTGCTTGCTGGTCCAGGGCTGCTTTACAACCTGGACTTCATGTAGGGATGAAAAGACTTTTACAAAATGTTGAAAGAAAGAAAAGATGAAGTTCTGAAAAGGTTCTGATTTAATTTAGGTTATAAAATAATAAAAAACTATCAGCATGTAATGGAGCACATGACCTTTTTAGCCAAACCCTGAGTCATCCCAAAAATACCATTCCCCTTCCACACAGATACTGTTCTGGTTCTGGCACCTGCTTCCATCTGCGTGTCAGAACCTTGACCCAGTTTACATCATTTTAACTATACCCCTCAGAAGTAAAACAAAGCACTTGGATATTTGGACCTAAAAGTTGATGGTAAAGTTTTTCTGCCTCCTGCGGTCTGTTAGAGGATTTGTCTCAGTCTTAGACTCCCGTTGACCCAGACAGACGAAAAATGTGCCTTTCTAGGAAAAATTTCATTTTTTCATAATGTTCCCTTGTTTCACTTCTCACTTGTTGGTCACTGATAATTGATCGCTAGACTGTATATTAAATAAGGTTGCTTTAAAAAAAAAAACAGAAAATATTTAAAGATTCATTCAGTTTAGAAACATTTGGATGGTTATGAAAATTTCATAAACTCTTTAAAGACCTGAAAATAACTGTGTAAAAGTCTCAACATTTAAAATATGTAGTCATTATTTCACATTTTAACGAAATGTAAAGAAGACTAAAATGTTTTTTTCTTTTGTATTTTTTTACCATTTATTGTCACAACAGGTTGAAATTATAACAGTGTAATCTGTTGCTTCCTTGGTGTATATTCAGGGACAGGAGGCAAGTATCAGAGTGTGTACGACAGGATTTTTACTAATGTTTTTACCATAAAGTGACGTAAATGTCTTTATGAATGAAATATGATGTGTTTAGCTTTATTGGGTTAGAACTGACTGAAGTGAGACTGCAGATCACTTTGGACAAACAGAGATGCATGATAACAAACTCCACATTGATATTAGCTCTAATCTACATATATAACAATTTGCTGTACTTTTGCTGTACTCTGGTGCGTGTACTTTCACAGCGCTGGAGTGTGTACCAGTAAGATTAAGTGGGTAATTGGATATGTTTGGGCAGTAGTTAAACTAGCTTCAGGATTATTAGCTAAAGTATTAGCTCATCTTGCTAGAACCAGGTCAGACCCCCCCTTCTTGCTGTCATAAACTCAACAATGTGTTGAAAATATTCCTCAGAGATTTATCTTTATATTGACATGAAGCATCACACAGTCGCTTCCACATCCCAAAGCTGCTCTGTTGGATAGAGATCTGGTGACCATAGGAGCCATCGGAGTACAGAGAATCGTTGAGCTTTGTGACATGATTTATTATATTGCTGCAAAGAAGATGCTTTAAATGATGCTCGGTTGATATTAAAGAGTCCAAAATGGACCAAGAAAACACTTCCTGCACCAATGCACCACCATAAATCTAAACCATTGGAAAAAAAAGCAGGATGAATCCATCCTTTTATGTTCACAATGTTTCCATTAACTTGACCCTAATTTCTGGATGTAGAAGATTTAATGGTACCATGAAAGCCTGTGTGAGGTGTTGTCTTAGTATGGTGGTGTTAAAGGCAGAAGTGGTGCTTAGTGTGGATTTCTGCTGAGAGGTTGGACCTGTGTGTATTCAGAGAGGGTATTTTCATCCAAACCACTGCTGCTCACTGACTATTTTCAGATCATTCTCGGTAAACAGTGGAGGTGTGTGTGATCCGTCATTCTGATGTATCCATCTTCATGTTGCACATCCTCTTTTTTTCCCTCTTCTGTTTTTGCAGAACTCCACCTGTGAACTGAACTCTTCCTGTGGCGGGAAGGACCCTCTGTGGAGTCCCTCCTCTTTGTGTGGCATGGCTACACCCCCTTCTTCAAGGGGCATGTCGCCCAACTTGGAGCTCTCTCACAGTGCCTCACACCTTCCCAGCCGCTTCCACTGCACATCGGGTACATGCTACACCTCTCTGAATCATCCCATAAAGCTTATTAGTTTGTTTTCCTTTAACTAGTTGGTTTTTGATCTGAGCAGGAGGGAAAGGAACGCCTGCCTCCAGTACTCCAGCCACCTCGTCCCCACCTCCTACCCTATCAGATGACTTCCCCATAATCTGTTTACCAGCCAACACAGTCCAGTCCAGTCCACCAAGAAAAGTACGCTTCCTGCACACCATTATGTTTACGTCTTAATATGTGGGCTTTTTGTTTCTCCTACATGTATTGGAATAAAACTATGTGTGAATATGTGACAGAAAGGAGACACTGACTTGTTTGTGTCTTTGCATTGTGCAAAACGTAGCCAGAGCGAGCAGCTGTTTAGTCTTGATACGAGCTATTAAGTGAATATTTCTGTTTTTTTAGGATCGTCGGCAAGGAGAAACCAATAAACCTGCACTGGTGAGGCAAGAACCAGTTAGGGACTGTGAGAAGAGTGCAGAGGCTGTCCCAAACAGAGGTGAGACAGAATGAGTCTTTTCAATGATGATTTGTCATTGCTTTAAATGTCAGCCGTCAATTTTGGATTAAAGAAGCTGCAACCAGGATAAAAACGGTCCTCTTGGACAGAATCGAAGCTTTTAATTGTTGGAAATGTTTCTAAGATGTTAAAACTCAAACCGATGCTACAATAAAGCCAACAACACACTACTGATCATGGCTGTAATGTTGTCTTTAAGGCTGATTCAAAGGCTTCTTTAATACATTCAGACTTGGGATAAAAATGCTTCAGGAGACTGCACAAGAATTTGACTCAGGAATGAAAAGATTATCAGTTTAACTCTTAATCAAGTGTCCATCTTTCCCAAAATATCCTCTACATTGATGTAATTATGAATGTTATTGTAGGTTTTCTGGGGTCTTATTATGTTTATTATAAACACAACTGTGATTTTTTTTCTTGTCAGACACAAAAACAGCTGAGAACGTCTCCATGACGTTGACGGAGTTGTCGGTGTTTATGAAGAAGCAGGAGCTGGACCTTCAGCTGAGAACAGAAAAGGAGAAGGAAGAAGGTGAGTTAGTAGATTCTGGAAAGGGATCAAGTCACGTCGCCTGTGTTTTCTTTGAGAAAGGAAATCAGAAAAATCAAATCAATGTATTAAAAAAACTTTTTCATGTTTCTTTAACTCTGGAACGACTTTAGTTCATTTAGTAGCTGTAGCAGAACAAGACAAACCATAGAGACATAGGAGAAAAAAGTTATTTTTAATTGATTAAAGGTCAAACATTTTATAAAAGTGCTTAAAAAACAACTTCTTAACTAAATAACATCACACAAAGTTTCACTTTTATATATATTATATTTGATATATAATATATATAATTATATTTTTAGTATTTAAATTTAATTTTGTTTAAATATTATATTAAATTAATATGTTTGTATGTAACAACAAAAAATTTAATAATGTCTAATTTTGTGATTTAACCAATTTAAATGTAATAAAGCCAATAATATAATAACTTGTCATTAGCATAATGACATTTAATTAAGTTAAATTGAGCTTTATTTGTATAGCACTACTTCATAACAGGACATTTTGCAAACATCAGTTTCAGCTTATTCATAATAAATAGCTTTGCTAAGGAAAACCAACAGATTACATCAAATCTTGACTTTGATCCAATCTCACATCCTGAGTGAGCATGAGGCGACAGTGGGAAGAAAAACCTCTGTCGGGACTCGCTCAGGTAGGGCAGCCATCTTGCCTGACTGGTTGAAAGTGGAGAGGACAGAAAATATAGATCAACACACGCCACTGCTTTTATCCAGGAAGATCTGCAGAAAAAGATAAATATTATCTACTGTCATATACTAGGAAGTGCTCTGTGCATCATAAGATGTTCCTATTGCTGCATAACTAAGGGATGAGATTTATTAGGAAATATTATAAGCCTGATCTTAAAGGACTGTCTGCCTCTCTAACCCACACCGGGGATTTGGAGGTAGTTTTCTAATAATGTCATATTTTATACTGACTTTAATAACTTCATTCAATAATGCAACCATATAAAAAATCGCTCTTGGAAAGGATCATTACATTATCAGCAAGTTATTGATTCATTATTAGTTTTACTGCATTAAAGTGACAAAAGGCTTATATTATTGGCAGGTATTATGTTGTTGGCTGTTGTCACGGTGTCAGTTGCTATTAGCATGTTAGCTCATATCCTTTAAACAGATATTCAGGATGCAACTACAAGCCTGTTTTTTTACCCTTGTGTGTTTTACATACTTTGCATAGGTATTGCAATAAAAGTGGAGGCACTAAAATGAAAACAACCTCAGCCAAACTGGCTATCTTCTGCACTGATCTTGTTTTTTGCTCTCTTTTATGTTTCTTCTGCAGCTGCCATCACTGAGGAGCTGCTGAAACTGACCGAAGATAAGCAGGAGCCTCTGGGTGTGAGGGGCTTTGACTCCCCTTTCTGTCACACCACTGAGACTCTGACTGGCTGCCAGACACAAGACAAAGTCCTCTCCAACACCCAGCCTGAAGGCCCCATCCGAGAATACGACCATGCCATGTCCACACCAGACAAAGCTGAGAACACCGCAGGTAGCAGCGGAGTTGGAAGTGAAAGAGGAGGAGCAGGTGGAGATAGCAGAGTTTCAGGCCTGGAGCAGCCGTGGAGCTTCCAGTCTGGTTTCACTCCCATTGATCCCCATTTACACCGAAGCCCCTCTGCCCCAGATGAAGAGGGGGGCAAGTTTGGGATGTTCTCTCCAAGTCCGTTCAGCAAGACACCAGCCTCTGTGCCCTACGAGTCGTTTTTTGATCTGGCCCTGCCGAGGGCGGCCTCGCTTTTCGTCGGCCAAAAGACGTCGGAGGCAGTGCACAAGATGGCGATGGAGCGGCTGCTGCAGCAAGAGGAGGGTCTGGTGGATGGGGAGGAAGAAGGGGTCGTATCTGCTTCACCACTGGAGGTGCTGGATCGCCTTGTTCAGCAGGGAAGTGACGCCCACGATAAAGTTCTTAAGAGGTGAGGCTTCACTCTGACCCATCAAATCTGCTGTTTGTTTTATTTATTTATTGCTGGTCTTTCTTTTTTTCGTCTAATTTCAGGAAAGATTTGAGGGTTTTACACACAGAAAAACAATTTCTTTAATGGTTCTTAAAGCATGAATTAATAGGAGGATCTAGCTGTTATTTTCAGAGAGGAAAGTCAGGAGTGTGTTTTGTTGTGCAATGCATGTCTGGCTTGTTATTAGTCTGTTAGTGAAGTCCAAAGGAAACACCCAGTTTTTGAACAAGCCGGACATTGTTGAGACTCCACCAGCCTCTCCTCGTGCAGTGAGCCAGTAGCAGAACCGCACACTGCAAAGCTTACCCAGATCTCTGCTTTTCAGTCAAGCTCAGAGAGGAAATGATGTCAGTTCAGTGTTTACACTGAGGGAAATAAACAGGAAACATTTTTATCCTAAATCTGCTCAAAGAGGTGGCAAGAGGAGTGTTTAAATGGCTGGCTTACTGGTCACATTTCTTATCATTCTGACTTTTTTGTCACAAATAAGCAGATTTTTATTCACTCGCAAACACCATGAATCCAAAACATCTGATCAAACGTGTCCTGTGCTTCATTGGGTTTGTTAACATACCTCAGTTTTTAGCAATTCAGTTAAACATGTTCGAGTTGGGAATCACATTTCCAGTAGAAAGCCACCCACTGGGATGTCATTGAATGAATCATAATTGCAGAAAAATATTAGGCTGTCTTTTCCCTTGAAAATATTCCAGGTTTGTGCATGAAAAAAGCTCATGTACAGTTAATTATTTTACATTTAGTGTTTCAATATCTTTCATTTTGGAGACGCATCATAATGCTAGACTTATGAGGGATACACCGATTCATTAAACTGGAGTAAAATTTTAGTATTTTCTTCATCTGATATCTCTATAAAAAGTGAGGGAGGGCAGTCAGCTGTGGTATAGACTGTAGTGGACCACAGTTATTGATGGGTATAAGCGAGCAACCAGGTGCCACGTAGCATGAGATTAATTGATTGAGTCTCATTTTATTGGCCGGTTAATGCTCCAGCTGGTTTCATAGCTCCCATGAGCGACACTTTTATTAGTAAATGTGCTTTTAAAAGTTATTAAAAGCTCTTTTTGCACCAAGAGGCTCCTCACAGGACCGCATGGTGCGTATTATATTACACAGGCAGAAACTGGAAGGGTGCCAGGATATCCAACCCATGCTGTCTTACTTTTAAAAACCTTTTCTTGAGGCCAGATGTTACCAGTCCAACACTAAAGGAAGAGGATTATATTGAATACATATAGGAATTTGCACTCTCCACGTTAACATGAGAACAAACTAAGAACAGGAATATTTTTGTGGAGCGTTTGTTTCCCTGCAGTGTCCTGAGGCATAACCTGTGCATTTACCTATGATTTTGTTGTAAAATCACATTGAACATGTGCTTTTTTTCATTACCTGCCTTTTTACCTCTTTTTACAGATTACCTTTGCCAAGTAAGTCAGCTGACTGGACACATTTTGGAGGTAAAACACTGCAAACAGCTGTGTGAAGGGTGGGCGATCAGATGACATCGTGGCTCATGTTAGCTTGTCATGTGACCTGGTCTCCAGAAGAACCTGTAGGAACACAATAAAATCCCAGTTCTCCACCAGTCAACAGCCTGTCTTTAGAGAATGATATCCAGATTTAAACTAACATTTTTCCCCTATTAAGTATGAATTTCAACCTGGTAGTTTTTGTGTCAGAAAACATGCCTCCACTCAGACTGTGGCTCCTTAACATGGAAACAATCAGCAGCTTTGTTTAAAACTTTCCTCTCCTACTAAGCAAGATTGGTTATGACACAGTGATGGTGTCATTAAGAGGACACGCTACACTTTTATTTAGCTGCAAAGTAGAGCAGCTTCCTGCAGCAAGCGTCACTGAAAACAGGAAGCATAAACAAATATGCCCTATTTTGTTTCGTGAGGCTTTTTTATATATGATTAACTTGTGTAGATCTCGCAGGTTCATCTAAATCTGCAGGGATAATTAGGATTCAGATTATGAATTGTGATTCTACCTCGGGAAATAAACGAATCACATGATCGTCCACCCGATGCTGTGATAAAAGAAGCTGTTATAAAAACTGCAGTCAGAGCATTATCTAAGCATGACTAGTGATTAGTCACAAGCTCAGAGACATGAGCAGCATGTTAAAGTGTTAGCAAGTTGGACAGGGAATTAGTTCAACTGAGGTTTGTCAAAACAAGGTTCCCACAGTCACGCAGTACTTGTTCTAACCAGGAATGGAAAAAGTTGTCCATTTCTTTTCTCTATTTACACGCAAAGCCACAAGAATCTAATTTCCTCCATCTAAATAAGCGGCAAACACAGAAAAACCAGAGTGAAACTGCCTGCCAATGTGTCATTACTACTATAGAATTCAATAATCTCCCCTGCTTGACTGATAAGAGTCACATAATTTCAATTGCAGCTAAAACAAGTTTCCACTCTTCATGCATGGTTGGTCGTTTTAATGTCTTTTCAGGCCCTGAATACAAACTCAATACAGAATTTAGTAGTCAAATCCGATTGAAAACTTTTCTAATTTAGCAAACTACACGGTGTCCAGACCTTTTCTGACTTTTTTAGATAAATGCAACTCCTTTATGTACTAGTTGAAGGTGTCAGGTGTATGATTGCATT
>JBAMIG010000020.1:18287208-18304771 GCA_037177335.1 Kiunga ballochi | reverse complement strand
TGACTATTACCTTAACTTCAGGCTCAGCTCCGCTGGACGAGCTCCACACGTTGCGCAGTCAGCTGCTCCTGCTGCACAACCAGCTGCTGTATGAGCGCTACAAGAGGGAGCAACATGCCGTCCGCAACCGACGCCTCCTCCGACGAATAATCAACGCCACGGCGCTGGAGGAGCAGAATAGTGCCATGGCAAGTTTGCATGGGATCACATTAACCAGCCCCTTTATGCATGAACAGTCTCCTAGGAACGGAAATTTTAATATCACAGAGCGCAAAATCAAGTCACCCGAAGCAGATACGATCTGGCAAATCTATTTTTTCTACATACTTGCAGACATTTTTTAATTTATCTTGTGCATGTTTACATTTGTTTGTGCAGAAGGACCAGTTAAACTTGCAGAGCGTGGACATAATGTCTCTGCGGGAGAGCTTGCAGGTGGAACAGCAGCGGTACCGGCAGCTGTGGGACGATCGCGAGATGGTGGTTACCCGGCTGCACAGTCAGATCAGACAGCTGCAACAGGGTCGAGACGACTACTACACCAAGAACCAGGAGCTTCAGGTAGATGCACACAATCCTACTGAGGATTACCTTACGGTCAGCTTCACACATCATAATGACGCATCTGGATCTGTTACAGAGCAAGTTGCAGGAATGTCAGAAAAGGATGGATGAACTGGAGGCAGAGCTTCAGAGGGCCAATAACAAAGTGTGCCACACCGGTCACCTGCTCAACCAGATGACTATCAAGGTAATGCTAAACATGAGCTCTGTTAAGGTAAAGAAATCGGGTTTAAACACTATTTCATTGCAGGATTGTAGTTCTTCATTTGCCATAAACTCTGTACTATAAGCTGCTACTTTTTCTCCACACTTCAAACACTGTGACTTACATGCTAATATGATTATTTACCTTCACACTGGGCAGTAATTTAATACCAAGCTCGTTGTGATGATTATAATTTATAAAGTACATTATATTTGTTTGTTGATGGTAATATGATGGGTCTTTACATGTCTGAGGTAGTGTTTATATAATTGAAATACTTGGTAAGGACCAGGTGGATCTGGTATGTCCTCAAATGAAAGTAGATATTTTCACATGACTGAAGGAAAGTTTTTGTCTCATAATGAAATTATGCTTTGCTTGTATTTGTGATTATGGTTAACATGCTACCATCACAATGAATAGCTTTTGATGTTAGTTTTAGTCCACTGTGCCTGCACAAAGAAGCCAGTGTAAATCCATATCTGGCTTTTTCTAATCAGATTTATTTTCATGTAAAATATCTGATCTAGATCAACATGACTGGATGAATCCATAACTGGGTTATTGTATATTGGGAAGATGTTCATTTTTTACCCTAGAGTTTCTAAATGGTAGAGGGCGTGAGGAGCTCGGACAAAACGTTCCCTGTTCTTATCCCGCTACCTCTCTGCAGACTCCTCCCAGACGGCTTCTATTACCTGCTTAGAGAGACCGTCTCACTCTCTTTAATTTGGACATTTAAAGGGGTGTGGGTGTTTTTCTGTGTCTGAGGTTTCAGCTAATAATAAATTATTTCCTCACTGAGACAAAATTATAATGCATAGTGAAGCTAAATGTACCTGTTTGGTATAACAGCCACTGATACCATTAATATACACACACTTGGGTTTTTATAAAACACCTTTTTTCAGTCTTTAGTGTAATGTTAAAAGTAAAAGTATAATTTGCACCCTTTATTTTAAATCTATTTTTGTGATTACAGATGAAGGGAAAATAAACAGTTTAACCTAATGATTAGTATGTGAACCCAGTTTGAGAAAATATTCAAATCTTTGTTCAAGTTAAACCTGCTAAACAGCTCAGTGTCCTCACTTATGTTCTGTCCTCCTCAGTGTTGGTAAGGAAGCAGTTGGTCGTCCATTTCCATTGTCATCAAATTGTGTAATTTTGCAGTAGTGCGTAATTTGTCTGAGACAAATGGTGAACAGTGCAAAGGTTTTGATGAATAGACCGTAACACTGTCAATTACCAAATACTTTTGTTGGACAGTGTTCATTAATAGTTGTTTTTTCCCCTCCCTCATCATCATTTGTCTCGTTTGTCCTTCAGCTGAGCAACAGCGAGAGTACCCAGCAGCAGATGAGCTTCCTGAACAAGCAGCTGCTGCTCCTTGGGGAGGCACATAAGCTGTCTATGCAGGAGTTACAGCATGCAGGCACTGATAATACAAAGGTATGGTGGGAGGGAGAGTGTGTGTCAGATGCAGAGAGCTGCAAGATGAAGTACTGAGGTGAAGCAGGAGACACTGATTGGGCTTTTTGGGTGTCAAGTCAGACTATTTTGAAGTATTTTTATCTTCGCTGCAACATCAGCTCAGAGAGATAAAGTCTGTTTCTGAAATGTAAAGGTATTTTGACTTTGTAAAAGTAGATTCTGGTGCATGGGCAGATTACTTTAATTGCTTTTGCTTCAATATGATATGCAAGGATTACCTTTTTAAATAATAAAAGCCTTGTGAGTTGTTATATTCCTAACATAAATTGTGTGAATATCAACATAGATTTTCAAATTAAAGAGGACTTATCATGCAAAATCCACTATTTTACCCCTAAAATTAATGTGTTTGTGCAATTTTAAGTGTTTATGAAATATTGTTATCATTAAATTATTATTATGATTAAATTCATAATAATTTATTAATAAATTAATATTATTATTTATTACATCACAGTAATTGCTGTGGGTCTGCCAAATAAGGTCGTGGACTTCCTAGTAACCATTTTTGTGAATCTGATACGTTGAGATTTATAGTAAACTTACCAATAAAATGTTTCCCTGTCAGGGATTAGCGCATCGCTGCTATCGAGCTACAAACATGGCGGAACAGGGTAGAGTTGAACTTCCTGTGACCTGGAGGGGGGCGGGGCTTAATATGCCTCATTCATATTTAAAATGAGCGGACCGAAAAAATGTCGCTCTGAAGACGCATTGACTATCATGTAGAATAATACAATAAGATCTGAGGTTGAATCTGTTTTGAAACCTTTTAGTAGTAAAACAGGTCAAGTATACCTGAAACGCATCAGTATCTTACTGGAAATACATCATGTCCCAGTTAAATCACAAAACACGTGTTAAAAATTATGTGTTGCTTGAGGCTAACGACAATAAAGAATACCATTAGCAGGCTAGTGGTTAGCGTGCCGAATGAACTAAGTGGAATAAAACAACTTTATGCATCAGCAAATGTTTACCTGCATAATATTATCTGTGTTTAGTTATAAATAGACTAGAATACGTGCTGGAAAACATTTTCTGGCCATTAAAGAAAACAAAAAGACATCTGAACTTCTCCCACATTATGAATAAACAAACTACGGAAAGTCTGAATGGACAAAACAGTTCTTCAGCACAAGAGGTGCTTTTTCTTTTGCTGCAATAAGACAATAATGTAGTTAAAGATATAATCGTTTTACGCGTTTATGATTGTCGATATCAGGACAATAAGATTGATTTCTGATATCTTTAGAAACACAGACTTCATCATGTGGCTGCTTGTACTGATGAAGACCTTAGCAAAGAGCTGTAATAAAGATCAAACTGAATCGAATCAAAGATTAGATAATTATTGTTGAATTGAATCAGGAGACCAGTGAAAATACAGAGTTTTATTATGTAACAGCATAGAAAGCCAGGCTGCACTTTTAAAATGTTTGATAATCAATGATATTGATCAAAATAAGTTATGTCAATATATTTTTTCCAGTCCTGCTTGTAACTGTTTCACACGAGGCTTTCAAAGCACATTTAGTGCTTTTCATTTGTGCAAGTCAAACATTTGTACAGTAAATAATGAAAACATGTAATCGGACGTGTCTATCTCAAGTGGGTCGGACTAGTTAAATAATACAAACTAAGCTATAATGAGACTTTTCCCTTTGTTTTAATGCAAATGGATAGAAATTGTTCAGCAAACTGGTTAGCACCCTTTCCATCTTCTTTACTTTATCCAGATGAGTTGTTATAAAGTCACTGTGGATGTTTTAATTTGGACGTCTCTGCTGGATGTTTCATTATGAGGAAGAGTAGGACTGTGTTTAGAGGAAGAGGAGAGCTTTGAATATACTGTGTACAGCTGTGCAGATATCTAACGTGTAACAAATATGACTTTTACAGAACGTGAAAATGGACCATCGTTTTGTTCAGAGATCCATCCTACAGAGCTTTAAAGCTAAACTGTCTTTAAGACCCGATTCTGCTTCAGAACCACATTATTTCTATATCACTTCCTAAAACTATGAAAATGTTGCTACAACAGTTTTATGCATAAAGAACATTTTAAAAAGTTGCAGTCTAAAGAAATTAGATGACAATATTTTATTTATATATTTATTTGCAAATGAGAGAAAACAGTGTAACTATAAAACCTCAGGTCATTTAATCACAGCTATTTTAAACTACTGTAAAGCTTATTTAAATGTAAATACCTGTACATATCCGTGTTCTACACCTGGCCACCTGAACTTTTTCTAATATGATCTGCAGTTTTATAGAATAAAAACAGCTTTTCCACCTGATCGCTTCAGAAAGTCATAAATGCAATTATGTGGTACCACTAAGCGGTGAAGAAACATGGCTGCATGTTCAGGATTTTCTTCTTTCTTTTCCTTTTCTGTCACACCACTTAGGAAGCCCACATGCTGCAGGTGTCTTTTATGAAGGAAGTGGAAACACTAAGGCAAAGTCTGCTGGTTCAAGGGCAGAAACTGGAGGCAGCGCAGCAGAGAAGTGCTGAGTTGGAAACTCAGCTGTCTAAAAAGGAGCACCTCATTGCAGAGCAAAAGAAGTTCCTTGAAGATGTAAAATGTCAAGCAAAGTGAGTATGAGATCACAGGACAGTTGAAACGTCTCTAATATTATTTATTAAATAAAAACATGAGGGTGATTAGACATCCAGGTATGTTGGATTGCATTGACCTTACACTGTTTGCCTGTTGTGCTTTGCAGGACAGAGCTGCAGGCTTCAGACAGCAGATATCAAGCTCAAAGGAGAATCACTCAGCTGCTGCAGACTGAACTCCTGCAGCTTTACAGCAGAGTAGAAATGGAGGCTCCAACCAGCAGCACCGCCGCCTCCAGTTCACCTCCGGGAGGCAGAGCTGACAGACATGCTCCTGCAGACTCCAGGTTAGGCTGTTTGAATGCTTATTCCAGCTTTATACAAGTTTTGTTCTGGTACTTTTTTATGAACATGACTTACTTTGTACTTGCTATGCAGTTAATGCGGTTGACTTGTGAGCGTAATATATTTTAGGTTTTACAGCATCGTAATTAATCTTATTTTTAACCATATTTACCACATATATGCAGGAATTTGGTCCATTTAGTATGAAAAACATGCCTTCCTGTTAAACTGAATGAGCTTATATTGACTGCTGCATGAGGATTTTATTTAACATCTCATAATTTTGTCCTCCAGTATCACATTTCCAGATGGACCAAGTAGAGTTGTCACCAATGAGGACATGGACAGCAGATCGCCACATGACTCCCCTCGGGGCAACGGCAGCACTTTATTGCCTCTCCAACCAAAGGCGACCAACACTTTCCAGTCAACAGCTAACTCCATCAACGGAGGCCAAGACCTTACTCCGCCCCTGCTGATGGAGCCTACCTCGTCCTGTCCCCACAGCAACCCTCTCACCCCCTTGCCTGTGTCTGATGCCCCGCTCACCGTGGGCTCTTACCCCAGTGCCAAGAGCTTCCTGGGCATGAGAGCCCGTGAGCTTTTCCGCAACAAGAGCGAGAGCCAATGCGACGAGGAGCAACCCCCGCCGCGCCTGGCAGGCCTCGCCCACAGCCTGAAGACTGAGCTGTGCGTGGAGCCGCCCTGTTCGGGATACATCGCCACCATCGGCCCCCCATTTCCCCCCATCCCTCCCTCACCCCCTGTCACAGCCTCTGTCCCGGCCACTCCTCTCGCCGTGCCCACCATCGAGCACCCGTCTGAACCCAAGAGGCGAGTCTCAAGCCAGGAAAGCCCCCGCAGAAAAACGGGGACGGGACAAGCCGGTGGCAGGGGACAGGCGGGGTCCGGCCGCCCTCGGCAGCAGCAGCTAAAGATTATGGACTATAATGAAACGCATCATGAGCACGGTTAAAGACACAAGACCGAGCCGGGACAGAGGGTCAAACGAAAGGACAGAATGAAGTTTAACCATGGAGAAAGGCTACAAATTACCAACAGGAGTAACACGTCAGCAACTCGTTGGAATTCAGTGTTATTTGTCCCATTTCCCCCAAGTGGACAACAGGATTCCCCCCCAAATTTCTCTGCTTTGTTTTCATCTTCAGAACAATTTCATCCCCTCGAAAGAATGTCAAAATGCAGCAGATGTGTTGAAACACGCGAGACTTTTACATTTAAGACTGCTGACAAAGCTAAACTGAGGGGGTGTCAATGGGTTATTAAAAAGCTACATGTGAAACGGCAAGTCTCATGTTTACATGGTCAGTTCACCCCAAGTTTCACATTTTCCCTCCTGTTTTAACCCACTTCCTGTCTGATATGATGACAGTGGTACTCTGGATGCTTAAAGCTGAATTTGATCATTTAGATTTCAATGGAAATACTTAAACTTTAAAAAAAAAAAAAAAGTATCTTGTGGAAGAAAAAGCTTTTGTGATGGAGATTCTGCTCCCTTAAAAAGAGGAAATAATTGAAAGTACGTTTTGATCAGAAGGCAGAAATGTTAAAGTCGGGTTTTAAAAACCTGAACGAAGGATTTTATTCATCAATAACAATGGACCAAAGTGAGGAAAAATGTAAAGTCAACACCAAACAAATGGGAATAAAATGTAAAAACGGTTTTATATGTGGAAGGAAAACGATGTGCAGTGTCTCAGTATATTTACCAGAACTGAGTGGTAGTCTGTCTCAGCAGAGTCTGACTACAGAAATACACACGACTAACCACAACTATCTTCGTCTTTACAGTTTTCAAAATCGCTCCTGCCACAGAGAATAACCTCCCTCCAGTCTGAAAGCTGTGTGTCTGGGCAGGTAATTGGACTGTACAATTTGTTCTTTAGCCATCCTAAAATGTCAAGCAGTTCCTGTCACACCTAATCGCTGTGGGGCGATGGCATATTGTCCAGGTGTGCAAAAATAACTGGTACACACAAATGCTTAGTTCCCTCTGCAGATACACTTTATCCAGCAAAACATTTAATGTTTTCATGGAAATACTGAATTTCTGCATTAACTCAGAAAGATGCAATGAGGAGAGCAGATCAGATGGTATGAATTTGTAATATTTTATCCCTTTTTTTAAATTATAATTCAATTTATGCTTTTGTTTTATCTGATCAGCTAAAAAAAACAAGTCGAAACCTTAAAAATCATGGTGTTCTTTCTTGTAAACATTTGTTATCTGGTATTTTTTGAGTCTAAACATATGGGGTCCAATTAGTTTTCTCTCTGGAGCCCCTAAAAAACATGGGCTTTTTTTTATTTTTTTTTATTTTTTTTTGTCTTTGTAAGATGATTTTTTAAAGTTGTCTCAATCCTGTTGTCCACTTGGAATATCTGCTGTCATTATCTTCTGCCTCACTATCTAAAGCATGTTCAACAATCCTCTTAAAATGCCAACAGTAGTAGCTACAGCAAACCAAGAAGGTACAATCAGCACAAACGGAAGAAACCAGGACTCTGACCTGAGCTGGAAAATCTGGGATGACGTGGCAAAAATAAATAAAAAAAAAAAAAAAAAAAAAAGAGAAAAACATAAAGAAAGTTCCTAAAGCAGTGGCTTGTGTTTAACTGTGAACAATAAAGATCGTCTTCAATGTTTTGCACTACATTTTAAAGTTTTCTGGTGTTCCTTCATGAACCAAATTTTCCACATCCCTTTGTTACACTGCAGAGATCCATTTCTGTCAAGGGTGGAGTCAAGCTGCAGCATTTAGTGGACTTAAAATGAAATTTAATGCATCAGATGGCTGTTAAACACAGAAGAAGTTTCCTGCTTCCTGATAGAGTTATGAAAAGTTTATTCAAACTTTATTTAGTTATAAAGCCCTTTTCAGGTCACAGGCAACACAAAGGGCTTTAACATGATAAATATAATAAAATAACACCCCAAAAACCCTAATCATTACCCACCCACTCACTAATCTGTAAAAACTGCCGGTAAAAGGATTTCTATCCATCCATTATCTACCGCTTTGTCCCTAACGGGGTCGCCGGGGGGCTGGAGCCTATCCCAGCAGCCAACAGGTGAGAGGCAGGGTACACCCTGGACGGGACGCCAGGCCATCGCAGGGCTAACACACAGAGACGAACAACCACACACACACACACTCACTCCTATGGACAATTTAGAATCTCCAATCAGCCTATCCCCAAGGTGCATGTCTTTGGACTGTGGGAGGAAGCCAGAGTACCCGGAGAGAACCCACACTAACACGGGGAGAACATGCAAACTCCACACAGTAAGGTTCCCGGCTTGAAGTCTTTCCCACACCAAGGCTCGAACCGGCAACCTTCTTGCTGTGAGGAAATTAACAACCAATGATTGCAATTATAACTAAAATAATTACTCTGAAAAACAGTAAAATATTACATTATGCTGTGATCTCTATTACTTTTGCTCCAGGGTGAAATCTAAGTCACATTTATTTTTATATTTGGGGGGTTTTTTTAGTGCAAAAGGAAAGCAGATTTTATTCTACTGTGATATTAATGGATAAAAGTTATGTGTTAAGTTACGGTGATGCATTACTCTGCAGCACTGCATTTGTCTCTGCTAACAGTGACCCCAGAGAAACATAGAATTAAAATTGGTGCAGACCACAGGGGCGCACCAAGACCAGGAGATAATCCCCCATAAACAACTCGTGAAACTTTGGGGAAACTATAATACTGACGTTAACCATTTATGTTGATTGCACATACATTCCCCGTAGCCTAAAGTATGACAGCTAATAACTATACACAATGTCCAAAAGACAGACAGTTACCTTAATGTAAGGCTGAAAGGCTGAAAGAGCCAGCTGGACATAGCTTCTACTTCTAATATAGATAAGATAAAATAAGCTGGAGATGAGTTTACAATAACAAAATAATAAATAAAAGAAGCTGCCAATCAGGCAGGATAACCCAGCTCCTCTGTTACACCTGCTGGAGAAGATGCAAGGATGGTGGTCATTGTCACTAAAACTGAGTCTTGATTTTCTGCTAAGGTAAGACATGCTATAATTTATATCCACTTTATTTGTGGTTCACTTCCTTTCTGCTATCATTGCTTATTATATTCAATATATAACAGGTCTCAGACTGAGGGTGTGACTGAAAAGGTGGAGCCTAAAGTTTTCAGGTAGAGGCAGAGCGGTGAGGTCATGTTTGTTTTGCCTAAGCCAAAACCTTCTCTTTACAGGAATAAAGCAACAAAAAGCATGGGTGACAAATAAAACTACTTCAGGGTTTGTTCTAAGGTATTTTAGGGATGGTTTTAGAGCAGGGTGGGGAACCACCAGGGCGTAACCTATTTGGGGGCGCACGAGGCACAGTGTGATCACAGGCCACAGACAGTAAAAACTGCTGCTTCCAAATAAATAATATTTCAATTATGAAATTACACATAGCGTATGTATAATTACATTTACTGGGTTATGTTAAAAAAAAGGAAACAAAAAGGAAAACACAAATCAGCCAAATCAACAGGAGGTGTGAGTCATCTTCACTCTTGGTGTTTAACAGGCTTAAAGGTGATGGTGTCAAGGAGTGTAGGGTGTATTATGAACATAAAACCAAAGAAACCTTCTGGTGCTCAGTTCAGAAAAAGAAAGGGGAAAAAAAAAAGGAGAAACGCTCAAAAGATAAAGGTATGCAGATTTCTGAGTGATGTTAATTAATACCTGTAATGAAACAGAAGCCTTTATGCTATATATTATCCTCTTGCTAATGCGTTGCTACTTAGCCACAAAAAAGACTGTATTTGGTTTTTCCTTTTAGCTTTAGCTAGCAACTATTAAAATGTGATAGTTAGAGTTTGATTTATATAGTTTGAGTTTGCCACACAACCAGTGCAGGTTTACATGGGCCTGTTAGCCTGGAAATTTGGTAAGTTGGTTCATGTTAGTATGGACCCTAACATTCATGCTTTATGTATTAAATTGTAGTGTGTTATTCTTCGTTATTAAGATCTTAACAAATATTAATAATTTATGCATTAACATAGTTTATTTTAATTGGGTAACTAACACATGTTACCTAACTTGCATCTTATATTCTATAATTGTACATTTAGGGGCACTTATACAATATTTTGGAGCAGCTCCCACAATTAACACGAATTGACTAATAACACTATTTAGTCGTGTGTGTATAATGTTTTTAATTTAGTAAACTTTAAAGTAGCGTAATGCTTTGCCAGGAACCTATTCTCTCAAGCTAAGCTAAGCTAAGCTAACTGCTCCTCAACTGGCTCCAGCTTTTTAGTTTAAATAAATAGGAAATCGGAGAAAAGTTGATGTGTCCGAACTGTGTTGACCTGAGCTGGCATAGAAAGCTTAAACAAATAATAAAATAGTATTTTTTGTTGTATTATCTTTTATCAATGTGAAACTTATTGGAAATTCTGTTTACACGGAAAGATAGTCATTAGACTATTTTTGCCAATTTCTTTTTTAACTTTTGCACTTTCCACATCAAGTTAATTTTCTTTAATTTAATTTTATTAACTGAAACTCTTTCTCCTGTCTTGATTCCCAAACGTTAAAGGCCACTTAATCAGCTTTATTTTTCCTTTTGGCGTGATGTCTCCACTAGAGGTCGCTGTTACTCCAAAAACGGACTCCAGAATCTTCCGCCATATTGGATCAACAGGTACATCAGTCTGATAAATATCCTGTTACACTGTGGATGATTGAAGATGATTCAGGAGCTTTAGCTATGCTGGAAGGTCAATATGCCCGTATGACATCATTACTACTGATATTACCAGCTCTTTATATTTATTCCACTCCCACCAATATGTGTGTATATATATATATATATATCACTGTATATCTTTTTAAAAATGTATTCATTAATTTATTTTAAAAAATGTACATTTTTATACAACTCATTATAAAGCACTGATTTTGTTGTGAAATGTTATATTTAAAATATAAAATCAAGTGATTCAAACTAAAAACTAAAAAAGCTGACAAATGAACAGTTAAGCTATAATTATATTAACAGTAAAGCTCCATAAAATGATCTGATTATAACTTTTATCCTTCATAAATTTAGCTGTAATATTTTTACATGTATGAAGCCGAAAAAAAAGATTTTTGCAAACTCCTGTGTTGTTTTATGTGTGTGTGCATGTATATGGGTGTTAATGACCGCTTGAGTTTATATTTCTACAGCCTCCAAATCTCTGGTCCTTACCGGTGCCTCTCATCCTGCTTCTGGGACTGATTCTCTTTCTGTGTGTGAGTACAACCAACCAAGTGTGATTAGTTTATCAAACGTGTGCATATGTATTGCACGAGAGACAGTAAAAAAAAAAGAAAAAGTGGTATGATTAATTTACCAGCATTCCACAGGGTCAAGGAAATTGATGCAGGATAATTGGGCACATTGGGAATCGTTGGCAATTTGTGCTTTCAGACTCTACTTGAGAAATTAGATGTCAGTGCAAATGTGAAATTGCTCCTCAATGTTCTCAAAGATTCCATGAAATTTTAAATATAAATCTTAAGTATATCCAGCAGAGGGATTTTTTTTCCTTTTTTTCCCTGCCAACTTGAAATGAAGCCCTGTGAAAATGTGAAAATGATCTGAATGAAGTGAAAGTGTATGAGGTTTGGGGGTGGGTGGAGAAGGAGGAGCGAGGAGGAGGAGGAGGAGGAGGAGGGGGGGATCCAAGCTTGTGTAAAGTTCGGGGCTGCACTCTGAGGAGGACGTCGGGGCTGCTGCTTCTACTAAAACCCTCATGCACGCATTCATCACATTCTTTTCTGACAGGAAGTAAAGTTTGAATTTATCTGAAGACGAGTAATTATGATGCTCAAGATATGTACACCTATAATGTAAAATATATGTGAAAAGCTGCGCGGCAGTGCTCTTCTTTTCCCTCTGTTGTCAGTGTGCAAGGTACCAGCACATGACATGTGTTTGCATGAGTGAGAATAAATTAAACAGGAGTGAATAATTGATGGAAAGAAGCTTGTATTTGTCAAGTTGAGGAGGTAACAGACGGATAAAGTTAGTATATGTTCTAGTTTGTCATCTCTATAGCACATTATCTTCCTGCAGTGGTCATCAGTTTAGCCTCAATTAAAAGGATTACTACTAATAAATAAATCATTATCATCCGCATCACAGAGTCTGATCAAAATGTGTTGGAAATGTGATATTTATGCAAGATCAAAACAAACTGATTGCTTAAAAAGTCTTGCTCCAAACTCCTAGTTATATTTATTAAATGTTAGTGTTTATTCCTCATGGACACACAGTGCAAAAGAAAATGCTAAACAAGAGTATTTTTGGTAAGCATACTACATACTGACACAGTGAAAAACGGCTTCATTTGTCCTCATTAAAAGCTTAAAAGTCCATGAATAAATAATCATTAAAGAGGATACTTTCCCCCGTTTTTTTGTTTTTTTTTATCTTCGGCCTTATGCAAAATAAACTCACTGACTAAATAAATATGCTCCATAAAGGCTGTTTAGAACAGCCTCCCCCCTTATACTTCCACATTTAGATGGCTGATCTGCACCTAAAGATCAGATCCTACACTGGCTGTCGGTTTTGGAGGGAAAAATTGGACCTCCGAGAGTCAACTTAATGCAATTAAGTGAGGATGATGATCCTTTCTCTCTCTGTGCTGCTTGAATCACTAAGCAAGGCGGAATCCAAACTTAAAGGCAAGAAGAAAAGAAAAGAGCTGGAGATGAGCGCACAGACCGGTCCCAGCGGTTTAATTATTTTAATTATCTCTCCTCTTTCAGCTTCCCTAAAAAAAGAGGCCATTAAAGGATGCCCGTTTGGGTTAATCTGATTAAAAAAACAAGATGGAGGGAGAGATGAAAGGCTGCAGATGTCAGTGCTAATCAGGGGAGTTAAAACTGCTATTTGTGAACTGGGACGGTTGTTAAAGTGGGTAGAAAGTGCGTGCAGTGTGAGCGCTTCTTTTCTAAATGCGTTTTCCGCTCACTTCAAAACACCTCCTTCCTGCAGCTTCTGTTGATAAACTCCCTTGCAAGCATCTCCTCGCTAACGCCATGTTTAATTCTCCGTCACATCAGGTTTCCGAGTTGGCAGCAGGTCAGGCGAGCAACGCGCTGAAGTTCAGTCCCAAGCGATGCCAGTTATTTTTCATAAAGGCATTGAGCATGGGATGAAAGGAGCATTAGAAATTAGCAAAAAACACTGAAAGTTGAACGAGAAGGAAGCGAAGCAGCTTCTTTATTTGTACCGTTTCATCAAAATTCACCCAAAGACTAAAATACTTATTTATATATAATGAAAAAAAAAAGGGACTTGAACTTTCCGCCTGCTTTTTTCTAAACAAGACCGATGTGATGAAGGGAGGAAAAGCTAGCAATTAGAAATGTTTTTAATTAAACATTATCCCTTTAGTGTCTGTTTACCACTGGGGAAAAAGCAGTTACGATATCCTCACCACACTTTTTTTTTTTTTAAATGCTAAAATCTCTCCGTGAAACGTTGCCTGGTAGGATGAGATGGAAATGATTTCTGCTTTGCAATAATTCAAGACATTTAAGATGCCAGATGCGTCGGCTCCACTTCGCTTAGCTAGGTCCACTGCAACAGCGTCAGCTCTCATCATGCTAAAGTTTCCCTGACTGCAGAGCTTTGACATTTGTTCAGGCAGGAATGAGCACAAAACCAGCACAGGTGTTGAGCCACAGCATGGCGAGAGAGGAGGGAGGAAAAAAAAACCAACAAAGATCTACTTTCAAACTAAATCAAGCAGAAGGAATGTCCTGAATGTGTACAGAGATGGACGGGAGCCCATGCAATATTAAAGCGCCATGTCTGGCAATGCCAAGCGTGCCACTCCTCTCCGCAGCTCCCGCCCTCTCGGCTTCCCGGCCATCGGCTCTTCCCTCAAGGTGACACTTCAAAGCGGGCACGCAGACGTGGCAGGCCTGGCTGTCGGCATGGAGCCAGCCCTCCCAACCCTCTCCTTCCTCTTTTCTCTCCCACCCACCACCCATTCTAGCCCACTACCCCACCACCACCTCAAAGACACTGCTCCATACCCCTGCTGGGCCAGGTCAGCGCCAAGATCCACACCGCTCCCCGCCTCGGGAGCCGCTGTCAAGAAAAAGGAGGGAAAAAAAAGAACCCTCCTCTATGCGAGCTTAATTAATAACGGGCCATTCCTAATAATGCAAACCTTCTGAATCTGCAGCCTGTTTCCCTCTGATCCGATTGGTGAGTTGTGAGGCCTCGACAGAAGGCAGACAAGGAGAGGAGGGCTGGCTGGGGATGCATCCAAATCATTTGAATTTCGATGATTGGAATTCACATGCATTATTCTCCCTGCTTTATAACCTATTTTCTGTGTTGTACAGCGTGTATCCCTGCCCGTCTGGGTTTTTTTTTTACCCCCTTATCTTCTCTTTTTGAAAGATGTCTCTCTTCTGCAAATGATGGGAGGCATTCGAACTGCGAGGGAAAAAGCTAAATGCGCACACAGACACGCGCCGTCTGCATCAGCTGGATCCAGAGTCTGTAATCACCTGTCAAAGTCGGAGGGAGAATTTTACTGAGCGCACGGTGATCGATATTTTCCGATCTGTCTGGCCGCATCGGCCTCAAAATGAAAAGCGGGGAGCAGCAGACAAGGCGGCGCAGGCAGGTCGTGGGGAGGTCTGCTGCACTCCTGTTTGATGTCTGTGAAAGGACTCATCAGTGTGTAGAGCCGAGCCGAGCCTTGGCACGCCAGGTCACCATCGCCTCACCCTGAGCGGCACACGGCTGATGGTCTGATGCTGGGGCGAGCGGGGCTGTTGTGTTTTTTTTTTTCAGGTGAGAAGACGGATCTTTTCTGGCAACCTGGCCTTCAACTTTTTTTTTTTTTTTTTTCCTTTCCTCCCCTTTTCTTTTAATAGGGCTGCAGCTCTGGCACCTCACAGGCCCGCTCAGTCCGATGATGAGGAGGGGAAGTCGTCCAAACTCACTCCACCTCCTCCTCCTCCTGTCAGTCCTGAGCTCATGTTGCTACTGTATTTTTATTCACCGCACGCGCTCTTCTTCCTCGCCCGTTGCATCCTTGATGGGCTGAGCTGGGAGGAAAAAAAAAAAGAAAAGTGCAGGGCTAAACAACCCCGCGTGCCTGGAGAAGGTGCGGTTAAATGGTACACAGCTCGGGAACATAAGGTGTACACGTACGAGCTCAGCCACAAGAGCTTTGCAGCATTTAGGGCAAAGAGCTGGGTGCGTTAGCTGACACGCTGATATAATTAGGTCGTAATAAATAAGAAAGTCAACAGGGAGTGAGGGTTTGTCTCACCAGTGGCCATTAGAGAAACCACATAGGTTGCTTTTAAGGAAAAAGTCACCCGGTAACACACACACATCCCTCGCTTCCAGCGTGTTTTCTCATGCATTTGCTAAGTGTCCTACTTGCAGAGTCCTTATAGGTGTTGTTCTAAACCCCAGAAGCCTGGCCCTTAAAGTGAGCTAACTGGGATAGTTGTAGGCTCAAACCAACCTTAATTAGTACGCTTACTGCACAGCGAGGGCAGGTACGAACTCAAGCCTCTTCTCTGCAGCTTCCCTACCATTAAGCCTCTTTTAGACGATGCTCTAACCTCCCACAATGACTCGGTAATTCACTTCATTAGCTTTCAATTCTCTTTTTTAGTTTTGGCAAAGTGGATGAGGCTTAGTTTTGGCCTCTGTTGAGATAATAGTCTTAGAAATCGGTTAATCTTGTATGTCTGTGTTTTATCTCCACCAGCGTTGTTGTTTTTCATGAGTGTTACCTGCTGTTCATCTTGGCGACATGCATGTGCATGAGCAGGATGTAATGAGTCAGGCATCGGGTTTTAATAAGCAGAGCTTTACCCACAGATCCTTCTGTGATTTGCATCCGTGTCGGACACGAGGCGTAAAGCGGGGTGATTGATTCATGGCTCGTCCCATATTGGAGCTAGAGAGAAAAGAGAGGGAGATAGAGGATGGGCTGTAGATTTATTATCACGCTCCGCGACAAAGAGAGGAAGAGAGTGTGCATATGTTAATCCGCTGGCTGAACGATGATCAAAGACTGGAACAAGCTGAGCCCTGCTGATCGCCTCGGGGCAAACGATGCTCTCCAAGCAGCTGGGAAAGTGTGCAGACGAGGAGTAAACAGATAGTTAGAAAAATCAATAGCTGAGGTTTCGGGTCATGGCTTGGTGTGAAGGTCAAAGGAGGCTGGTTTGAGCAGAGCGAGCAGGGATGTCTGGAAACCAGTGATGCATTTACAGCCGAGCCGTATCCAGGAATGATGGAGGCTGCAGGCAGGTTTAGGCTGCTGCAGTCATATCAGTGATGGGTATATTTAGATGCATTAAAAACATGAAAGGGATTGGTTTGATGGTTCGTCCTCCAGTGGCGAGTGGCTTGGGTGTGTGTTTAGACTGGGGACCCTGCATCCGCTCATTTGGGTTTCAAAGGATGTGTGTGTGTGTGAAAACACCTCGTGAAGGTCTTGTTTGTTCATTATTTATTATTTCACCTTCTTCTTCAGACTGACCCAGAGTATTCCCATGATGCCTCTCTCTCTCAGATGCTTGGGGAATTTGTGGTAACCCTCTAAACCCGTCCTTAAGATCATATTTAATTTTCATTTTTTAAAATTTCATGGTCAAGAGCATCTTAATCTCCTGCAAGTTTAATTTAGATAATGTAAATGGCACCTTTTCTCTCTAGAACTGACATTAAAACTCAATTGGACAAATAATAATTTAATTTTTTAGTGTTCTGTTTATTATAAATTCATGTCTTTGTCTGCCTGTCGCTGAATAATTAAGACGGCTTAGCTTTTTACCCCCAAACTATGGCGTCTTTTAACTTCCTCCACTTGTGAAGCGGATTGTTTTTGTGATTAGTCACTTTGTTTAATCTGTTAATGATGGCATCCCCTCAGGCTAAATGCCTTATTTGTGCTCACCAGTTTATTTATTCGTTTGTACTTTTGACGTGTTAATCTGCATAAACGGCGTAGAGCTCCGTCAGGACCCTCGGATGTCTGGCTGCACCTGTCAATTACTACAAATCTAAGACACAAGGAAGCAGCCACCCAGGTCTTCGCACCTTGATTTGGGTGAAAATCGGCCTGTCAGTCAGATCTTATCCATCTTCTCCTGTGAGAGATGCTGATTTGCAGACATTATCTCTACCTTACATCTGCAATATTATCTCCTTCATGCTTGCATTAGTTAAGAATATTTTTATAATACAACATTTTAGTTCAACGACAAAATATCTTTTAGTGTTTTAATTGATTATTTACTTTGTACTTTTTAAAAGTAACATTTTCTATAAAAACATGTTATTAA
>JBAMIG010000020.1:18253544-18266293 GCA_037177335.1 Kiunga ballochi | reverse complement strand
CAAATTTCTTTTTTTCATGCACCTGCTTTTTCACAGTAAATGGATAGGTACATTTAAAACATTTAAAGTGACATTTTGTTCAGGTAAGAATTTTTCTTTAGTATAGAGAATAACCAAAACAAAAAAGATGAAAGTGTTTATTTGATCATATTTTATTTGTAAGTACATTTAAACCTCATCTTCACACTTGGGTAAAGTTTTAGTTAAATGAGAATTTTAAAGGCAAAGAAAGAAAGCTGCCAAATGATCAATGTGTGAACCTGCATGGTGAAAGTTTAAAGGGTTCAATCTTAATATTTTTCTTATTTAATGTCAAACCCAAAATTATGACTAGATTAAGAAGTTCCAAGGTAGGATATTCATTATGAATCTTTTTAAATATAATTTTTTACTATTTGAGAATAACATTCAGAATCTGTATGAGGATAAACATGCTCTTTACATGTTAACTGTATTAAAAGACGTAATGATTTGAAACTGCACAGATCACAAAAGGCTCATTGGTAAAAGAAAAGGGTATAAATCACAAATCAAGCATTTATGGTTCTGTATTTGACCAATAAAATGTCTGCGACCGTTAGATAAACGATTTGTACACAACATTTCTAAATAATTTTTTTGAACTCCTAAACATAAAGCCAGTTTAAAATTGTAGATCTGGGCCACCTTTTAAAAAATTGTCTAATTTGACTAATAATCCCCCAGATGC
Source organism: Kiunga ballochi (assembly GCA_037177335.1). Classification (NCBI taxonomy): domain Eukaryota; kingdom Metazoa; phylum Chordata; class Actinopteri; order Atheriniformes; family Pseudomugilidae; genus Kiunga; species Kiunga ballochi. Next base: position 18,265,584 of record JBAMIG010000020.1, on the reverse strand, counting down.
TCTAATATATTCCTGAATATTCGTTCATTGTCAAAGGGAGATTATGTGAGACACTCCCCCCACCTTAAATTGATACGCCTATTAATAATTTGAAAAACAAATAAATTTGAAGTGTTAATTTTTCATCAAAATTTAAAAGAATACTTTATGGAGATTGTGGCTTCTCAAGAATTAAAATATTACCATTACGTCACATTAGAGAAATGGTTTTCTAAATGTTAATAGATGTTTTACTAGTAAATTAATTATTCCGAAAGGTTTCTGTGCAGAATAAAATAGATTAATCTATAGTCATTTGTAAACATGGGTTTCCACTTCTATTTCACTTTAACAAGGAAATCCTAAATCAGGCATCATTATGTAACAAAAAAGGCGATTGGGTGTTGCGTAACTGCTGTGGCCCCGCCTCTTTTTTACTCCGCGCATCCTCAGTAGCAGTGTAGACGCCGCCATTGAAGGACCCACGATTAAGAGGAAAGGGTCAGAGGCACTTCGACAAGCAAACCTTGCACGCTTCTACGTTCTTCAACCGCAAGTTTGGCTTCAGCTACCATTTTTATTTTTTAACTCGCTTACTTGTCCTATTATCTGTGGATAAATTTGGCTGACAATTGCGAATACTGTCATTATTAAAGAGCGTGTGTTTTTTTTTTTTTAAACGGATTCTAGAAGTAACGGGCGGTGGAGAACCTGAGCTAGCAGCAGTTATAACAAGGCTATAGCAGGCTAGCTAACGTTAGCTAGCGACCTGGCTAGCTGCACACGAACTGAGCATTGCTCAGTGGTGGGGTGGGGGGGGCGGATTGCCGACATTGTCGTTTGATGGATCCGAGAATCGCCTGGTTTCAACCAGAACAACGTGGACCCGCTAACGACCTGTGGATGCAGATCTGGGAGACGACACAGGGGCTTGGATATTTGCACGTAAATAACAGTTACACCACTGTACCGCACAGCACGTCGAGCCTGAAAGCGATCGTTAACGGGGCGTCGGGAGCCGTCTTCACGAGCAAAAACGGGGTACTTGAATCAAACACCGGTTTTGGAGAAGTCAAGACTCAGGGGATGTCTGCCTCAACGGGGGACGGAGAAATAACAGAGCAGCGGGACTTTATACCACTGGACACAAATAGCAACCACAACAACAGAGCCCCTGGCAGGGGCGGTGTCGGCGGAGGGGGGCAGCAGCAGGGCAGCGCGGTCGCTGTGCTGTGGAGGGGACTCACGGACGGACACCCCAACAAAAGAAAAAGAGACAATAAAGCTAGCACTTTCGGATTCAATTCCAGCCTCCTGAACAGTGGCGACGGCTCCATTACAGGAGGATATGAAGGTTACTCGGGCACGCCTTGGAAAGTCAGGAACTACTCTGAAGGAGTTGTCGGGTAAGACAGAGTTAGTAGTTATTAGTATATTAAATTGGCTCTTAATTATGAAAACCCTGGTAGAGGTTATTGCACGAGGTGAAAGTCCTCTTAAATAAGTGTTTATTGCACCAGATGAGAAACTTTACCTGTGAGTCTGAAGACAGGTAGAACTAGAAACGATCTTCGTGGGTTTATTTATATATTTAAACGCAAATAATGAGGGAAGATTGCTGAGTTTGTCACAACACACACAAGCAAGTTTGTCTTTTTATAATAGATCTTTTTTTTAAGTGCAGAACTGCCATATAAGACAAGGTATTTTAAGGTATTTTAATAAACAAGTATATACATATGTATATGTATATATATATATATATATATGTATATGTATATATATATGTATATGTATATGTATATGTATAATAAAATTTTAGGGATAAAAAATAAAATGCAACAAAATGATCTGTACTGATAAATAGGAAAATCTTACATGATTTAAAAAAATTGTTTTGGCTCAGTTTCTAAATTGTGTTATTCCCTTATGTCATACTGCAGTGTTAGATGGACAATACTGTTTATAAATCTGGCTTTTTGTTGGTCCGTTTTCTTTACTGAGCTTAAATCTATTTATCTAAATTTGAATTGAGACAGAAAACTTTTTCTTAAATCCTGCACAACAAGCTAAATTTCTCACTGAAATCTGAGCAGATACCTTAATTTGCTACTTTTAGTTTGTATGAAATTGCTCTTTAAAACTGACTTCCTCTCTTTGAAGTAAAGCCCCCCCCAAAGCCCTCCTCAGACTCCAGTTCATTACGATTCTGTAGGCTCTGTTGGATGCGCCGGGGGTCCAACACAAAACATTATGAAAATAATAATGATCTCACTTTCACGCTTGTTTCTCGCTGCCCCGGCTGCTTCCAGCGGTTGTCAGTGTTGATGGGAATCATTAGAAGGGTCGGCCTCTCTCATCTCTACTGACGATGAGCGGCTGCTGCAGGAGGGACCAGGGGAGCGCGAGGAGGACAGACTCCGGCGCATTAACCATCACCGGCAGCACCATCCAGAAGTGCATCTGCTGCTCTAGGGAGATGGTGCCTCCTGTCAAACAGTAGAAGGACCCTGCTTCGCCTTCAGTGTGCAGTTATGTGTGTGTGTGTGTGTGTAAATATATGATACGTATGTGTGTACATCCTACAGTATATATAAATGTGTATGAATCCCGCTGTCTACATAATCCCCCGCAGTCTCAGCTCACTCCCTCTTTCCTTTACCTCACCCTTTTGTCTCCCCCCTCACTCTATTCCTCACTGTGTCACTCCATATATTCATGAAATTCCTGTTTAGCATGCATGAAAATAGAGGGTGGAAGAAAAAAAAACTAAAACAAACAAAACAAAAAAAAAAAAATACAAACAAACCAAACGGGGTGAATGTTGATGGAGGAGGAGTTAGTCTCGTCTGGTGGAGGAGCTGCAGCCTGGCCCCTCAAGGGACATATACTGGAAGACCCTGATTCCAGCTTCCTTTAATATTTTCTTTCTTTTCTGTCCTGCACCTACCGCTTTTTCTTTCTCCTTCCCAGCATCAATTCTGCCCCCCCACTCCTCACACACACACCACCTACTTGCTGCCTCTCTCCCCTCCATCTTTCCTTCACCGTGTCAACGCCAGTTACAGGCAGAAGAGCTCTCCTTCTTAAATAATTCACAAGTTGATTAATAGACTCACAAGGGTATAATTAGGCAGGGGAGAGACGGTGGCTAGTGTAACCAGTACAGTGCTTAGGGGAATTACAGAGCGGGGTTATTGAGGAAATGGAGAGTACCAATAAAAAAAAAGAAATGAAATGAAAACCATGGCTGCATTGGTGGACTCATGAAGGGAAAGGGGGGGAGGAGGGAGAATGGGGGGCACCTTTTTCTGAGGCTATGTGTTGGATATGAGGCAGCCTCTCCAGGAGCATGGAGCCTAGGGTTTGTTTGATGTGGAAATTGGACAGTTTGAATCCGTCTCCTTTAATTTTTCACAACTTACAGGCCCCCCTGGGTGCCTCACATTTCTCTTATAGGATATAAATTAGTATTTTTTTTCTGCTTCACCCCCTTTCTCCCTTTTTTTTGCCTTACACATCACCCAGGTACCCCTGAATGTTTTTTTTTTTTTATTCTCTTCGCTGAAGAGAAATGCAGCTTCACCTCGATGTTTGTCAAACAGTCAGTCATCAGCATAAAACTTCACTTATGTTGCCTCTAAGGCATCTTTTGTATTCTGAAAGGGAAGTGCTTTCCGCTGCCAGACTGGTCTTCAAAACAAACAAACAGAACAATGGAGCAACAGATCTCTCAGTTCAGACATCGTATTTTTGTTGTGGTGATCTCTGTCTGCCTCGCTTTTGCTGTTAAAATAAAATGAAAAGAAGCAATAGAAAAACACCCCCGACAGGTACAACACTGCCTCTGCGTTTCGTCTTTCCCTCCTTCTCGGGAACTTCTCTGTGAGTTTAAGCACTTATATTGGCTACACACAGTTTTTTCTTTGGATTGTTCCCTTGTATTTATTTCATTGTCAATATCTGAAATTGGCTCCTACGGTTCTGGAGTTACCCCCCCCATAACGGGACTTGCCAGTATCCAAACAGACTGACGTGTCCACCCTGACACCCTGACGCACCGACTCAGGGCGGACTTTGATGTGCGTCGTGTCTGCTGGCATGTCGACGTGTCGGCTCTAATTCAAACTCTTCTGTTAGCTTCTCATCATGTCTGCTCCAGATGTTGCACTGGGTGTCAAAATGGATCCCTGCTCCTGAGAAAAAAAAGTGGAAAGCAACATATTTCTCTGTTTGTTGAAACTGAAAGATATACTTTGAAATTCCTTTCAGGCATTCAGGAGGAGATGAGCCCAGTGCACGCCTTGATGCCATTGCTGATTTCATTTCATGCTTGTTATCTGCGCTGAATCCTCTGACATGACTGCCAGCAGAAGAAATGCTGTGCATATTAGTTCATTTGGTTCTCTCCTTGTCTGCATTTGACAATAGTGCATTAATTATCCTTATTGTACCGTGTAATTGGCCTTTCTTTTTACTCCCCAGCAGACGACTAATGACTTCTTGATATTTTTCTGGCTGTGAAGATACCCTACCACCAGGAGGCGCTGAGAGAGGAGCAGGACCCCTGTGTGTTGATTTATTTATCTGTGTCTGGATTAAAGTCTGTATACCTGATAAAGGGGATGTCAGAGGAGCTCTGACAGCCACAGAGGCAGAAGAGTGTGTGCGATTTGGTCGCTGCGTCGGCAGAAACAAGGAATGTCGATGGCATCTTTGAAGTCTTGACAGACGAGAGCCTCTGAACATCCCCTTAATCTTGCCTTCCCTCAGAAAAGCGTGCAAGCAGGCAGGTTGTGAGCGCGCTCAGCTCCCTGTTTGCCTTATTCTCTTAATGACACAAACCATTCAGCGACCACGCATGATAGCATTTCATCTAGCATAATGTGCGGTGGCTGCTTACTTCAAACGCTTCGGCGCCTCTCAGCGTTAAGCCGGCTGGAGACGGCGAGAGCCAGGACACGAACACACCAGCCCTTCTGGCTTGATACGATGCTGTGTACTGTATGCTGTTTGATTGTGCTGATTGTTTGTGAGGGCCCACCTTAAGCAAATACAAAGAATCTGTCTTGTGTGAATTTTCTGGGGATCAGATCAATGGGAAGAGGTCTGTTACGCACCTGACTGATCTGTCTGCCAGCAGCGAATCAGGTGCTGGAAATGACCTTTGAAGCACTGCTTCTTATAAAAAAAAAAAGGCAATGTCAGGAAACTGTGACCTTACTTTAGTGTGAAATGTTTCTTTAGTTTTTCTTCTTGCCACCAATCTTAATTTTCCTCAACATCTAGGATGATGCCAGAACAGGAGTGCAATCTAAAAGAAATATGAGGGTCGTTGGATGTGGAGGACCACATCCAAGAGGGCGACGGGGTTAATTACTCCATTACTGGGTGGCTCAGCGAGGAGCTGTTTAAACAGGCCCCAGTCAGCAGGGGATTAGGCCTCATTACTCCAGCTAAAGTTACGCCTACGACCCTTCCCAGCTACCTCTTACTGCAGGTTTATCAGGTATTCTGTGAAATATTTACATGGAGGGAGGAGAGGGGAAATGTAGGAAGAAAAAGAGATTAAGACAAATTGGAGGGGAAGGACAGGTGAAGGGAAGAAGAGCGACTAAGCAAGTAAGACAGGGTTTAACTCCAGCGGATCGCCTGCATCATCACCTGAGCTCCGCCAAGGCTACAATTATCCCCCAAAATGCCCAAGCGTAGCAAGATTAAGATCTGACGGTCAGGTTACCCTCCCTCCCACCGAACCGAACCCTGTGGTCATCTTCATACCCTTGCCTCTCCACCGTCCTCCTCCTCCAGGTGTCTGATGGCACTCTGATAATGACGTGCTCTCATTTACAGGAAGGATGGGCCACTTGGAATTAGGTCGATGTTTGTGCTCCACGAGCAAAGCATAGTGGGTCAGTTTACCAGGTCTGTAGACCATGAAATACTTTGGTTTACAGTGACAGCCTATGACATCGTGATGAAAGGGGTTGTTATGAAATAGGTCAAGTGGTGTTACGGTGTCTCGGGTGTCTGAATGATGCCAGCTCATCACAAAAACCACATTCTGCTTATTAATATAAAAACTTTAACACAGTTTCTATGATTGTTGAAATAGTTTAATTATGCAGACAGTAAAGCATCACATGAAGAGAAAGGTTTAAAAATGAACTGTACTTTATGAAGATCATCTGTTCAACACATGCAATGACATGATAGCAGCTCAGTACGTTTAGTCCCGTAGGCACGGTCATGAAAACCCGCTGAGGTTTAAACTGAGCATCAGAATGAGGAGGAAAGGGGATCTTATTACTTTCAATGAGGTATGGTTGCTGGTCTGGTTATGTCACAACCTGCTTCTCTCGCTCAGTGTCTGATTATGTCCTCATGTTCACAGTGCAGCATCTTCTCATGCTTCCAACAGGATACAGCACCATGCATAGTGCTTTACAGCAACATTAAAACATTCAAAATCAGAAGCGTAATCTCAGATAAAATCTAAGAAATTAAATAAAATCTGCTAAATTAATCATCAATTCCATCTGAAATCATCTCCACTAAAAAGGCATGTTTTATTCACTTCCTAAAGAATAAAATAAGTATACTTATTTTATTCTTTTACCTATCCTAACGCTTGAAAGTCATAAGCCTAATAGTGCCAGCATATGCACATTTCACATTTAACACACTAAATTTGGCGGAATATTTTTTATTTACCGGAGGTCAGAGTAAACGGAGGGATAGATCTCTTTTATTCTCCAGTATCGTCACTCTGCTGGGTGGAATTGTGTGACAAAATAAGTGGAGCTTTTCAAAGCACAACAAACCCAAATAAGCAAATACCCTGAAGAAAACCGGACCAAAACCCCTGCAACCCACAACTTTACAGAAAAACAAGGTCAAAGTCTCTTACAAGAAGCTGACTTGGCAACACTGGTAGGTACCTTGAGATGTAATGCAACTGTTAGATGCATGTTTTCTCCAACACACCTGAATATCTGTGTTGCAAACTCACACTTCTGGCCAGAGGGACTGTTGAAGGAGATGAATTAGAGTCCATTTTCTTATAAGCAAAATTGCTTACTTATGGGACATGGTCGCTCAGCTTTATGTTTAAATCCAGGACAGAAGTGTGTCTCTTCCAGCTGCTGGACAGACAAAGCAGTGGCTACCACAGAAGAAATGTCTATCACCACCACAACCTGGTTTTTTACAGTCAATTTATAGTTTTATTATAATAGTGTCCGACAACTTAACCGTCAACCTTAACAATAAAACATATCAAGTGTTTTTAAGTTTTACTTGAGTCTGGCAAAGTCTCTACTTTAGTTCTGATTTTGTCTGTGTGGAAGCATCCATGGTGCAAATCTTAGCTTATTGCCTAATATTTAAACAAAAGTACTTTGTGTTGTCAAAGTTTTGAACAGCGATTTATTTTCAGGCAAACTATAATGTTGTTCTGATTTTACCCAATTCATTTTTAATTTATAATCAAAATTAAACAGAAAAATGTATCTGAAAACAAAAATAATGTCGAAATAATGAGCTGGACAACATATAAACTCAGACATTAGCCTTTATCACTCAAACCTGATCGCCTTTTAGTGAAAGTAACTAAACTGCTATGCTGTTTTATTTATGTGCAAAAACATTTTCTATTCTTTTTTCTTGTTGAAACCTTATATTGTGTAATTTGTGCTTTAGGTAGGGCAAATGCTAGCATGTAGCATATGTAGCTTTTTTGCTAAATAAGCTTGCCATCTTTACAAGCTAATGCTATCTTATTAGCAATTCATTTAAGTGTATGGTCAGAAATATTAATTTAGTACAATTATTCATTTTAAACTAAACATGAGTTTATTGTGCTAAAACTATGAGAACTTGATGAATATTTTTGAAAAAGGTCACCTTTAAAGCATATTACTATATTTAAGTAGGCTATATCTAAACTAGCTAATCTCATGCTAACTAAACTAACATGTCATGAAGTCATCAATGGCAATAAAATAGAGATGCCTTGTAATAAACAGTGATTTTATTCTAGATTCATTAATATGGAAGGTTATTTTGATTAAAATTCAATTAAATAACCTTTTAGTCTCATTTCTTCAGATAAGTTGAGACATATAAACTTTAACATTATTAAGTGTTTAAATGATGTGTAAAATAACAAGAACAAAAACATTGTTTTCATTTTTAAATCTATGGTCATTAAAATATTTTAATATAACCTATTGTGATTTCAAAGGTTTCTATAAACTTGTAATAACTGGGAGATAATTTGACCTAAAAAATAATTGTTTTTCCAACAATGGATGGTTTTGAGGTTCAAATGGCTTTATAAATAAATGTTATTTTCGGCTTTAAACTATGTTGCCTGTTGTGTATACACCTACAATGATGCTACTAACCTGCATTTTCCTGTCAATACTGATTTCCTTGAGAGGATAAAGGATTTACGGATATGTTTCAGCAAAGTTGCCAACGGATCAGATGGCTAAAAATGTGGATGTCTTCCAATTAGAAGAGTCAGCTGTGTACTGGGAGAACTAATCCAGGGCTTTTCAAAACAGATTTGTGATAGCTTGAGTTGTGGCGTGTTGAACTGCAGACTAAAAGTTTTGTGCCACTGCCTTCTTGTCTTTAGTCCATTCACCTGGAACACCGAAGAAAAAACAGCAGACGTACATTTTTCTATTGCACACTCACACTTGTAGTCCGGCAAATCACTCCAGAGGGGCCGTCGAAAGAGATCGATAAGAATCCCTTTTCTTATAAGTCAAAATGCTCTCTTGATTTATGGGACATGGTTGCTCACCAAACTATGTTTAAATCCAGAACAGAGCACCCATTATATAATTGAGGACAAAAAAATCAATGGGAGCAGCTGGATGTGGCCACGGCGAGCGCTGCTCACATCCATATTGAAAGTGTACCCACTTCGATCCGTGTCTGGGCCAGGCTCAGCTTCACAAGCCTAATCACACACCAAGCAGGTCGATTTGAGGATTTAGCCAGTGGCGCTCTCTGATGGCATATGTTAACATGATTTTCCCTCTTGTTCACTGTTAAATAAAAAGCTGCACCTGAGATCCTTGACCACTCAGAAGCTCAAAAACCAGGGATTATTTTAAACATAGCCTGAGGTGAGAGCGAGATTCTTTGCTCCAGTAACCTCAACAAGCTGGAGGTAGGCAGCTGAAGACAAGAGGGGCAAACAGGATACTTATCCTATTGATTTTCTAAAGTTGAAACAAGAAGATTTAGGTGGGATTGACTCTTAAAATTCCCAAGGAGCCGCTCACTGCTCAGTCCCATGGCCGGGAACACACACACACACACATATAAACAGAAAGCATCTTGCTAGAGAGAAGTGTGAGCGAGGTTTAGGGGCCTTGAGCTGCAAAGCTGTGCTGTACTGTGGAATGATGTGCTCCAATGTGTGTCAGAGGAATCATTATAGCCAGTGCAAGAGCTGGAGCCCGCCTATGGTGAGTTAGTGTGTCTGTGAGTTATGTAGGAAAGTGGAGGTGTGAGCAGACAACAGATTGGAAGGGCATCAGTATTGGAGAGATGTGGCGTTTGCTTTCCAGCTGAAGAGAGAAAAACCTGCAAATCAATAAAGTAAAACATGCTGTGAAGGAAACTGTGGGAATGTGACTCACAGAAAGCCTCCTGGAGATGTGCCTGAATCAGATGGTAGACTCACAGTACAAATGATATCAAACTTGTTGCTGCAGTGTTACATTTCGTTGTGGATTTAACTTTTGCATAGTGGTCTGACTAAAGCTTGTTTTTCTTTTTAAATAGTTGCTTTATTATTTAAAATAATCAGGCAAATTTGCAAGCGTAGCATCGGCGTTCTGCTTAGCTGCCTCCAAAAAGACCCGATAGGACTCCTTCAGCATCCGTTGCTTCTGTGGGTTCTGGGATTACCGCCACAACCGGCACCACCGACCTTATGGTCACAGGTCCGGCTGGCCGCCTCAACAGCATGAAGCACAGAACAGAGTCCACTCAGGCTCAATGCTCTCTGCTTCACTCGGGACATGGTTGACCTTTACAAAGTTCATCATCGAACTGGTGCTGAGGCTGTCCTGATGCACATACCAGCACGTAAAATAACTTACCCAGACTACAATAACTACACGGCGCAGTAATCATGTTTGAATGGGAGTTTAGGGGATATGATGGTTTTAGTGGCACCGTGTCCGCCGCAGACTGGACGTGTGAAAGTGATAACATGACAGGCTTTCATTGGATCTCTTTCACATTACATAGGAGTGTTGGTTACAATGAGAACTGATTAGATATTCAGCATTTTTGGATGATAACTTTTTGCCACCAGAGGGAGTTTTATATAAAAATGTTTTACATTTTTTTTATAACTCAAAGTATTTTTCTGATTAGTTTGAATTTTCATTCATATGAAAGCACTAAATGAGGACTTGCCACACGTCATGCTTTGAGTTTTCTGAAGTTCATAAAATTCCCACCAGGGGGCGTTTTGTGTTGAATTTTCTTCATTTTTTACATTGTTGGGCATAACTGATTAACCTTTTGTCCCATCTAGGTCAAACCAAATGCAAATGGAGCGACTGGTAATCACACTTTCTATAGTTGATTCTGTGTGCTAACACCGGAGGTTCCTAAATGTCCCACACATTACAGCTTTGCAACAGAAGTGCATGTTGTATTGGTTAAAGAAAGAAAACAATTCGCTCGGCTGATATTTTCATCAGAAAAATCCATAGAACTTGTTTTTATATGTGAAATGAAATAAAAATCAGCACAATCCCGTTTTGTTTTGTTTCTTTAGTTTTTTTTTCAAATACAAAAATCCAACAAACAACTAACAACTATGCATTTGGTATGGCCTGATGCTTCAACATTTATACTGGTTTGGCATCGAGGACTGAGGGCTTTTAGGGAAATACCTTTAAGTTGGGGGCAGCTGCGTAGGTCTAGTTTTAAGTTAGCATAGGTCCATATTAACTTTCTCTATCATTTTTATTTATTGTATTTTTTATTCTATTTATTTTATTGTGTCTTTGTATTGAAGAGACTTTCTTTTTAAGCAGCGGGAAATCTAATTTCATTGAAGGAGTCATCCCATAGGGATCAATAAGGCAAGTCTAGTCTAAGGTCTGCTGAATCTCTCAGTTGCTTCAGATCATGGTTAAAACGTTCAATGTGCTGCCTTTTCATCATATTTTAATTCCTCGTGCTGTAACTTTGTGATGCCTTTTCTTTATTTTTATTTTTATATAAAAGCTTTAATCTCCTCCTAAAGTTTATTTTAACGCTTTCTGCACATTGTTGTAATGCTTACAATGGTTCTATGTAAAGCACTTTGAATTATCCGGTGCATGAAAAATTCATTGAATCAAAATATATCTCTGAAAGGCTTTTCTAAACAAAGTGCTTTACCTTATAAATACAATTAATATCTTTACAAAGCTTCCTTTCACACTCATACATTCACCTTTCCCACCCCTAACCCACTCTGCATAACCATGAACTCCTATCATTACTGTCTCTTTACTGAATATAGCTAAAAGAACTTTATAGCATAAAAATATCTTTACTAGAGGAAACATTGTTCTGGGAATCCTTTCACAACAGCCCAGAACCATTCACATGCTAACTCACTTCTGTAGCACTGAAAATGAACTTTTAGCTCAATTTTCAGACAACTTAGTCATGTTCATTTTGTAGGAGGACTGAATTAATTGATATATATGACTATACAATCTAATAACTGGGATTTATCAGATCATTGTAATAATAGGTTCTAACATGTATTTGAGCGTTTTTATTGCAATATTTTAAAAAAAAACCTGTCTTCGTTTTTCAGTCCATTACTGACTGTGTGTTTATGTAGTAAACATAGACTGTATAAAAAAGATGGATGGAGCCTCCATGACGTCTCTCATAGGCTGTTTCTCAATTCAGAGACTGCACACTTCTCTGAATTGAGAAACAGCCTTCGAAGTGTGGATTTGCAGACCGCATACGTCATACTGGCGCGCCAAGTGCCGTTCCAATTCGAAGTGCGCTTCAG
>JBAMIG010000020.1:18207297-18230637 GCA_037177335.1 Kiunga ballochi | reverse complement strand
ACATTCATATAGTTGCACAGCTGCATCTCACCTGACTCAGATTAATGGGTAACTAACAGATATGTGGATGTGCAACTTGCAAAAGTCAGCTAAATAAGTCTAAATAAAAGTGAGATAATAATAAATAGGTCTGTCTGCTGTGCTGTGGCAAAAAAAATAAATAAAAATAAAAAAAAATAAAAACTTCTAACACTTGCAGGGTTGTAGCTCTCAAGGACCAGGGTTGGCCACCCCTGCATTGTACATGATTTATTTTGTATCATATAAACTAATAGCGAATGGACGACTGTTTTAATAATACATATATAAATATCTAAATGTGTAAATATTCAATGACACAAATAAATGTCCAAAAGAAGTCGATTAAATCAAATTATTTTCTAAAAAATGATCCAAAAATAAAGAGGGCAATGAAGTAAAAGGACACTGCAAAATGAAAGTTTCATAACACACAAATAAGTCCCAAAAGAATAAAAACAACTTACTTTCTTCACACAACTAAGTCACAATTGCGCTCAAACCTAAAAAGTAAGAAAAAAAGAAACAAAAAAGGGGGTCCAGGACTTTATAAGAGTCCAGACCTTAACTCCACTGAGTATCTTTGGGATGTGCATGAGAATATTTCACACAGTGAGTCCATATCTCACATCAACAATGCAAGAGCTCAGTGAAAAACTAATGCAGCTCTGGATGGAAAGGACATTGTGACATGTAATAAAAAACATTAAACATAACTAATGTGTTTCAACAGATTCTTTTCAAACCATTTGTCATTTGTTTTACTAATTTATGTGCACAAAAAAAATAAATTAATAAAATTGTGTGTGCCTTGGATCCAAAAATATCCTGTTTATAACCCTGTAACCATGGTAACCCGATGAATGATCTCAGTGGGTTACCTCTGTGAATGCTTAAATTCAATAAGTTTCCACTACTTACATGATATATTTGTAAAACAATCTTTAAAAACATACATTTACCCAGAATAGTTACTTCAGTCACTCTTTAGTTCAGTGGTCGCCTTGGACTGTGTAGCAGGATCTGCACATTTTTACTTTAATTAGATCAGATTAGATGAAACTTTAATGATATCCATGGGGAAATTATGTCATCAATGTGACACATCTATTTATAAAAAGCCGGACCATGTTGAAGCAGCACTGTCACTCTACAGTGACATATTTACCTTTTTTTTTAAATAAAGAGGAAAAAATGAGCCTAATTACTGACAGGCACAACATCAGTCATTCTAGATTAAATGACTAATGTCCAAGTGTGACCACCTGCCACCAGGAGACATCATTAATTGACATAAATGAATAAAAATGGAACTGTCCTTTCCAGCGTTGATTGCAGGGATATATATCAGCTTTGTATGATGAGTTGGTGGATGTTTCACAGCCTGGTCAAAGGTCAAGCTGCTGCAGTCAGAGGCAGTGCTGGAGAGTCCTAAACAGACGGTGATTTACAGCCCCCACATGAAAGCTCCTCTCACAGTAGCTGCCTAACTCTCCGCAAGATGACAGCGGGATTTCAACAGGCAGTTATTTGTCACAAAACAAATTGCTACAAATCTGTGAGACAAATACAGAATAGCGCGCCCACCATGTTTTAATCTCTCATTTTTCTGTCTTTTGTTTCGATAATCGAAATGAATAAATGAAGGGGGACCGTGGTTATGTTTCATTCTTAATGAAGCGTGTAGCGGATGAATATTTTACACACCTGCTGATATGTCTTTGGTGGGTTTTGACTTGGGACCCAATCCCAGCTCGGTAAGTATGAATGTAGGATTAAACATTCATCAAATGCTGTCACAAAAACTTTATCCTCTCCTGTCAGCCTCACATAAAGATGGAAACACTCCTCGGTCCAGGCCAAAGAAGCCCAGGAATGATTTGAACCTCAGCCTTCATAGCATGATAGTGGAATTATTTAGGCTGTGCAGGAGTCATGTCTGAAGGTATATGGGTTATGTCGGGTGGGTTTATGGATATGGATGGGGTCAGCTCAGGTCAATCCTCTGCATCTCTAAAATCCACTTGCTGTCTTGTTATTGCCTGCAGGTTCCTCCTCATCCTTTCAACCCTCAGCAGACTGCATCCTCTGCTGTTTGCTGGCTTCAAGTATCAGAGGAGCTGCTTACATGAATCTTGTGAGGAAGCCCGCAGGGATGTTTTGATGCATGGTTCATCATACATGTTTTAATCATTCAGTCTTTCAGACACCTCCCAGGAGGTGCCCGCTGTAGCACATTACGAGTACACACAATTAGTAATATAATCATGATGATGATAATGAAATGTATTTAGAGCATATCAGTGAGGTTCATTCTGTTCAGGGAGACATTAACAGGACTGCAGCCCCAGAAAAGCCTCAGCGTTCAGGGCTCCTGGTGTTCTCCCTCTGGAGACCAGCAGAGCCCGGCAGGCTGCCGCGTCAGAGATTAGCAGTCATAGCAGTCGACTTAGCGCTCCTTCTGTGCCATCAACTGCGAAAGCCTCACCTGACAGGTGCTGCTCTCGATCAGTGCTACTCTGCTGCCCCCAGCGCCGTCCTTGGGGTGGGAGGGGATGACAAAGTCTCCTTCTGCCCCACTTATGCATTCTGACAGCCTTTAGGAGGCAACTCTGGGAAATGTGGTAGGCCTCATATTGCAGAAAGGCGAGCGTAAATCCCCTTCTCAATAAAAAAACATTGATATCGCATCAGTAACATCAGTGGGAAACCCAGAGGTGGCCTTTTACTTAGCTCCCCTCAGGGATGTTCAGTCTTGTGTAAAAGGTCAAGGTGATGGGATGCGAGGATCAGAGGGAGAGTATCAGCACAGGAATAAATGTATATGCTGTGAACTGCAGATTGTAGCCAAGTTAAACAGAGCACTAAAAGGCTACATTGTTTACTTATAAAGTATTACAGCTTCCTTAAATTAAACACCTGAAATTCAACAAAGTAGAAATGCTTTTAGAATCAACTGGAAATGGAAGTGTCCACCTCACTCAGTAGCTGTCCCAATTCAGGGTGTGCAGACATCAATGTGTGCAGACTACATAGACTACGATGTCTGCACACTCCAAAGTGTGTTAACCTATGTAGTGTATGAGAATTACCCTTAGTTATCCATTAATTATCCCAGTTGTTGCACATGCTAGGAAATTGAATTTGATGTATTTTCATTTAACTGTGTCTAAATTACAAACATGTGGCGAACTCTCCTCAGGCTGAGCACATTACATCAAGCTGACGTTAACTTCAGTAAAAAACAATCCAGGTGAGATGCATGTAATTAAATGTAGCTGCTTCAAGCTAACAGTTGGGTACTTAGCACTGCTTAAAGCTAAAGCACATTTTCCATTCACTTCGTATCTGGTTTGAAGCATGTAAAAGGACACAAAACGTTTCAAACTGTGCTAAATTAACTTAACCTTGGTGCTACAGCTGATGCAAAACTGCACTTAAAAAAATGGTGATTATAGCACCAAAATAAAAATTTTGTACTGGTAACAGCTAGCCTGGTTAGCATATGCTATGTTTAAGTAGCCCCAGCTCCAACCTCAGCCCACATGGAAGGAAACTTTACTTCTCATATAAAACATATTAAGTGACATAAAAAACTTATTATTATGTCAGTAATTCATTTCCTGTATGCCACATAAGTCCTTTTCAGGATCACAGAGAAGTTGGAGCCCATACCAGCAATCAGAAAGCATGGGGTACGCACTGGACATGTCACCAGTTCATTACGTGGCGCAAATAGTATTAAGTGATGCTAATTAATAAATTGTAAAGCTGTAAAAACAAACAGAGATTAGATTAACAATGGAAGAAATTTCATTTAGATGCTTTATGCATAGTTATGCTGCATAATGATCTCCCTCCTATGGCTAATATTGTTTGTTGGATTTGTTTCTTATTCATTTAATGTTATATTTATGTATATATTATTATTTATTATTTATATTATTATAATTATTTTCCCTTCTTCTCACTGTTTTAAAGTTGTCTTTCAGGTTAATAGTTCAGTTATGTTTGCTTTCTGTTCCCATTTTACACCTGCTGCTCTGTTGCAGATTACCACACCTGTACCTTATCAAACCGCAGCGGATGGCTTTCCGCCCTGTACCAATGTGTCCCTGTGGGTCTAGTTTTACTCGGTTTGTCCATTTTTAGTAAGGATATTTGTTCGCCAGAGCACCGTAAAGCCAGATGTTTAGTTTAATTGACATTTTATTGTTTAAATTTCGTTGAGTGATGCATGCATCTGTGCTTTTTGTGTGAGTGAAAGAGGGTGAGAGGAAAAAGAAAGATTAGGTACGTGCTAAAAAGTGTCTTTTTTAAAGGTTTACATCATTGTGTTTATGTTGTATGCACTTTGTCCGCTTATATGCCATAAATTCTAGTTAAGTTGTATTAAATTAGGCTGTAGAAGGGCTACAGGTTTGATTTAGTGTATCCCACATCCAGCCTATCTGATACAAATGAATGGGTTATTGTGCTGAACTTCACAGGCTGTTGGGTCCATTTATTTTGAGTCAGGTGTCTTAGAGAAACCTGCAATAACAACATAAGAAGTAGTGCATTGTGATAACCAACATCATAATGCTTCTTCAACAACTTCCTCCAGCTGCAAAATAAATAGTATATTTAGCTTAGTTTGGTTTGATATTGTTAAGTAGGACAAAATCCTGCCTTTTCTTATAGGTTCTGTTTGGCCAACCTCTAATCAGTGGGTTATCAAGGGAAACATGATAACTGAATGCATGGAACTCAGGAGAAAATCCAGCCTCCCTATTTATTCCAAGCGATAATGGCTGAATTATTCATCCTGTGTGATGATTAATTAAAAGAGGCCCCGGGTCCTATGGCAGGTACAGGCTGCAGAGGCACACACTGACATTCCCATGTGATGTGGTGGATGTCTCTCCCTCCATTCGCCCTCCTCTTGCTTTCCTCGCCACGTCTTTAGGGGAAGGTGCCCTCACAAGTGTTACATGCCTTCACACCCAACATTTTGACCCAACTCCAGAATAAATCAAGTAAAAGATTAGCACCTAGTCATTGTGTGTAAATGCGCTCTCAGGGTCAGGTCACTGTTTCCACTCTTTCTTTAGCTTCTCATCACATTTTAAATGATCATTTCTGTAGATAAAATGTTGTAATGCTTTTATTCCTGACATGGTGTTTTTATTAATGTTCTTTAAATATGAATCTTACTGAGTGGAAAAACTTGGTACAGTTTTGAGTTTAAAAACAATAGTGCCAATGAATATTGCAAGTTAAAACAAATGTCAACTAGATCCTTTCTGAGTATTTAGCAACACTGAGTATTATCAGTACAGTGTCCATAGATGCACATGTGATGTGTCTATGACAGCTCGAGAAATAAACAGAATAAATTAATTCCGTTTTAATTTAACTCCTTCTTACAGCTCAGTTTAGCTTGGGAAGGAAGATGTATTATGAATGGAGTAGAGTTTATGGTTCTAAGTTGAGAGTGAATACAAACAGAAACAAACAGGAGAGATGGGCAAGCGGTGCTCCTGACTGCAACAGGGAGCACCGATTCCCTTAAATTTAAGATGATATGATGCATACTGAATCCAAAGAACCTGGCCCAATCTCTGAACAATGATTATTAATTAGCAACAATGTACCACGTTAAGCCAAACTAAGCGTAGAAGCTCAACACTAGACCTCAGTAAACTTAAAAGCTGGGTTGATACTCTCATTGCGTCTGAATGTGGCATTGCAGCAGCGTAGGCTCACTACGTTGTGTTGTGGTTCTTTCCCAGTTACTGCACAAATTAAACAAATAGCTTCAGAAATCCAGATAAGCATAATTACAAACGGACCAATCAGAGGGCAGTACTTCCACATAACTGCGCCAAAAGCAACAGTTCATGTTGGGTCTGGAGCCCTTAGAGGCAACCCTACTATAACACACATGATTCAAATTAATGAACTTATTCAGTTTTTTGCAGCCTGTTAACGAGCATTTTTTTCATTCAGGTTATAGGGTTGCCTCTAAGACATGCAGGCAGGAGTACATGAGGATCAGGGTTGAGAAACAAAGGTCTAGAAGACTTGAACTTACTTGATAATCAAACCTACACAAACGGCATGTGAGTATAAATCCAGTGGAAATTAAATCCAACACTAAACAGTCCCAGTCTGGCCACAGAGCCTCATAGAACATGGGCTTATTGGAAAATAAACAAAGGACATGTTTACATTGGACTTTTATCCTACAGTCATTTAGCAGACGCTCAAGCAAGAAATCCAACAACGAGAGACAGCAATGACAGTCATACTGCTGCACTGATGCTTTCCTGTGGTGCCAGAAGCAGCTTTTTGTGTGTGTTTCCATTTGCTCCACATATCAGCCGGATACATCTTTACAGGTCAAATAGAAGAGTTGTCTTTCACTGGTTGGGCACAATTGTCGAGAGGGAGTGTAGGTCTGGATTAACCAGTCAAAGTAAACAGGAGCCAGTTGAGGTAATGTTTTGTAGGCCAGAAAGCAAAGCTTTGAATCAGATGCCTGCTAAAACTAGAAGCCAGTGGAGCTTGATTAGAAGCTGGACTGGTTGAAAACTGAACATGTTGCATTCTGCACCATCTGCAGAGGTTTTACAAAGCACCATGGCCTGTCAGTAAGAAATTGCAGTGGAAATGACTAGAGCCTGCACCAAACGCTGTGTGGTGTGTTGTAGCTCAGGTGGAAGAGCAGTTGTCTTTCAACCAGAAGGTTGGGAGTTCGATTCAAGGCTTCCCCTGACTACATGCTGAAGTGTCCTTGGGCAAGACACTGAACCCCAACTAGCCCCCCGATGTGCCTATTGGGGTGTGAATAGGTGGATGTGACTACATAGTGTAAAGTGCTTTGAGCGGTCGCTAAGACTGGAAAAGCGCTATATAAGTATGAGTCCATTTACCATTTACTATTCTGTCAGGTCCTCCTGATGTTGGACAGAGGAAAATGGCAAGTACGGGCTACTGAGGACTTTAAAGGTCAATAGGTCATCCATCATGACACCAAGACTCCAGGCAGCAGGTGGGTGTAGGTACAAGTTTCTCTTTAATTCCAAATAAAAGTTAGCTTTGAATTAAAGAGATTAGATATAACAATATAAACACCTAAAATCTGGAATTAAGCCTAATTCCTAATAAAGTCACTGATTTATTTCCATTTTTAAGCACAATTACTTCATTCCTCCATCATGCAACCCTTCATTGGGTAGGGTTAATGGTTATGGTGTGTTTTAATCTGTAATTAATAATTCAGAATTAAATCATTCCAAATGAAGTATTCTTCTTTGAGTTTACACAAAAATATTAATTCCAAATGAGGATTTACCTGAAAGCACTGGCAGCGGATATAACAGATACCGGAAGTAAACAGACCACTTCCTGCTTCTCTGCGTTTGTTTAAAACACCACAAACTACATAATAATTATAATTTTTCAGCAGCTGTGGAGGAGAAGAAAAATAGACAGTCAAAGACTGGAGGCAGAAGACTGCCCATGTGCATCATTGCAGCGGGAAAAGTACCGAGCATGCTCAGAACAACCGAAATAAACTTAGAGCAGAATGTTTGTATTGAGCTAGTACTTAAAAATATGATTAAAAAATGAGGCAAAAAAGTTCTCCTTATGTGGTTTTTAATGTTTTAAATAAACACAGAAAAGCAGGATGTGGCTTCTTTACTTCTGGCGTCATGTATGACATCAGCAAAATTAGGACAAGGTGAATAAATGTGCTTTCAGGTAAACCTTCATTCTGAATGATTATTTTCATGAAAACTCAAAGAAGAATTCATTTAAAATTGTTTAATTATCTGTGTGAAGGACATAATTATGTTGTGTGTGTGTGTGTTTGAATAAATAACAGGGTGTGTGATGATTGTACTGTAATTTAAACTATTTTTAAGATATGAAGCACTTTGTGTTGCTGAGGTATGAAAAGCTCCAGAAATAAAGTTTGATTTGATGTAACCATACAGATGCTGCTAAAGTATGTGGTAATTTACAAACAAAGCAAGAGGGAACAATTCGACTATAAGTTAGAGCCATAACACTCTTAATTTAAATGATAATTGTCAAAACTGGTGAGGTAAGATTGTGTGTTGGCCTGGTTTTGGCTTCCTGAACTTTAGTTTCCTTTTTTAAATAGTTAAATTGAGTACTCTGAGTTAATCATTTGGTAATAATGATGCATTGTTTTGTTCTTATCTTGGCCACTTTGAGCTTCCGTACGTCAGTAACTTTAATGTTCACTTAGATTTTGTGTAAAAAGTTTACTAGGTAACCGGGACAATATTTTTCTTGGGTATATTTAGTGCCAGGCGTTTGTTTTTCAGTAAGGGAATAACTTTGTCTGAAAATAAAAACAATAGTTCCTGTAGAACAATGTTTCTGTTAGATTTTCAGTCACAACGTCTACGATATCATATGTTGGTGTTAAAATTCATCTTATTTACAACATTTGTGTTGCATTAAGACAATAGTCATTCATACAAACATGTGATTTTTAAGTCAGGTGAAGTATAGAACAACATGATGAATCTAAAAGAATCAAAACATGCTAAAAGAGTGCTCACAGCTCTGTCAATGTATCTAAAACAACAAGGCCTCCATATAAAATCAGGAGAAAAAAAAACAGGTCTCATGGGTTAAAAATATTCTGTTTCTGTCATTTTTTGTGTTATTTTTGGATTCTAAAATTTTCCATCTGGACTGAAGTTCACAGTGTAAAAGGCGAGGAGCACTGAATACCGTTAATAAATGTGTCTAAGACAAAATATGATGGTTGCAAAAAACTACAAAAAAACCTGCTTTTTTGTTTGTGTAAATATCTGTAATCACAGCTATTGCTTCATTTTTCCATACTGTCCTGATAGTTAGTTTTATTTTTCCACTTTAATGACCTTTCCTCCACATCCAGGTATAGTTTGACTTACTCTAACCAGCAGCTGGCTGCTGAGAGATGCAGGTAGGCAGCGGCTGTGTCCTCTGACCCAGAGTGGGCAGCTGGCAGTAAGAGGACATGCCCTGTGGCAGTGCCAGGGGAAGGCCAGAAGGGCTGGGGTCCAGACCTGCTCCTGCCTCTGCTCGAGCCCTGCTAATGGAATGGGGCTGGGCTGCCCATATGGCACATGTGAGAGGAACAGGGTGTTTTGGAGGTTGGCACATATAGTCACCAGGCAGTCTCCCGTTAGATATTAAACAGGACAGGGCCAGACCTGTGTGATCACTCCATGACTCCACTCCAAGAATTATAGATGTTATGACTGATAGGAATGTACCTCCAAGTCACCTCTGACAACATGATGAGTTTAAGCATTTACTAAATGAACTTTGCTCTTTACTGTATTTTTTAAACTAATTAATCTTAAAGAGTAATCAGCTGAATGCTGACTGCTTTAGCATATCCTCAGATTTTCTCTGAAATAAAAGAAATATAGTAAATGAATCCTGTGGAGTAAATTAATCAGCAGCTTTTGCAATGCAGATTCAGTGCAGCAGAAGTTTTAAATATGTTTTCATTCCAAGTTTATGTGAATGGTAGAATCCTGAAGCAACCAGCATATCAGGAAAACACCAGTTAAATTGCTTTATAAGTTCAATTATGATTTTTTTAACCTGAAAGCCACTTTTTGTGCTTTATGTCCACTTTGTCTTTGTCTCACCTGCTCGCTGTTTTTATCATTTCTTTTTTAAGCTGCCTCTTTCTTAACACCATCAAGCCATCTTCACTTTTTTCCTCATTCACCTTTATTCCTTTAATTTATTCAGGCATTAGTGAATAAATTATTAGGGCAAATATCCAAATGTAGTAGCTCCATCTGAACTTACAGAACCAGACATCCAGCTAAGTTTTAGATCAGTCTGAGCCAGTATCAGTCTGACTTCAACAGCTCATTGTGGATGATTTTCAGATGCAAGCAACCTGTCCATAACAATGCAACAGTGCAGACAGGCCCCTTGTGTGTCCCTTCGCTTTTGGCTCTCCCTTGGCCCACCATCGACATCTCATGCTGCACTTCTAGCCATCTGTCATGTACATATGAGCCAGATATAACATGCATTCTAACAATGAGAGATGTTTCCTGCATCCACCACAGTTTGTAAAGACTCCAGTATGACCAAGACTATGCGGATTACACTGCAGTGAATACAGAGGACGTGTTTGGCTAGATCTTTTTAGCTCAGACACCTGTGCCCCATGCATCACTGCATCGCCCACAGTTCCTTGGCCTACAAAGTTTTCCTTAAAGGAGATATATGATGCTTTAAAATCCTTCCTTTTATCATGTAAATCATTCATTTATTGTTTGTATAAAGTAGAACCACAATGCTTTGGTCTGAATTCCTGCTTATTCTCGCTCCACACACACCTTATAACCCTGTTCTGTGGTGCATCTTCAGAGCGACTCGTTTTGGTGCTGTCTCTTTAAATGTGAATGAGAACTGTTAAGCCCCGCCCACTCCAGGTCACAGGTAAGTTATACACTACCCTGTTTTGCCATGTTTGAAGCTTGATAGCAATAATACGCAAATCCCCTGGCAGAGAAACATTTTATTGGTAAGTTTACTATAAATGTCAACATATCAGATTAACAAATATTTTTACCTGGAAGTCACAACCTTTAGCAAATGCTGTGATGTATTAGATAAAAAAATGTAATAGAGAATGGAGAAAATTAAACAGATTGAAAAATAAAACCAAAAATAAAATAAAGACATATTTGCAGCATTAGGAGGGAATAAATGTACATTTTTTGCATTCCTACACACTTAGAAATGCACAAAAACATGTATTTAAGGGCTAAAAAAAGTGTAATTTGCATATGACCCCTTTAAGTAAAGCTCTCATACACCATTGTAGACATATTTCAGAGGATGTTATCTCCTTACAGAACATCTTCACTTTTACTGACAATAGAAAAAGACTTTTTTTCCCAAGTCAAGACATTCCCTGTAACCCTGGTGGGTTTTGTTTTCTGTGGCAATTTAAACTGGGACTGATCTACAGATTTAATGTTATAATACTGATTTTCAATTACTTATTTTGCTAATCAGTCCAAACAGAGGTTTTTATTTTCCCTGTAATTTTTTTATTCTCATTCTGACAATGCAAACATTGGGCTTGTGGAGCTTGTTAACTTCAGTTTGGACTAATTTATTATCCAATCAAAAAGGATAGATCTTTATAAAAAAAAAACATTTAGCATCTACATCCTACAAAACCAACAATGGATTTAAACATCGGGGATTCAGCTTATACACGTTTATTGGTCCACCTTTTAGCATTTAGCCTAAATGCTGTTTGAGAGGGAGCTGCAGCCAGTGTGCTGCTCCACACCTCACAGTGTCCTTAAACAGAAAATCTCTTCATAATAATCTAGATTAAATGCAGAACATAAAAAGATGGGTTAAAAACAATGCTGATGCACCAAATTGGTGCTTTTATCTGGAAACAACTCGTTTTTACTCTGTCACAATATTCCGTTTCAGTCACATTGTCTTCACAGACCTTGTTTTCTTCTTTCTAATGAACTGAACTACAGAATTACCAGAAACTTTGAGGATGTCCTCTAGATGGAGGTCAAGGAAAAATAGGTTTGCCAGGATGTATGCGGTGCTGTGTGTGTGTGTACAGAAGCTGGCCGTGAAGGGGCTGCGTGTAGGCAATGAGGTGGACAGGGGGGTGTAGCCCACCAGCCTTCGCTGGCACCGGACTGACCTGGCTCCTCTCTGAGCTGCATGAGGCCAGAGTTGGGCCGAACTGCACCACTGCAGTTATTAACAAATGTGTTTTCATAAAGTATGTACTGAAATATTGCTCCCACTCTATGCTGACTGTACCCCACAGGCTGGTGCAAACAGAACTAAAATAACCTCTTCAGGATGACACCTGCAATTTGTACCGCAGACCTAAAAAGAAATAGCGAGGCTAATTAGAGTCAGCGGAAAAATACAGTTTGACGTTGCCCTGGCCTGCTTTTCCAGCTAATACTCTGCTAAAAAGTGAGGGCAGACTTTTTAAAACAGGTCACTCTTCCTAACCCTCCCTCCCATCTCCATATTTCTTCTCGTTCCTCTCCTCCTTCAGCTCTTCTTCATACTCCTCCTCTTTTCACCACCCACCTCTCTGGCTCTGGAACAAAAGCCACCTCCGCTGCCACCACCACCACCTCCCCTCCCCATCCCCTGCTTTTCTGTTTTATTGGTGACAGCTGCCGCGAAACAGACTCGCAGAGAGAGAGAAATGATGTGTCAGTGGAAGGTCCTTTAGCCAGCGCCGCTAATCTGTCACACACCGTTTGTTGTTTACTGTTTCTTCCTGCTCACCGACTGGCCGGCAGCACTCACTGCACAGTAATGGCGACAGATGCTGACCCGCAGAAGTGTGAATCTTGCCGATTTCTCCCTGCTGTCAACCTGTAAATTACAGCTATCTGGAGTAATTAGACCCGATAAAACCCTCCCAAGCCTCACCCCCTCTTGACACACACACAAACACACACCTACACACAGAGCTGTGGCCTGTCAGTGACCTGAGTTTGTGTCATTTTGTAGATGGAGAGCTTCAGATCTGGATTGGCGAAGTTTAAGCTCGAAGCTGCTCAGTTTTTACATCTAAGATTAAATGAGTTTCGCTGTTTTTATAAACACTTTTCACTTTTTTGTTTGTTCTGTTTCAGGTCAGAGTTTGACATCCTCCAAGCACCTTGTGACTTTGAGGACTCAAAGATGGATGTTGGCAGCGGCCCTGATTTTCCAGAGGAGAGCTCATCTACAGCGAGCTATCTTGGATGGATCTGCAGACATTTCCGTTCGTCCTCTACTTATCCTCGCTGAGGTTTTGCAGGGACAGCAGGGTTTCACCAGAGAAGTCAGCATCAGGGCCACCTCTCCTTGCCCTGGCATCCATGTTCAGCCCTCAACCACCATGGCGGCCACCACTGCCAAGCATGCTCTTAAAAGCAGGGCCTCTGCCCCTTTAGATAACTTGCACTATATGAAAGGTCACGCAGCCAGGTCTTGTCATCCTCTGTACTCCTCCTCCGCCTCCGTCTCTAGCTCTCATGCCCACTTCCTGACCATCAGAGCCAATCACTTTCCGCCCCTAACCTCCTTTGCCGCCAATGCCGAGCGGCAATCTGTCACCAGGGCACAGGGAGATGCTACCCCGCCGTCCGCCTTCCGTACACTGTGGTAATGGCTTCTGGCAACCCCAGACAGATAAGTAACTGGCAAAAAGGCAGGGTAGTTGGACGAGCAGGGTGGGAGGACTGATGGCCTGAGAGCTGAGGACCCTCTTTCTAAACTACACTGGCCCCCATCTCGCTGCTGTTCGACCCTCCCTCCTCCTTTTGCTTCACCCTGCTTTGGCCCGGTCGCTTTGCACGATACTTCAGTGAATAAATGAGTCGTTTTAATCCGACTGACAAGCTGGCATTGCCCAGCCCTGCCCTCCATCTGTACTGGTCGGCCAGCGCAGCAGCAGGCCCCAGGCAGCCCGATGTGCCAATCCAACACACAGCTTATCCTGGCTGTAGCTTCAGGGACAGAAGGGTTAGAGCTCTATGCGGCAGCTACCTTCTCCACCAAAGAGCTATTTATATAAGAAAGGGATTAGCTGGTGGAGGCTTTGATGCATTGGAAATAAAGCTAATTCGCTCTCTTCTTGCGTTAGTTTCAGCATGAATAAATGTAAATGTCTAAAATCAAAAATGCAGATGCTGCCTTGCTTTTGCACACAAATTATTTTTAAAGTTCTTGCTAGTTGTAATTTTCCAGAGGTTCTCCTGTAACAGAGACTGAACTGAAAGTGAAACCAGTCTAATTTAAAGGGTCCCCACCACTGAGGGGTTAATTTTTGCCCCGTCATCCTTGGCACACTGTGAGAGCAAATGCACTATATCTCAGTCAGTCCGGCTTCCTGACTAAAAAAAAAAAAAAAAAAAAATACCCAGAGGGAGAGAAAAAACACTTGGCGGCAGGAGGTGCTAAACCCTCTGCTCCATTTCCTCTCTCCACAAGCTCCTCTGCGCTCCCTCACTGGCCATGTGTCACCTCCAAGTCGTTTGGGAAGGGACCTGGTAACATTTGAGTGCCCAATTAAGCGCAGGGGCTCGGTCCGCACCCCCCTCTGGGTTTCGTTCAAGCACGTCAGCGACGAACATCGCACACACTCACCCGCATACGAGCTCCTCCCACCCTGTTGTACTTTTTCATGCTTACTTCCCCCGTCTGTTCTGCCTCTTTTTCACACAACACCCTCCTCTCCGGTTAAAGATCCCCCACCGATCTGATTGCAGCTTATCTTTGGAACAGGAGGTTATGACTGTTTGATCCATGGCAGCCGGACCCATTGCCAGTTATACACCAGGGCTTGGATGCTGTTTATTAACTGGAAGGTTCCTCCTGCTGAGGCGCTGAGTTTCCAAAGGCCCAGTGTTTTGCTGCCTTTGGTGAAAGATTAAGCACTGTTTTCCTAAATTAGCTCGGAAAACATGAGGCACGCAGATAAAAGAAGATATTCTTTATCCACAAGGTCGACAAGGCGCTCATTATCAGCCAGATTGAATAATTACTGAACTTAAGAAGCAGGAAAAAATAAAACAACCGCTCAGAGTTAGCTCAGTCAGGCCTTTTTGAAGTGCTAAAGGACTTCTTATTCCCCTAACTAGAGTGAAAGAGCATCACTGGATAATTTAGGTTACAGGCTTGGCGGTGACAGCTGGGCAGCATTGAAAGCCAACCAAATCGACATAAATCATTGCCTTTTTTTCAATAAGTAGGTTAATATCTCAGAATGGCGTTTAATGTTTTATTCAGGGCTGAGGCAGAGAAAGAGTAAAGGGACGGCAAGTGTTTTTGAATGCAGAAGGGAGGTGGTGGCTGGGCAGTTTGGCATCTCCCTGTGGTCCCCTCCAAGCGTTGGCCCTGTTAAAGGAAGAGCAAGAGTGATCCCTGCCCCTTGTGAGTCCTCTCCATATTAAACAAGTGCTTTTGTAATTGTGCCATCATAACTATTCATTACAAATAAATGCTTAAGCGTCGGGAGTTTAGCACCCTGCTGCTTTACAGTCATTTTTTCTTTTCCTGTCACCTGGTTTTCCTCTTTGTGTCTCCTCCCTGACTTTACTTCTTTTCCCCTTTTGTGCTGAGATGTTCCAGTGCCCTTCAACTTAGTATTGTGGTAGGAGGGAGCTAGTGGCTATTGCCCATGTGTCAGGGCTCTCTGCTTGGTGCGCCATAAACTCTGCCCTCACCTGAGGCCTTGCCCCAACAGGACAGCAGAGCCAGAGGCTGTCCTCTTCTCTGTGCATTTCCCCAGATGATGACCTCCTAATGTGTTCCCTACTCGTCTCCCTTATTTATGCATCTTTTTTTCCCATCTTTTTTGCTCTAACAAACACCCCTCAAGTTCAAACGTGCACCACTCCTTCCCCAGACATGGGGGCAAAAGTCGGCTGCAGCCTGTCCTCTATGGCGGGTTTTTGGAAGGTGATCCGATGTTTTTTCCTCTGCCATGGTGCTTGGTGGGCTGGCTGGCTCCAGTGCAACGCGGCATGCGCTGGCGTTGGAGGCTGAGGCTGGATCAGTTTGCTCAGAAGCTGATGAATTGCAGGCGAGATGCGGAGCGGCAGCCAGCGAGGTGCTCCGGCAAGCGGCCGTCACGCGCCATCACCGTCTGCTCGTGTGATGGGGGAAATCAGAGAGACAGCCCTGACAACTTAATTTAACACCAGATCTGGAGGAAGCCAGAGTGCCACTGTGTTCTGGATAATTGATAACTCTGCCACCTCGACACACCTCGCTTCACCTCGTGCTCACCACGTCTCATCATTGACCCAAATCAGTTGTGAATAGACGGTTGGGTTATTTTACCGCTAACAGCTATTTTACAGGGTGCAAAACGAAAGCTCGTATATCTATAAAGGGCTGTTGAGTCTGAGTCTCCCTTTTTCCAGAAACCTTCATTTTCACTTTAACCAAATAACTCAGTAACACCAGCATCCGCACATAAACTCTGCCAAATTCAAATCCCGGCTAAAAGAAAATCAATGTTGACTTTGACTTGCTGATCAAAGAAACTGTTGCTTGAAAGTTTTCCATAATTTGTGCAAGAGATGGCAGTCCTGTTAAAAGTTCTGAGATCCAAAACCCGGCTCCAACCTCAGGCTGTTTCATGATTTATGCTGAATGCTCCCCTCAGTAAACAGTGACTCCAGTCAAACTTGGGAGTGACAGCCATGCTGAAATTCCTCCTCGTACTAAAGCGCTGTGGGGGGACTGCGCTGCCTGGATCTGATTCACAGGCTGCCGAGCAGGAGCCCGGTTGACTGGTAATGCCCATTAATTACTAATACAAACTGCTAATTAGCAGACCAAACACTGGCATCTGTACAGTTTTTTCCCCCTGCAGCGATGATATTGAGTTCTGATACAAAGAGGCAGAAAACCTGAGCCGCCTTTTTTATCAATGTCAGAATAAAAAGAAGCTCACTGCTGAGCGCATTCAGAGAAAGTATCAGGTCTAAATAAGAGGCACAGTTCAAAACACAGACAGGAAGACTATAAGATGTAGGTGAAGCTGCTCAGAGGTAGATTAAATTACAAACATTTGTATTTTTTAATGGTAAATGAGACACTTTTTCTTATTTATCTGTATAGGAGCTCCTATTTATAGGATGATACACCCAATTATCTGTGTTAATATATTGGAAGTACTAAAATCCTGTTCTGGTGACATCAATATGAGACATAATGTGTGTGTTTTATATCCATTTACTACCATGTCATGTGAACTCGGCTGCAACATTGCATGGTGGGTGAAAAACCTCTATAGTGTGGTCCTTAGTTTATGGAAGCTACTGGGCAACAACAGAAATATTAGCTATAAACGTCAAATCCAAAACACAGCTTTAAGGTCAGAAAGTTGTGTAATGGGTCTTTAAAACCCCACAAATCAGCCAGGATTGCTCAGTACGTCTAATATAATCTATTCCTGCACTTCACATGCATGACCTCTTTTGCTTCCTATCGTCACATTAGTGAAACCAAATACCCATCAAGTGTCATTGTGCAGAAAAAAAATGTCCTCGAAAAAAGTTGTGGTTTATGTGAAAGTATTTTGAGGACAATAATTATCAACTCACTAAGATGGAGGTATCACTGCCAGCAGACTAATCCCTGTTCTTATGGATCACAGTGATAGAGGAGGTGTGGTCTGCACAGAAAGATTTGACCCATAAAAAGACAACAACAAAACAAAGTTGTTTGCAGGGTCACCTAATGCTAGCTGTTAAACAGTTTTATTATTTGGGGGTTTCTGCAAATGAAAGGATTTTGGTAATTTTTCAGTGGCTCATAAGGCACCATACCTCTGTTCTGCATCTACTGTCAGCCGTACTATGAACTCTGGGAAGTTTTCATACTGTGTTTCCTGCAGACCCATTCAGGACATGTTTTCTCCTGTCTCTTTGCTGAGACAAGTCCAGCAAAGTCAGTTGGATATTGACGCTTGTGTTCATATTTTAAGTAGCTAAGTAAGTAAATACTTTTCTCTTTCTTTTCTCCTTTTATGTCCCCTTCTTACCCAGTATGATATCCACATTATTTGTTACAAAACAGCTGCAGCATCAGCATCCGGGCTGTTTTATTTCTCTTCTTTGGATGCTGCAGATAAACAAAAGGTCCAGGAATGTACAGTAAATGTAGCTGTGTTGTGATCCAGGATTTATAAATTGTAAATTTAGATTATTTTCTTTGGATGCACAGTTATGATGCATAAACGTGTGAAAAAAAGGTGAGTTATTGGAATTTCTGAAATAATTTTACAGGATGCAGCAAACTCTGGAAAGACATCCAGCAGACGTACAAAATTATATTTCTGCCACTGATGCTGGTATGAAAAGCAGATTATGATGGAAAAATCTACAAACAAACTGTTTTCTGGGAAAGTTTTTGGGCAATAACGTACTCAGGTATCTTTTTTTTTAGAAATATTGCAAATCCCTTTCAAACAGCATGAAAGTGATGCTTAAGTCACCGTGGGATGAATTTGTGAGCCATCCCCACCCCCCAGGCCCCACCCAGCTCCTCTCAGCCAAGTCAGATGCCACTCCACCCTACCACCCAAGCGTCAAACACACAAAAAATAAATGAGTAATCGGCCACAAAGTGTCAGCCAGCCTTAATCCCCTTTTAATTTCCTTGTGGGGCCTGCGCCAGGGCTCTGGCTGCACAGCGAAGCTGGCCGCTGATGGCAGGATGGCCGCGGTGACAGGCAGGCGGAGCAGGCCTGAGGGTCTTTACTGGGATCCGAGCAAAGAAAATACAATAACCACACACTGCCACTACTGTTTGCCTTACACTTGAACAGGATTTAGGTTTCCCCAGCACTCTGTCAAAAGTATGTGTGCGCACATGCCCATGCCCACGCGCACAAACACACACACAACTGTCATGCAACCAGATTGCACTCAGGACATATGCATGCTCTTTTTCTACCCATTCCCTGCACGAGTGTGCACACACACACAAGCACACACCTACATGCATATATTAAGCATGTGTTTGAGCACTCAAGCACACCCCTGGTAATACTAGTCTAGATGAGGCTATTTATATCTTAATTTATACAGGTTGGTCTCAGCGTAGGGGTCGCTGCCACACAGCTGCCCAATCCCCAGCGATCCCACAATGCCAAGAGTGTTATCTCCTTTTGAACAGCAATTTATTTTCTTCCCTCTTCACTGTTACTCAAAACTAAAGGTCCTGTCATTAAAATGTATGCTTTCTCAATACGCCGCCACAGAAAAGGGCAGCCGGTGAACAGCATCCACTCCCCGTTCACTTAATGAAAGGCGTAAAGGAAGAAGGAGGCGTGGGATCAGGAAACGGCGTTCATCTTTGTAACACATTTCTCTGAGAGATGTGTTCAGCGGAACAAAATGGTGAAGGTTAACGCTATTCTGGCAGATGAGGGACATTTTTTTTATGACATTTAAACATAGCAGGGGATTTTCTACCCAAGAGCCTCCTCATAATAATCACAGTATATGAACAGTGGCTTATGCAGTAAGTGTAGAAAATATTAAAAGTGTTTGTTTCAGAGGAAGGGCATTCAGATTAAGCTATTTATGATTTATAATAGCGTTATGTGCTGTCGTGTGATCTTTTTTCCTTTAATGTAAGACTGGTGATTGTGTCGTAATATGTGAAAGACCAATGACAAAAAAGAAGCCAAAATAATTTTGCACGGAGGTGATCATATAACTTCTGTTCCACAACAAAAAACAAGGTCATTTAAGATATTTTCTACTTTAATACATGGATAATGTAAAAAAAATATATAATAACAACACATTATTTTAATTACAATTTTTAAAAAAGGGAGTTGATGCATATTTTACCCTTTTATTGTCACTCCTAAGGCAGTGCAATTACTTTATTAGTTTACTTTCTTGTTATTTTCTATATTTCTAAGAAGTTTTACATATCAATGTATCCCTCTATAAATTCATGGTTAAAGGACACTTTTTAAACATCCATTTACATAAAAAAAAACCCACTTATTTTTACAGAGAATGTGTAAATTTGCGAAAAATAAAAAAAAGGGCAAATAATAAAAAAAAGCCCACAAAATATGATGCAGGTGTTTAAAAGTAATGGCACAACACAATGCAAACTCATTTAAACAAGACATTAAAAAATATGTTGTAATTCCAAGTGCCTTTTTAGCTCTTAAATATATGTTTTTGTGTACTTTTAATTGTTTGTGAATGCAAAAAATGTACAAATATTTCCTCATGATGCTGCAGATATGGTCATATTATGTTTAATTTTTCTCTCTATTTTCTATTATGTTTTTTTTATTTTATCTATTACATCACAGTATTTGCTTTGGGTCTGCCAAACTTCCAGGTAATCAATGTGGTAAATCTGATACGTTTACATTTTTAATAAACTTCCCAAAAGAAAGTTTCTCTGCCTGTAGATTAGGGTATTACTGCTATCAAGCTACAAACATGGCGGAACTTCCTGTGAACTAGAGGGGGTGGGGCTTAACATGCCTCATTCACATTTAAAGAGACGGCACCAAAACGGGTCGCTCTGACGCACCTCAGAACAGGGTTATAAAGGTGTGTGTGGAGCGAGAATAAGCAGGAATTCAGACCAAAGCATTGCGATTCTACTTTATACACACAATAAATGAATGATTTACATGTTAAAAGGATTTAAAATAATCGTATATCTCTTAAAGTATTGTAATTGTTTTGTTTCTTATCAGTTCTGTTAAAACTCACACAGCTCAACACACAACCAACAATATCTCAACTCATGTTGTGATGTCACATGGTAATGATGTCAGCATCTGTTTTCATGTCTGTTTCTATTGGTTTATTTCACCCCATGGTGCAAAAGAAAGGTTTTATAATGCAACCAGGTCAACACTACCTCATGCTCTCGTTGTAAACATAGATCTATGTCTCAGCAAGTTAAGACTCAAAATGATATGAGCATATTTTGCTTACTCAGCATTCCTCATTTATGCAGCTTCAATTACTGTTATTTTACTTAGTTGTTTTTAAAGTGTGTTTAGGTAGAGCACAACAGTGTTTCAGTAAGCAGCAGTGAAAACCCTCTAACACAAAGTCGGCACATGAAGCACGTTTCCCCCCAAATCAAAACCAGAGGATTTCATAGCTGTTCCACTGAAGGCTAGTTTTATTTTTCCACCAGCTCGGTTATGCATCAGATTGCTACACAGACATCCAGATGGATTGGGGGCGATATATAAGGCAAGCCAAGCGACCGCCTTTGAGTCTTGTGCCAAACACTTTACTTTGTCAGGCAATGTAGAAATCTATTGTCTTGTGCTTTCATTTGCTGTTTTCACTATTTTACTCATGACAAACATTTAGGTTCAGCTTGGGCATTAGCAGTGGGAATAACATATGTATAGGAAAGCATGGTCTACAATAAAATGGACGGTTTTATTGTTCTGGGTTAATGGCTGCAGATTCCCACCATTCCCACCACCTTGGCTAAATAGATCAAATTTGTTGGATAGTCATGATGCCCTCAAATACATTAGTTTTTAAGTGATGCTGGGTAGGACTTAATAAAAAAGTAAGCAATGAAACATATGCTAATCATCATAAATACATATGTTTTGTGATGCCCATCACATCACATGTTGTCTTCCTCCGCATGCATGTAAAGGTAATGACTATGGTTAATCAATCACTTATCACGTGTAAATCACTTTGGATAGAAGCATTTTTTATCTTGCCTGAGACACCATTAGATAAAACCTCCCTGCATATGTTTTCCACAGGTATTGAACTTTTCTACCTTTGTATTATTTGTGATTTTTGCTCCTATACTCTCACCTGTTTGTTGTGTTAGAGCTAAAAAGGTAAACTGTATACAACCATAGATTTGTTGCAAATATCCCATCAGTGTTTTACAGGTGATCTTGTGCTCCATCCTGGATGTAAAACATGGTTTATAAGAGAAATTTGAGAAAATAAGAGTTTACTAAAATGCTTCCTGAACTCCAGGAACATAAAATGATCATTAATCTTTTTTTTCTTTACAATTTGACAATTGAAGTTACATTTATTTGGTGATAAATGTAGATGTGTCCTCTATTTAGGGGAGTTTTCTTGTTTTATAACTTGTAGTTTGGAATATTATAAAATAAAAGCGGATATTAATCTGCTACTTTGAGCGCTAGGGACTTAGGAATCTGTGTGTCTTCTACCCACCTCCCCATGTATAAATAAAACCTGTTAAGTGTAAAAGAGAATATTCAGAAAGCCCCGCTTTCTGTCTGTAAGTCTTTTTCTAAGCCGCACTTTTCACAGCGAAGGTCTTTATGGCAACATAAGGGGTTAACCTAGATTTCCAGTCCCGTCTCATTTAAGGCTAATTCCTGTGTGGGTCTGGATGTTTGATCCCATTGCCCATCTGAAGTAATTAAAGGGTTATTAGTAAACAGATATTCGCGCTCGCTCACTCTTGCCAACTGTTTCATGCCATCTGCCGCCGGCGCACGTGCTTTGACATTGGAAATATGCTGCTGAAACCAATACTGGTGTTTCAACTCATGGAAAAAGCTGCGCTTTCATCGAGCCTTAACACAGTCAAACAGTGTCATCTTCCTGTGCATGTGCTAAAGTGTGTGTGTGTGGAAGACGGGGGGTAAAAATGAAGCAAATGTAGGAAATCTATAACTAGTTTGTGCTATTTTAAACCTTGCTTGTTAATTTCAATCCCTTTTAACTGCCTCCACTTCTGATAGCAGTCCACTGCTACTCTTACACTTCATCTCTGCACCCCCCTCCTCCTCTTCTTCCTCTTCTTCGTCTCTCACTCCCACTCTCTCTCCTCGGGCACCAGCTCTGCCCTCCTGTCTGTTTTTATCCTCTTTTTATTTTCAGTAATATAGAAGGGATTAACCCGGCTGCCCCCTTGGTGGTTACTGTTTCATTTTATTCTTATTAAAATCTTAAGAACCTGCTTTATTATTCCTGTTTGATACTACCTCAATAATCCTCTGCCTGCCTGTGTGTGTGCGTGTGTGTGTGTGTGTGTGGCAAGCAGCCACAGGCCTCATAGGTGTGCTGTGTGATGGATGTATGCACTCATGTTTGGACTGGCATGAAGTCCAGTACACATTATAGGAAATTTAATCATGCATGTGCAGCATATAGACACAAAAAAAGAAAAAAAAGGTCCCACACAGGGACCTGAATCTAGTTATTTCTTTTCTCTTACACATTAAAGTCCTTTAAAATAGGAAGAGAAACCTTTTTAAAAAGACATATTTTACATTTCAAGTCATCGTCTCGTGTGTTTTCTGTAATTTTCCTCCTCTGACAGATGTATTTTTTCTTTCCTCCTGTACGTGTCGGGATGGCTATTATCACTGATGGGTCTCTGGTGTTTGCTGTGATCTTTCTTCCAGCGAGCTGCATTGATTTTGTGAAACCTCTGATAAATCTCAGACAGGAAACTAGACAGGAGTGTTGTCACAGCAAAGCTTTCACGGATCATGCAGTGATTTCTCCTGCAGTTTCATTGACCTGGCAAGCTTTATTTAGAGAAGCGGAGCAGAGTTGGTACCAAAAGGTGTTGTTCTGCCACAGTTTTCTCATACATCTGCTGCTAAATATTTCCAATTCAACCTATTCTGATAAAACAGCTGTAGCATGTGTATATATATATATATGTATGTATATATATATATATATATATATATATATATATATATATATATATATATATATGTGTATATATATACACACAAAG
>JBAMIG010000020.1:18165170-18177464 GCA_037177335.1 Kiunga ballochi | reverse complement strand
TATATATATAAACGTTTTATCTAGGTTCCAGCTGAAGTCCCACCATTTAACATTAGAGTATAATAACCTTTAAATAGTCATTGATAATCGAGCACAATACTCCCAACGGTCTGACGCAAAACTTCAAGGCGCCATTGTGCGCACTTTCCCCTTAATATGCGTGAAATACCATTGTGTGCACTTTAGAGCTTTATCCTGCACAACGGTTTGCCCCACACAACGGCCTCAACAGCCCCCTAATAATCTATCTAACTAGCCCTCCCCGCATTATCATCGACACCCCCACCACCCTCACAACACATTCACTCCTTGACACACACACACCTCCTCCTTCGTCTCCTCCACCCCATGTGACCACCAGATTGGAGGCGCGCGTCGGCCTCACAGACACCGGCAGGTTAGTGAATCCGCTCCCCGCTCCCATGGGGTCCCATCACGGCTGCAAGCTGTCACATACGAGGCGGGGACAGCACAGATATAAGGAGACACACACACATACACACTCTGACTTAGCTGTTTCTTTCTCCTCTGCTGGTGCATGAAAAGAAGCAGTGGTTTGATGCTTCCTCTCAGTATTTTTTCCTCCTTCTCTTTATCCTTCCTGTTCCTGCTGTCCACAGACTCCAGTAATGTTGTGCTGAATTAATCATTAGGCGATTCAACTGACTTCTTTCTCTTTGTGAACATTATGTCCCAAAGTCCCATTTTCCCTTTGTAGCAATTATTTTACTTATTTTATTAAATTACACCCATAAATAGATTTTACCTTTGAATTGTGTAAAATCTATTTGTAGTAATTAAGTTCTTTTAATTAAATATGTTTGTTTTTATTCTTAATAGACCAAACAATACAATTTAAACTAAATGCAGTATCTATAGATAAAAATACATTTAAATTTTTTTTATTAATTTTTATAAGAAAAATGAATAAAATGCTACAAATTATTGAAGATTATTATTATTATTATTATTAATATTATTAGTATTATTATTATTATTAATAATATAACCTGGTATTTTAAATTAAAAATTAAAAATTGTAAACAAATAAATAAATAAAAGAAAATAAAGAAAAATAGAAAAAAAACAAATATGTCAAATTTGGGTGACATCTTAAACCAAAGGCACAATCTTTTAATCACAAACACACAGACTCAAATGAACATCTGCTGTAAAATTATTAAATCATGTTTAGATCAATAAACAAACAGATGAACAAACAAAAACAAACAAATACATGAATAAATAATTTAAAAGGCATCAGGTGACATACCTTCTCTGTGCACTGAAAGATTTATAAACATATATATTTTGTAGTGTGAATATTAAAAAATGCTTTCTTAATGGTTTAAAATAAGATGTGAGATAAGAAATTATATATTTGGAAAAGTTTGTAAAGATCTTTATAAAGTAGAAAATGTCTAGTATTACTTGCAGCAGACTGAAACTCTAAGTGCGCGCGCATGTGCGTGTAATGTGATGATTTGGTTCATGCTGCTTGTGATTTTAAACAGGTGTCTTTCTGGTCAAGCAAATCTTTTCTTTTTTTCATTTTACCTGAAAATTTACAAAAAAAAAGACCAGTGTAACTGTTGATAAACACACACACACACACACTTTATCTTGTGACCACACACACATAAACCTGTGGGAGGATGTTATTGATCCATGTTAAAGAGAGGAAATGAATTGTTGTTTGGGTCTTCCGATAAAAAAAGATTTTCTAAGTGATCCAAACTGAACCTTCAGCTAAGATTTGTGTCAAAACAAATCCACACCCACAGTGAGCAGATCTATCTGAGATCACAGCTGTATACTTCCTTCTTCCAGAGCAATATTGATTTTAATATAAAATTCTGATGAGGCTGCTCCTTGTCTTTCACTGTATGTGGCATCAACTTTTTTCTTTCTTTTCTTTCCTTTTTTTTAAAGATAAAGTGGCACTTGGAGCAGTTTCATCATAACAGTCCATGCTGACCTGTCAGGGTTAATAATCTATCTGCAGACACGTGCTCTATTTTGTTTTCCCCTCCTTTCCATTATTGGGATCCTGTCCTTAAGCTTTACCACTAATAATGCCTGCTGGGCCTCCTCAGCTTCCCAGGCTTTTGTCAGTGTAAAAAAAAAAAAAAAGAGAGAGAGAGAGAGAAAAAACATGTGCTACATTTTATTTACTCACTCAATTGAGGAGACGTGTTAAATATGTATCTAGATATGTTTTGTAAAAATGTGTGTCGCCTTTGAGTAAACTTTGGCATCTCTATCGAGGAAAGCATGTCTTTCCAGGGAGGTACGTGTACAAAGATGACTCCTTTCAACAAACAAACAGCAATAGAAGAAAAAAAGAAGAAGAAGAAGAATAAAAAGAAAGAAAACTAAAGCTCAGGAGCTGGTGCACCTCGGACCAGTCAGGGATGCAAATGATGCACCTCAACGCCATCAGATACTGGAGTTGACAGAAAATAATGAGAACCCGCTGAATCTTTTATAAGGTTAACATTCACATTTCCCAGTCAGCTGTCACACAAGAAAGAATTTAGCACATGCATGCGGGCGAAATAAACCTTCATCGTCTCATTAATGCTGACAGGGCCCTGGACCAGCAGCTCCCTGCGCCAGCGCCGCCACCACCTTCGTTTTGTGTTGGTAATTTGCAGCGGAGACAGACCCCCTTCTGCTGGAGAGAGAGAGAGAGAGAGAGAGAGAGAAGGAGAGAGAGATATATTACGGGGAGAACCAGAGTGAGAGGAAAAGAGTGGGGGATTGTAGAGGATCGTGGAGTGAGTGCAGAAGAAGAGAAGGGAGGAGGAGGGTGGAAATATGGCTAGCGCACCAGGAGTCTGATTCTCTCCTAATTGGAAGCATTGGGCATTGTCAACGGAGGATTTTCAGCTGCTCTCTGACAGGTAGAGCCGTCAGAATGATAGCCCACTTGTCAGCGCAAAAGACCAATAAAAACAAACCACTTTTGATTTAATTGGAGGCCTAACCATGGTGTGTGTGTGTGTGTGTGAGGTAAAGAGTGTGTATTGCCTGCAGGGCCAAGGCCAGAGGGAGGTGGGAGGAGGCGCGAGGATGAGAATGAGGAAGGGGGCATTTGTGTCTGTGTTTGTGAAGGAAATCATCACTCAAGCCATCAACGTGCTCGACCTGTCTCCATCTTTGTCATCACTCCTGCTCTCATCTGCAGCTCTCTTGGGGGGAGAGAGAGAGAGAGAGAGAGAGAGAGAGGGGGGGGGGGGAGGCTAAGGAGGGGAGGGGGGAGTGGTCACTGGGTGCTGTGGTAAGTTTCAGGAGAGGCATGTTTTGATTCTGTCCCAGAGGGGCTTCCTGGGCTGCAACATCAGAGAGAAAGAAAAACATACTCTCCCTCTTCTTCGCCCTTCTTCCTTTTGCTTCATCTTCAGGCTCCATCAGCTGACTTAGGTTCAACATATATGATGAGCAGAGTTTGACATTCCTTCTGCTTTTTTCTCTCCTCTGCTGATGCTGAGAGAGACATCACAAACTTTAATTATATCGTGCCTCAAATTTGAGCAACCATTTTTCTTTGTTTGAGCTTATAAGGTTTGTAGAATTCACTTATAAATTGTGTTTTCAAATAAAAACGAGTTAAATCTGCTGTCATTAATGAAAATTTCCCTAAAATAACTTTAATTTTAAAACAGTTCTTTGGGTTATAATATTTTACCAGTTTAATTTAACTCATCTATGAAAAAGTGCTCCACAAAAAGTGACCAGTAGTGAATAAATGTGCAGTAGGTAACATATTACACCCAATTCTTTTAGTTTAATAAAGAAACAACAAATGATAGTTCATCCAAATTTACAGTTTGAACTTTTCAGTGTCAGAAAATCATAAGAAATATAATCTTGACTTTAACAGCACCTAAAATAAGGTAAATATGAACCTACATCAATATAAAACATGTGAAACAATATAGTTATTTAATGTAAACTAAGGTAAATGGAAATGGTTAGGTGGTGGCTCACAATTTAAAAGTGATCATCACTATGTCACTATGTCACTGTCTAAATTATATATAAGCTGAACATACTGATGCATTCAAATAATCTATGAAGGACTGGTGGTAGATCCAGCGAGTACCCCGCCTCTCACACAATGATTCCTGGACTCCAGCTACTCGTGACCTTCCATTGACATAACGATTATAGATGGGTGGATATTCAATTCAGTTCAGCTTTATTTATAGCGCCACTTCACAACAATGTCACCTCATGGTGCTTTACAGACAGATCAATTTGTGCCAATTCACAATAAGTAGCCTAGCTAAGAAAAACCAAGATCACATCAAATCCCGACTTTGATCCAATCTCTCATCCTGACTGTGCATGAGGCGACAGTGGGAAGGAAAGTTCCTTTTAACAGGAAGGAAAAACCTCCAGCAGACGCCGGGCAGCCATCTGCCTCAACTGGCTGGAGAGGACAGGAAAGACACTGCAGCTTTTATCCAGGAAGACCTGCAGAAGAACGAGGGCTAAGTTAATCATGTCAATACATTGAAGAAAAGAAGCAGTGCATTATGGGATGCCCCTATGGCAGCAATGCATAGCAAGGCTACCTCTAACTATAAGACTTGTTAAAAAGGAAGGTTTTAAGCTTATATTAAAAGTAGAAAGGATGTCTGCCTCCTAAACCCACACAGGGAGCACGGGGCAGCTCGTGCATTTAAAGGTTCTTCCTCCCGTTGTTCTCTCAGAGACTTTGAGTTCATCATATTTAGACGTGCAGACCGAGTGCAAAGTGCTCTGTGTGGAACATGTGGAACCAGGAGATGTTTATATAAAATGAAACTTTGTCAGCATGGTGGGGTTTATATATGTGAAGAAGAAACAAACTATCCTAAACTATGTAGATATGTTCTGTCTGCAACTAAGACAGTCAGTCTCCTGCGCCAATAGGATGATTTACACTTGGTTTGACTTAGAGGTTGCTTTTTTAATCCTGGATTTCTGATTTAGATAATCAAGCTGCACGATCCAAAGCAGCAAATATAACAAAAAACAAGAATCAATGTGTCAAATGATCAAATTTTAAACTTCACCTTGACTGAAAGGCTGATAAATACTTACAAACCTCGATGAAATGAAACTACATTAAAGATGAGTTGATGAAAATGCTCCTCATTACGTTTACAAAGACACAAGTTTAATCTATACGATTCAAATCTATCTGATAAGAGATTCCAGCTGACGTGTTTAAACCGAAGCCAAATTAAGATTTACACAATAGATTTATTCATATTGACATGCATGGTGCCTTTTTCTCTGGAAAAAGTGGAGTTTTTTTTATTTTATCACCAACCGTTTAATGCCTGACATGCTGAATAATCTTTAACTCTTTCGCTTTCAAACAAAAAAAGTTGCATCTGCAATGTTGTATTGGCTCAGTCTTTGCTCATTCAAAGCCTTAAAACTGTAATACATCATGTGTTTATTTCAGTTTATGTTTTAAAACCTGGTCAGGACCACAATTAGTCTGAATAAGGATGCCTCTACTCGCTGTAATCTATTTTATAATTGGAGTCTTCACTCGGTTTGAATACACGCTCACCTTCTTGTCCTGCTCTGTCGGCCCAGCGCTCATGCACCTTGCAGCCAGTGTTTTATTATTCTTGACAGAGTTCAATGAACACATCTGGTCAGAGGATAAGAGGGGATGGAGGGATGGCGCCAAGAGGTGGGGAGGTGAGCGTGGAGCCAACGGAGAGGCAGAGGACGAGGAGCTCGGACCATCCATCAAAACTGTCCCTCATGAGGAATGCCAGCTCCCTCAATCTACGGCCAACTTTCCCTGACTTTTAACCCACAGAACCCAAACCATGAAGTCCATCAGGAATAAGCTGGAGGAACTCTGGAAGTGACTAATTATTATCTGTCTGCATGCTGATCTCCCAGTTAGCATGAAGGATTTAACTCATGTTGCCTTTATAACTCACCAGCTAAGTGTTAAGATTTGTTGAACCTTCATTTTCACATTTTAGCGACGATTAAGTGCCAAGAGTTTCACTTTCAGACACAAAGACACAGTTGCAGTTATTTAAAACAGCAATAACCAGGATCACCAAGCAGGATCAACGATATCTCAAATCAAACGTATTTGTTTCCTCCTGACAGATTCAACAACCATTACAATAAAATACTGTTTCTGCCCTGAAATAAAATTACTCACCTAAACAAAGACTTTCCACTAACCTTTCCTGACACCTTGTTGTGGCCTAGATGTTCTATGGCTTCAGTAACTACTCGTGTGAACCTCTATCATTAATCCTTTGCTGCCAATTCAAATGTTATCTAAGGAGTCGGAGTTAATACGATAAAACAAAATTGCCTTACAGCAACTTAAAGGGTTGACCAGAAGTTAGCAGTGGATTAGAAATACTTACTTTTGAGCTGGACAAACAGAAGTTGTCCATCAGCCCATCAAACCTGTGATGAAATTATTTGTATGCTGTGTTGACAAAACAACATGAAATATGTGAGATAAACACAAACTGCATCGATGTAACTGTTGAACAACAGGCTCAAAGCTACCATCATGAAGCAGAAACTCTGCCAAATAAGGTCATGGACTTCCAGGTAATCAATGTGGTGAATCTGATACGTTGACATTTATAGTAAACTTATCAATAAAATGTTTCTCTGTCAGGGGATTAGCACATCGCTGCTATCAAGCTACAAACATGGCGGAACAGAGTAGGGTTGAACTTCTTGTGACCTGAAGGGGGCGGGGCTTAACATGCAAAGAGACCAAAACGAGTCGCTCTGAAGACGCACCTCAGAACAGGGTTATAAAGGTGTGTGTGGAGTGAGAATAAGCAGGAATTCAGACCAAAGCATTGAGGTTCTACTTTATACAGACAATAGATTAATGATATGCATGTTAAAAGGAAGGATTTCAAAGCATCATATATCTCCTGTAAAAGGATTTTGAGCAAAAAATTTACAGTGAGCTGCAAAATGTTGGTGATTTGTCCTGCTGGGCTTTGGAGCATAAAGCACAGCTGAAAACAGGACTATAGTGACTCAGCTCAAATTAGAAACGCTGAAAAAGCAAAGGCTTTGTCAGGCTGGTGGTGAAGACACTGACCCAAAGTCTTATACCCCCACGGATCCAGTAATTAGCTTAAAGACATGAAACAGGTTAGTCACAAGCACATTTAACACACATTGACAGATGTGCAAA
This sequence comes from Kiunga ballochi, assembly GCA_037177335.1. Lineage (NCBI taxonomy): Eukaryota > Metazoa > Chordata > Actinopteri > Atheriniformes > Pseudomugilidae > Kiunga > Kiunga ballochi. The sequence goes on along the minus strand of JBAMIG010000020.1, from coordinate 18,170,257 downwards.
AAAGCAGTCCTCATTTAATTTTAAGAAATATTGCAATGATTATGTAAAGTGGGTTCCAATAAGTAATGAGTCCCATTTTATTCCAGATAATGATTTAACCTGTACTCTAGAAATATTCGTATATATTAGAACGTAATGAAAATACTATGATTTGGTGCGGTCTCTTTGAATTTATATGAGGTATGTTAAGCCCCGCCCCACGAGAGGTCACAGGAAGTTCAACTCAACTCTGTTACGCCATGTTTGTAGCTTGATAGCAGTGAGATGCTAATCTCCCGGCAAAGAAACATTTTATTTGTAAGTTTTTTATAAATATCAAAAACAGAAATCATATGCAGTTTACGACCCGGAAGTCCACGACCTTATTTGGCAGACCCACAGGAAATACTGTGACGTAATAGATAAAAAAATGTAACAGAGAATACAGAAAATTAAACTGACTGAATAATATGACCAAAAATAATATAAAGATATATGTGTAGCGTCAGGAGGGAATATATTTACTTTTTCTGCATTCCTAAAAACTTAGAAGTGCAAAAAAACGTGTATTTAGGGGCTAAAATTAGTGGATTTTGCATGATATGTCTCCATTAACCCTCTTAAGACAGACCTGTTGGCACCTACAGGACGTGACATGTGCATTTCATAATCATAACGTCCAAACCATTTCATGTGCTTTAAAGGTTCAGAAACCACCAAAAAGCAAAAACATGGACCGCTTCACCTCAAAGTAGTCACTACAATAAAATGAAAGAAATGAAAGATTTAGGAAGTCGTTACAGCTTGTAACACATTTGTAGGGAGTGTAAGTACCGTAATTTCTGAAAAATAAAATGAAAAATTCAGTCGGTGGTCATAAGAGAGTTAAAGTAGTCATCAAGTTTACCACCATACCTGATCAGTATTTTTCACTCATTTAACTCTGCTTTGAAGTCGATTTGAACCGTTGAGTTTGCTACAATGATGTGTGTTAGAAAAAAGACATTCTGCAAATATACATGACATTATTTAGAACGCATGTATTTGTTCCATTACAATACACTCTCTGGTTCATAAGGGGTCACTTCCTATTCATTCATTCATTCATTCATTCATTCATTCATTCATTCATTCATTCATGCATTCATTCATTCAAAAAAGCACAATTCACAAAACGCAAAAATGCCTGCAAACTGATAAAAAAAGAATAATTAAAAACACATTTCTTCTCTTTATCTCTCTCTCTCTCACACACACACACACACACACACACAAAGCACGCCACTTCCAGAATTGTAAAAGTTACAGAAGCAGACAGTTTTTAAATATTACATTTAAAAACAATAATAAAAGTGAAAAAGACAAATAAGATGAAAGAGTTCCTTTAGAAGCTAAGTCAAAAAGAGACGCTATGAGCCCTGATGTCCTCTGGCAGGCTGTCCCACACGTCGTCATTCTGGCTTCAGAAAGACAAAGATGAAATGTGTGAATGTGGGACTCGAGGCTTCAAAGCAGGAATTCACAAACCAATATGTGACATGTAGGTGTCACAGGTGTCCAGAACAAACAGAAGGCTGGGCGAAGATCAAGAAAACAACTGTAAGCAAAGGAAAGGAGACACACTGAGAGGGATGATAACGAACACAGTGCAGGTGTGGTCATCGGTAAGCCAGCATCTGCTGAGAATCAAAGACTAAAAAAACTCAAAACTCAGAAAACATGTACTGAAGATAACAAGGTCAACACAAAGATGAGGAAAAAGTATGGAAAAAAGCCATGGGATGCAGGGGATCAAGACGAAAGCCACGTCCATCTCTTCTGTGCTTTCTGTTGGCTGGATTTGTCCCCCAGCGAGCTGGAAAAAGGAGATTGTAGTAATAAAATTCCCTCTAAAAGCATCTTACAGTATTATTCTGTCTCTAAAAAGTCTTTTAAATGCTAAACATAAGCAGGTGGTTTAGATCATCAAGCACAAAACTTTATGTATAATCTTCCAACAGCGAGAAATTCTTCAACATCTAAACCAACAACTCAAAGACTTAATTCAAGAAAAACACCTAAAGTTTCTGCCTTTTGTCCTGTGTGAGAAAGCAGTCCAGATCATCCTGTTAATGTGACGAGCAGCACGTGATGCATGCTGTGCAGAAACGAATTCCAGAAATTATGTGGTTTTTTTTCACAAGTATAGTGAAAATTACATCGTGGAGTGTTGTCCAAATTTTCTTAACCTTCAGGGGATTTCTTTGAGAACTGACAGTAGTGATAGTAAAGGAAATAAACTAGAAACAAAACCTGTAATTGAAGTGTAAAACATGCGTAGGAGCGCTTTTACCTGCTGGCACAAACTCATAAGAGAAAGAATCCCCAACTGTATGTTTGCGCTTTTTGTTCTTCTTCTGTCAAAGTCTCCTTTTCAGCCCTAAAATGAGTTATTTATGTGTCTCTGTGCATAAAAAATGAGTTCCCGAGTGGTGATGCGTCGTGATGAAGCTGCTAAATGCCAATATCCTTCATATTTGTTTAAAAAGTTCAAATTTACATAAATGTAGGATAATCCAGAAACCATTAAATTCATGAGGTAAACTGGGAAAAAAGCATTTCAGAAGCCAATTAAGTGCAAGTAAAGCAGTCAGAAAAAGTATTCCTCCACAAGCAGACATGTCAGAGTTCAATGTTAATCTGTCATGGATGCTCCCTCTGAGTGATGGCATATTGTTGAGCTCACATTGGGCAAGGTGTCCCCTGCAGCTGCCACAGGGAGATCCACACAAGCTGCTGGACAGTGTGGAGACATGCCCCCTACCATCTACCCTCCAAGGCACAAAGGTGGGATGGGCCCTTATACCCTTCTCACTCCAAGTTGAAAACTGGAGGGGCAACTTGTGAAGAGGCCATGCTTACATCCATGAATCACATTGTGAGTCTCTTAGGACACACATGCGCACACACACACACACATATGCAAGAGTTATTTAACTGGTGTTTGACAAGATGCAGCAGTAACCTGCAAAAATACTGGTAATGGTGTTCTGCACCAAGAGACTGATGGCTTTGACTTGTATTTGAAGCTGCAACTTATTTTCATTATTTCGTCATTATAAAGTCAGAGAGGTGTAAAATTTCCTGCACGACTTCCAGGAGACAGACGTTGTGTTTCCCGAATGCTCGTTTTGCCGCACCAGGGGTCTAGCACCAAAGTAGAATGACACAAAACAGAAATACATAAGATTTTATATTAAAACAGGTCATTATTTCTAATTATTAGCTTTTGATTTAATAATAAATAAATAGATAAATAATTTGTATAATATAATAATATAAACAATTATTTAGTCATAATTTTTAAAAACTGCTTAAAATAATTTGGGTTTATTGCATTAAATGGTATAATTGCTACCTTGTTATCATCATATATAATTTATTCTGAACATGCAGTGAACAAACAATAATCATACATAAACTGACAGATATCATTAAACAGAAATAAAACAAACATTACATGTTTGCTCTTGTTCTGTGTCGTTGTTATTTGCATTGTTTGCATACTGTAACGGTTATTGTTTCCTCTGAAACATGGAGGCACACCACAAACATTTCTACCAGGAAACAGCTTTAGTGTTACAGATGGAAACCTAAACCTGCATGTGCTGCGTCTCCTAACATGAGAAAAAGAAAAGTCAGGCCTTGTTCTAGTTTCGCCTCACATGCAAACACAGACAAACACAAGGCGGTTCCTGGCAGGAGGGGTCCAGTCTATCATCCTGGTCTTTAACTCCCCACTTCCTAATTTGGCCAATATGCAGGTAATATGTGGGGTCGCAACATCTCAATTATCACACCTCCTGTCAGCGGGTCCCTATCCTCAGTTCGCTTCCCTTTCAAAATGCCTTCATCCCCTCCGCCCCCAACCCACTCTTACCCCTCCCGCCGTGACTTTTATTGCTTCATTAGTATGCTCCACATGCTTCAGCGCACACCCACACTCCGCAAGCCTTCAGACCTTAACAACTTTTGGCAGATCAGCATGTGATGAGAGGATGATGAGGGACACTTTCCACTAAAAGCCCACCTACCTGGCACCACGGCCCATTTTCATCTAAATGTGCGGCCTACTGGCTAATGAAGAATGGGAAGCAACGGGGCGTGGAAGTTATGTTTCCTTAAAGCTAAAGGGCCAACTGAAGTCAGAAAAACCTAAGTAAATAAGAACCTGACTCAATGTCCAATGCCATCGCTCAATACTTTTTTCTTTCAGTACTCGGAAATATTGTAGATCCTCACACCTGCCACAGTTCATACCTGACATGGATCACTCACCTTGCCCCCGCTGTCTTGTGCACCTGCTCTCCTGCCGTGATGTCTGATTCCTGTGTGGAGATGCACGTAAGCTTCTTACATCCCCTGTCACATCCATCCATCCTACAGCTAAGCAGGTATGTCCGAGGTGTGTTTAGAGAGCATGTGTGCCCATGTGGGATTGTATGTGTGTGCAGGATGGGGGGGGGGGTCTCTGTGTTGAGAATAAGACCCCAGAAAATGCTCATTAGAGTTGACCTTGGCACTTGGAGCGGGCGTTTGATGGATAGGGTACAGGGCCAAACAAGCCCCTGGGGAGCCATGATCTTATCTCTTATTGTACACGTACACACACACACACATTTATCCCCCCCGCTGACCCATGCCCCCCTCCTCCTCCTCCCTGCTCACTCACAGGCCTCTGCTCTACATGCTTCACAAGCAGAATAAATCTGTGTCTGACACCACAGAAAAAAAGGAGCACGAGAGGGAGGTGGGGGCCTTGGGGAGTAAAAGGAGAGACGCCAGTGCTTGAAGAGAGATAGGGGGACAGAGGGCCAAGAGAAACCAACAGCTCATGCAACGTGTCATTACCTACATAAGTCAGATGTGCACGTGCTTTTGGAAAAATATCTTTGAGGCACTTGTTGTGTTAAAGGGAAAGTAAAGAAAGTGGCTTAGTGGGGGGGGGGGGGGGGGGGGGGGTTCTTCCCCCCCCCCCCCCACCCCCTTTTTCTGTGGGCTGCAAGGTCCTGTCCCCCGTTTTGAAAAAAAGCTCAGGCCCCCAAAAACTGGGACAGATGGGAAAACTC
>JBAMIG010000020.1:18112252-18123359 GCA_037177335.1 Kiunga ballochi | reverse complement strand
ACACTGGTTCATACTGGTTCTTACTGGTTCATACTGGTTCACACTGGTTCTTACTGGTTCATACTGGTTCTTACTGGCTCCCTCTGCTGGACATGTTTCATAAATGCAATGAGTTTAAAATAAGACAGAGCTTACTGTTCTTTGTGATGTTGTCCCAGATTATTTCCACTTAATGTCCTTTTTGGCTTTGAGAGTCTCAAACTGTCCAGATTAACACAAACCGATTATCTTCCTGTCCCCTCAGAGCACCCTGGATGATGCTACTGATGCCTGGGGGATCAAGGTGGAGCGGGTGGAAATCAAAGATGTGAAGCTGCCTGTCCAGCTCCAGAGAGCCATGGCTGCTGAGGCTGAGGCCACCCGAGAAGCTCGAGCCAAGGTAAAGTGTCCCCGTCACTCAGTTTGAAGGTTAACGCATGTAGAGAGTCCGGATAAACAACCATTACCAAAACCAAAAATAAACGTCAGAGCTTTCTTTTTTTCATCTCAGCGGTGTCATAAATAAACAGAAGCCCAGACACTATAAAACTTAATTAGCATGTAATTACATAAGTATTTCTTTATGTAAGTAGCGTGTTTGAATGTAATCAGATGTCACTTTTCCCAGCACCTCAGGTCTAATCCTGCTAAACAATATTAGATCTCAGGGTATCTTTAGTGTGAAAACGAGGGAATTAAGATGAAAAAAACACTATTTTACAATCAAACAAAACGTCTAGTAGCAAGTAAAAAGAAGCTCTGAGGAATTTCTTAGTAAGGACAGATCTTCCACTGGGACGAGGGATCAAGGCCCTCTTTGCTTTGCTTCTCAAGGTGATCGCAGCAGAGGGGGAGATGAAAGCGTCGCGGGCGCTGAAGGAAGCCTCCCTGGTGATCGCAGAGTCTCCATCAGCCCTGCAGCTGCGTTACCTGCAGACCCTCAACACCATCGCTGCAGAGAAGAACTCCACCATCATCTTCCCACTGCCGCTGGAGATGATGCAAGGTTTAATCAAACATTAAGGAGGAACCTGAGAAGGAATGAATGACACACACACCACTTAAAACACACACACACCACTTAAAACCCACACACAGGTTTTTCAGGCATTTCTCATTAAACCAGTTCAAAGCGGCTGGTTTTTTTACTTCATCATCTGTGTCCTTCACTTTGTTTTAAAGCAACAAGACGTAAACAAATCCTCTGCAGCCTGATGCATCTGCCTAAAGCTCACCTCTGAGGGTCAACCTGTGTGTCACTAAATCATTATTCAGCCAGAGGCGAGCCTCCCTGCATGAGCGGATGAGCTCAGAGGGTTCGGCCTCCTTACATTTTTGAAGGACCACAAATCTGTTTGTTTACGTTGAAAAAGTGCTGCAAACGTCCGCCTCTACAGCAGGAGGTCCACTTTCAACTTACTTCTCTGTATTTTGTGCTGCACGTGTGGAACATTTAACCCGACTGACTGTCAGAACTACAAACCCATAATATGTTCCATGTTTTAAGGGAAAGTGCCTGCTGCATCTCTTCATACACACACACACACATGCATATTCATGTCCTTGTATATCTTATATACCCTGTTTTGTGACAATATGACCACTATTAACTTTATTCAGCTTAAACGGTTTCATATTATTATTATTGTGGCTTGAGCCTTTCTAATGTTTATTCATATGACTGTGTTTAGTAAATGCTGCATTTAAGCTTTTTAACAGTGTTGATGTATAAACTTGGGGAGTAAATATGGATTCAGACATCTATTCAATGCTCAGCGAGAATCAGTTTAGTTTCTTCTGAGTTTCTACAATAAGACCTTTTTTTATTTGACCTGAACTCTACTTTGGTCTAAAATATGATGAATTCTATTCAAATAGTAACTTTTTGTTCTGTTTGCTGTTACATTTTGTGAATGATTACATTTTATATTGATGTTTAGTCTGTTTTTGTTACAAGCACAGATCTTTTTCTGATTGCGCTCACATTATTATTTAGTTCTTGATATAACTAGAAGTGATTACTCATTTAGACACTTTGTTTTTTAATAGATCACTAAAAAAAGATCTTTTTAGTGTTGGTAGAGATGGTTTCTCTTCGGTTCTCTATTCAGGCACAAGGCTTGTTTTAATGTTTTCACTCATATTTAGCTATAAATTCACTAAATGAAATGATAAATTATGCAACCGTTATAAACTTAAACATTGACATAACTGACAGTCAGATAGCTGCCGGTAACTATCTAGTGCCTTTCATCCTTTTTTAAACCTATTCTTTGCAGATACAGTAGTTAGTAATCTCAGAGGCCTTAACGTGCTGCCAAACATCACATCACATTCTATGCATCCACACAGGAACACACCCTCTCAAGCCAAATGACCCAAGATCATACATTATACATGTATTCTTGTTCCATTTATAGTTTTTGTGGTGTTGCCATAAAGATTGTTTGTATTCACAACTCGTGTTGATGATAAACTCTGCTGCAGAAAAACGGGACCCTCGTTGTACTTTGCCAAATACTTGTGGTTGTTGGGCTCTTTCTGGCAGAATAGTGTTCACTGTTTTACTTCTGAGCTCATGTATAAATATAACATGTATCGGGTCAATATCTTCTAAAAGGTATTAATCACCTACTAAAAAAAATGTACACACAATACTATTGTGAAGCTTTATTCAGGGTTAACAGCTAACAATATTTTTTGCACAGTTTGTTTTTGGTATGATAACATGATGCAAACGTCAAATAAAGGTGTTATTCAAAAACATGTTTGTGTTTTGAATCTTTTTTGTCCTCACAGGTCAGAGATGGAGCAAACATCAGCATCACATCGCCTGATTCCTCATTAAAAACAAGACGATACGTTTGTGAGCGGCGTAGTTCAGTACGATAAATACAAACTGAAGGGAAGAATAAACCGTATGAACGTCTTTTAATTAGAAAAGTACCTTTAAAAGAAGCTTGTAAAATGATTTTTAAGGCAGTGGTTTCCAGTCGTTTCCCCCTGATAACTCGTGTAACTGACCCCCTTAGCTCTACCTTTCCCTCAGCACTGTGGCTTTACTCACTCATGCCTCATTTATGCAATGTTAGTGTTGGCTAACGAGTTCCATGTGAAAAAGCACCCAGATGATGATAAACCTGAGCAGAGAAGGCCTTTATTTTCATCAGCGGCTCTGAGCAGGGCCTACAGGTTGGGAACCACTGTATTAAGGCATCATTTGTAGTCCTAAGCTGTGACGTCTTGGCAGTGAGTTCTAGTAAACACACTCACCTTTTTAAATCGTCTTCCTGTCATATTTCATGACCTCCAGTCAAAGTATAAAATAGTTTTGTTTGTATTTAATGCAGAACAAAGTCTATCCAAGCGCTGTTCCTACTGGAAACCATCTGAAGGCACTACTGTAACATGTGACACAAACTACATGTGAAGGCAGATTTAACGTAAAGAAAGTCTTGCTATTGAGTGTTTGCAGCAGAGCAGAGGGGTCAAAGGTGAAGGCATCAAGGTCAGGTGAGTGCTCACAGGGCCAGCTCTGCCATGGCACGCTCCAATGGGTCGCTGGCCCAGTAGTCGTTGTCCCAGCCCAGGAACCAGCCAGTGAACGTGGGCGGCTCGAAGCCCTGCTTGATCCTGACGACGGGCGTCCGGGGGTCTCGGTTCGCCGGGTCTGTCTCGATGTAACGGACAGCTGAGGGAGAAGAGAAGCCGGAAAACTAATTGTGACGATTTGCTGATGCTGATAAAGAATCATTGGGTTTTCTGTCAGACCTGGATATAAAAGTCTATAAAAGCAGTTTAAACACCACCTGTAAGTTTGCTGAAAGTCGTTTAAAGCATTGATCATGTTTTATATTTATAAGCTCCTAAGCATGTCAGGAGAAACGCAACATACAGGAAGGATTCAAAGCTTGAATTTTATAAGATTTAAAGGCTGCGGTCCTCTAGTTAGACACAAACAGGCCAAATCAGATCTTAACTTTTGTCCAATGTTGATGCTTAATTTCACTTCATTTTAACTCTTTTATCGGGTCTAATCATGCATTCCTGATCATAATTGTCTAGATTAGGATGTGGATGCTGTAAATCAAATTAGGAGAGAAATACAGTCATTTTTATTTTTTATTTCTACTAACTCAATGTGTAAATGAGCCCGTCATATTAAATCAACATGTATCAACAAAATCCGATTGAGCTTTTCCTTTTTTCCGACATACCTGAAGTCATGGCTTCAGTCTTCTCCTCTTCCTGAGCTTCATTTCCAATCCAGACAAACACCTTTAGAGAGGAAATGTTTAGTAACAGTTGCTGGTTTTGTTTTCATTGGCATTATTCTGAATTACTACAATTAAGTAAAAAAAAATGTGTGTCTTTTTCTTTTTTTTTTTTTTTTTTTACCTGCTCCCATGTGTCAAGGATCATGACATCATCAGTTGCGAGGTCATCCTGAGCCATCTCTCCAGGTACCTCCTCAATCTGCGAGCAGGACAAGGATTTAGTGGTGCTGTAAAACAGCTTGGAAGTCACGAATGACAATAAAGTCGGCTAGTGGTGGTAATGAGGAAACTGGACTTACAATAAAGTTTCCAGTCTTATTGGAGCAGGCAAACAGTCGGGGAGGATGAGCGTCCATCTTGTCCTTGAGTCTGGTGGATGTGCGATAATCTGTCTTCCCACCAAGAACTTCCCAGAACTGATCTATAATGATAATGGAAAAACCTAATGTTAATTGAAACTAGTTGAAACCTCGGGAAGTCTTAGAAAAAAAAAAAGAAAAAAAAAAGCATTTGATGGTTTCAGTCATCAAGACTGATCCTGAAATGTCCTGATCCTGTTATGTGCAACGATGTTGTTCCAGAACATTCCAGAAAAACGCAGGGAATCTCTCTGAAAACTTACTAAACTGGCCCATTTCTGCTTTGTGTTTATATATGGTGCCCAATAAACTACACATTATTGTCCTGTAATGATTAAATCAACGTTATCAACTTTCCCTGTCACAGTATGTAGCAACTAGCAACTGGTTAGCTTAGATTAAGGCTAATAGCGCACACAAACAGCTGCTACGCTAGGTAAAAATTTAACAAAATATTTTTTTAAGAAAAGAACAATAAAAGTGTGTGAACTTGATTTTATCCTAAATGAGTGAATGACAAACAGTATCTTAAAAAGTAGGTCTATGATAAGTTTAGCTGGCTAACTAATTAGCAAGGAAGTTGCTAAACCAGAGCTTCCAGTAAAAGCTAATCATTTTGTTTGACTTTGATGAAACAAAGTCCAATATTTCTTCTTCTTCTTTTATTTACAAATTCATGTCAAATATTTGACTCTTTAGCAGCTCTTAATTATAATGTACTCTGTTTAGCTAGCAGCTAACTGCATCTTGGTGCAGGTCTATTAGCTTTCATCCACTGTGTCTTATAATCTAACTAATTAGCATTTTACTGAACATAAACAGGACTAACTAGTCTAACTCCTAGTCTTACTAACTAGGAGACACTGCACTGCTGCATGTGAGGTTACAGATACTGTGTGATTCAGTCTGAAAAGACTTGTCTGTTTAGTAGCATTTTAGGTCTCTATGCTGTTCCTGTTTTTGCATTTGTACGTTTTATTGTTGTGAAAAGCACAAAGTTTACTTACATTGAGACGTCAATTTATATTTTATATATTAAACTTAAAATGATTAACTAATCTGAACGTTTTTATTACATAATTAATTCCTTGACATTATCTATTTTACGAATTAAAATGTCTCATAAATATAGCTGTTATACTTTAACAATAAAAAATAAGACAAAAATACCTTAAATGATTAAGAATGATTATTTTCAGAACCACTATTTGTACAAGTCATGCGTGTACCTGTACTCCTCCTTTACAAACTAAGCCAATTATTATAGAAATCCAATGTTAAATGTAAACCATTATAAACCTTCAGCGCAGACTAAAACGTTGAATGTAATATTTCTCATAGCAGTCCTCAGCTGATCTTCAATCTTCAAACATGGAGAGTTTATTAAAAATTTAATCGATCATGTTTTAGCCAGAGGTGTTTTTATATGTGAAATTGTTAGCAGCAAGTTTTCTCTTCTTTGACTTGAAAATCAAACTGCAAGCTTACTGGTAACATCTAAAGAAGTGATGCAATCAAGCTGCCTCTGTTTTAATATGGATGAACATAAGCACTTAGCTGCAAACAGCTACTCTACACTTTCAGTAGCTACAGATTCCTCTCCAATATATAAAAAGGTGTTTAGGTTGGAGTAAAAAAAAAAAAGTTTAAATGTCATCTTATTTCTCACCGGTCTCTCCTCCCTCTGGCAGTTCAGAGGCTGACACTCCCAGAATGTCACACAGTTGCTGAGCTCCCACTTTTTCTGTGTCGCTGGCTCCAACTCCCACCCACAGGAAGCTGCCAGCAGGGGTCACGAGGATGAAAGCATCATTGGAGTTCAGATTGGATGCCGCTGCATCAACCTGCATGCATAAAGAGAAACAGCAGATTAGCAGCGCTGCTCTTCAGAAGGAGCTTCCCAAATGTGTTTTCAATTTTCTAACATTCGCTAATAGTCACAAAATGTCCTTTTAACAATTAAAGCAACTTAAAAACCCATAAAGGATTCTTATCTGCTTCCTTTGCTCTTTAAAGCTGTGGTTTAAATGTCTCATATTTAGCCTGTATTGAAAAAGTCATTTAAAAAACATTTTTTCCTGAAGCAACATGCTAACAATCTGCACTCAGACATGAACAAATGGTGCTTCGGGACTATTTTCAGCGGCAGATTAATACAGATCTAATATTCCTGCAAGTGTTTGCAGCAGCAGGCTGGCACATGTGAGATGGCCTCTGAAATAAACTCCAACATGTGTGTTCATGCTAATTACGGAGCATGCCGTACTGTCACTCACAAATAGTTTGATCTTAGTAGAGCTCTGTGCTGCAGAGGAATAAGTCGCGAGGCTTTAGCTGAGTAGACAGCACTTGTCAAGTCTTTTCATGAGATATGGTAGCAGAAAAATAACATAAACACAGAATTTTGACAGGCTTGTGCTTTAAAGATAGCTGTAGCTGTGACAGTATGAAGTAAATAAAGTACTCTTACCTCCACGGCTCTGGTGTGTCCTGCAGGGTTGGAGCGCACCTGGAAGAGTCGGATATCCGATGGAGCGGACTGACCTCCATCTCTGGAAGTTCCTCCCTTGTAAACCACCATAGGCTTTCCTCCAAAGAGACTCATCAGATGGGCTGGCTCCTTCCCCTGCACCACTCTCACCTGCACCCAAACATAAAAACAGTGGAAATGACTGGTTGTTCCTGCAGCTTGAGTCAAACCACACAAAACTCATGCAACAGAGAAGTGTTAGTGTCGTGCAGTAAAATCACGATAAATCCAAGCTCCATTGTTGTGTCTTGTGAAATATGCATGGATATATGTGACAGATGGCTCCTACAATTCTCCCCTCTGACACAAGATGGCAGCAGGGAGCTGAGCCACATGTGCGCCAACCCACAACAAGCAGTCAGGATCTGTTAAATCTGACATTAGCACATAAAATAATGCAAAGTATATCTGGCATCTTCATTTGAGCCTGCACATTTTTTCCCTAAACACTTATAGCTGGGAGGAAATGCAGTCATTCGCTCTGTCAACAGAGAAAATTATGCTAATCCTGAGTTTGCATGAGCAAACAGATGTAAGGTAAATATTAACAGATGACTTTACATCACATCAGAGAGAAAAATCCTGTGTATTAAATGACATTTAGCAGACAAACTGACAACGGTACTTCTGTTCTGCAGTATGATCAAATATTTGTCACCTGATGCTCGTAATGTGTTGCATGTTTTGGAGCGGTGTAGTTTCCTGTATGGCACTATTTACCTGATCCTAAAGGTGAATGAAATCCACTTTACTGCCATCTATACTTATTTTACATATGAAATTGTAAACTGTAAATAGGATTTTTGCCAATTTTATTTTTATCTAAAAATCCTAAAAGAAATTTTGAGGAATAATAAGCAAGAAACAAAAAATAAAAAGCAACATGTTGCACATAAGTTAATTATAAGTTACCTGGTTTTAATATGAGATCAGGATAAACTTAGCAACTGTGTCAACACAATGCCAATGATGGGAGGCATCTGCAAAAATCTTACAGGAGAAATAGTTATTAATCTTTTAAGAATATCAAGGTCATTTTCAGACTGTTTAGAGTCCATAGCTGCGTCTCAATCAGCGCACTAACACTACCTCACGCACTATAATTAGGTGATTATAAAGTCAATGTATTTGAAGTACCCGGATGCTGCCATGCATTTTTTATAAATAATCTAGTGTGAAACGATGGACACTTCGCGCACTAAACCGACGCGATTTTGCTGACCTAGCATAAAAGGAAATGCTGGATTTTCAAAATAATAGCGGCAAACATTACTGCGGTGGGTGCGAGTATGGACTTATTTCGTTACAGTTCCAAAGTATACCGCAGCTTGCTACATATTTAATTTTGTGCATGCAAAAACTCACGGTTCACGGATCATTTGTTTGCGACTTTTGTACAGTTAGCATTCCCGAATGTTAGCATACGTAGATTTTAGCTGTTTTTAGCCGTGTAGTGGACACAAAATATTCATTTTGTTGTGAAGCAGAATGGTTTAACTGGTTATACGTCACTACTGGTAAATGTCCAACGTCCTGTGTTTTGTTTGAGACAGCACTTACGAATTTAGACACAGCCATACAGCCTGTGTCGCAATTTCATAGTGCAGTGGAATTAGTGCGGAGTGCACACTATCGTGGTAAGTGTTGTCTCAAATGAAACAAAGGACGTTGGGCACCCACCGGTAGTGACGGAAAGTCACACATGGTTAAAATGATTATTTTGTGTCCACTGCACGGGTAAAAACTGCTAACATTTGTGTGTGCTAACTGTGCTGCATCAGTGCAATTTCAAACAATTGATCAGATATGTAGCAAACTGCAGTCTGCATTAGAATAATAACAAATAACTTGATACTCATATCTACCCATATCAGCCTCTGCTGCAGTATTGTTTGTACTGTTACCATTATTTGGAAAGTGCAGCACTTCCTTTTCCGCTACGTGAGCAAGATGGCGTCGATTAGTGCACGAAGTGTTCATTGCTTCACACTCGATTATTGGCCAATTTTAGGGCATGGTACTTTCAGGTCACTGACATTTTAGCTTAAATGTCAGTGTAAACACAAAAAGCACTTAACTATGGCGCGCAAAGTAGTGGTAGAGCACGGATTGAGACACTGCTGTAAGAAATATTATTCTCAAACAGGAAACACTTCATTCAGAAGTAGACATCCTCACTTAGAGAATGTGACAGACTCTGCAGGCCACGTTAAAGTTCATGACGGTACCATTAGAAAACGACTGAACAATTCTGGCTTGTTGGCTTTTAAATGCTGCAAGTATCAGCTAATTAAAGACTGGTGGCAAAGCTAAGGCTTGCAAAGCTGCATCTGAACAAACTTCAAGAGCTCTGAGCTATGTCGGCTGCAAATGACACCAAAGTGGAGATGTTTGCTCATAACGCAGGAACATGTTGGTGACAAACAAACAGCCTATCTGCATAAACATCTCGTACCAGCTGCTAAGCTCGGTGGTGGAGAGCTGATGAAGAGATAAATTTACAACTACATGACCTAAAAACCTCACAATCATAGAGTTGAGCAGCTCCTGCATGAAGCAGACAATGTGAAGCTATCTGTCTGACAACTTTGCTGAACATCAAATCTTCAAAAGGGTGGTGGAAAAAGATAAATAAGTCGCAATGATCCAATAAAACATCATGAGGTGTTGTTCATCTTAGGTTTTATTTACCTCATTTGTAGACCTGGTAAGCACCAGATGATTTAAGTTTACATCTTTATCTTTAAAATCTTAGAATAATAACTATGTGTGTTTTTTTTATATACAACTTCATGGTATAACATGCATTATAGCATTAGATGTTTTTAAAAACGACCTAGTCTTTCGCAGTCAAAGGCAACTTCAGTGTCAAAGTCTGTGAAAACAATCGTGATAATCACTCTGGATAGCGAGTGCATCTACACATCAGTAAAAAATTAAATGGAAGGAATAGTTTCAAACACAGTCATGCTGCAGAAATTACACAACATTTGCACAAAGGTTTCCCATGCAAAGTGAGTCAGACCCAACAGAGTGGAGAGATACTGCACTATCTACCCACTTAGCTTGTTTAATCACCTCCACAGACATTTCAAAGCACTGTCTTTGTGCCTTTCTAATAATCACTGGCTGAATGAGTGACCATAATGTCGCTCAGATGTCGGAAACAAGGCTGGCGACGAGGAGAGACCCACCCATTAATATCCAAACTGGAATGTCCTGTTTGTGCTTGGGTTGGACTCAGTGTAAATCTGAGTGAGCTCATTTAAAGTCATTGGAGTCAGTTTGCAAGCATGAAAGAGGAGCAGGGGAGGGAAGAAAAATACCTGAGTGGTTATAGGAGCGCCAACAACCTGAGGAGACAGAACCAAGGAGGAAAGAGGCAACAGCAGGGAAACCATGAAAGAGAGGATCAAGAGTGAAAGAATGTAAAGACAGGGTAAGATGCAGCTGCACTGGGTAAGCCAGAGGAGAACATAGAGGAAAATATGAATATAAGGAAATAAAATGTATGTAAGCAAAGCATACTTAAAATACTACATATCGTACCTGCACAGGACCACCTCCAAGCTCTTCATCCAGTTTGGCAGTGAGGATTGCACAGGTCCCGATTTCATCCTGACTGGAATCCATTCCCTGCCTGTAAGACAAGGCCAACTCATTATCCACACATATAATCACAAGCTGAACAGATGTTTACACTAAATCACCCATTAGAAGGTATACCAACAAATAAAGCTGAGGCAAAAAGCAAGCAGTGTTATGTGTCAGCTTTTGGATGAGCTGGTGAAGATTTTTTAACCTACCAACTAATTCCTCAATCAGCAGTAAAAGATCCAGATAGATAACTAATGCAACTCATAACATATATATCACACAGATTGCAGCCATTTTAAACTTTTAGCTCAGTTTTTAGCACTGGAGAGTATGGAAAACTGAGATAGATAGATAGATAGATAGAT
>JBAMIG010000020.1:18089522-18112152 GCA_037177335.1 Kiunga ballochi | reverse complement strand
TATTTTTGCTACCTGCATCATGTTCCCTCAGAGTTAAATGCAATGTAACCAAAGCTAAAATTGGTCCAAAAACAAGTGAACTGAAAAAATTTAATTATTTTCTTTAAACAGCTTTCTAATTAGGTTTTTTATTGTTTTAATCCCCTAAAACCCCACTCAGACTAGTTTATAGACGAGCAGTTCCTAGCCATGACATAGCTAGCTTATGGCTACCGCTAACAACTGTGGTGGCATTAGACAAGCCAGCAACAGCTGCTAATTGCTGTTTGTTTGCTCTAAAAATATCCTGTCTATCCTTGTTGAAAGTATTACAAAGGGAATAGTACAATTATTATTCTTCCACTAACATTAAACGTTATATGTGTGTGTACTTTCAGCCATTGTGTAGCTACTGTGGTTGCAATCATGTTGCTGAAGCAGCAGGATCATTTCTTCTCATAACTCGCTACTGCTCATCATTTTATTGGTGCCGTAAACTAGACCGTAAATAGTGCCATATACCATATGCCTTGTTTTGCCTTCTAGAATAGAATTAAAGCATAAACTGTAAATGTGATGGCTGGTTTTGCTGTAAGTTTTTGTGTCAAAAAAAAAACATCTTAAGGGTATATTAACCAGGTTAAACACAAGAACTTTAGCATTTATATCTCATGTGTGACTCTGAGACTTATTCTTTTGAATCAAGAACTCTTTCATATTTATTATAAGGTGATCATTTGATAGTAAATTGGATTAGAGCCAAAGATGTCACCCAGGTACACATCCATTAAACAGTTTACGACACTAGTGGTTATATCTGCTGCAATCCATGAATTGTTACCCAATAAACACTTTCTTACCACATGTAGATAATGTGTCCCTGACGTCCACCGTGACTATAGTTATACAGAATAATGTAACTGTCTCCTCCATAAAACTGTCCATTGGTGGATGGATCCACTGGAACCTTATCGGATCCCTCAATCCGCCAGATCTGATGAGGTTGAGAGCAGATAAACACTTATCAGGCTGTGGAATCTGCCTAAAGAAGGCAGGATGATAAAATAAAGCAAACATTTTGACACCGACCTGCTTCTCTCCGCTGCCATCGTCCACCATGCCATGCTGGGCAGCCATGGCGGAGGACTCGTGGAGGCTGGATGCATCGAAAGGCACCTTCTCGATCTTAGCGATGCTGTTAGCGATGTAGCCCACGCCTAAGCCCTCTGTCTGATCTTTATCCCGCCAGTTTTTGAAGAACTGCTTGAAGAGTGGCGTCTCGCCCATTTCTGGCAGGATCTGGACCTGCGTGTGTTTGGGGTAGCCCATCTTCTTGATGAAGTCATCTGCTGCCTTCAATGCTGCCTTTCGCTCATCCATGTTGGCATCTTTGCCTAAAAATGGAATAAAATGATAAATAATACAATAAAAAAAGGGAAATTTAGTAATAAATATTAAAAGATAAGACTTTTTGACTACTAGAAATAATTCTTCTGCAGGTCAAACAAAGTCTTTTAGCAGCATCGGCTAATGCTAATCCATGTGCAAACCTTTCCAGACGAAGATCTTGTTGTCAGAGCCGTGATCCAGAATAAAGCAGTCACCAGATTCCAGTGCGCTTTGAGCAAACGGATTCTCTGCAGCCACCAGACTGACGGACATGCTGCCGCTGGCGTTCGACACCTGTTTGGAACGTAAATGGATAAACATGGCTGCCAGTCAGACATCAGGTAAAACGTAAAGACGGCTGCTTTGCCTCTACCCATTTTAAATTCCAAAACTACATAAAACCTTATGTATGTTTTCCTTTCAGCAATCTATTTAAAAGATATTAAAGATGAAAGACCATCTAAAGAGACCCCATTCACGTTAATTAGGTTGTCAAATCAACCAACATAACCAGATGGCTCAATGCAGACACAGTCAAGATGACTTCTCATCAAAATGAGGAGGAAGGGGAATTTATTTAGGCATGTTTGTTGATTTGAGTGTTTCAGAAACTTCTTCTAACCCATCCCTACAGATACCCAGAGAGCAGCAGTTGTCTGGACCAAAAATGTCCATACAACTACAGAGAATGAGCAGGCTGGTAGGAGACGATAGAAAGGCGGTAACTCAAATACCTGTGGCAAACCACTACGGCAGTCCGCATCGGGTGTCACTCCTGTCAGCTAGGAACAGGAAATATCGTACAAAGACTCACCAAAATGACGTAAAAACAGATTGGAAAAAGGCCGACTGGTCTGATGAGTCCATTTCAGCAGCAATATTCAGATATTAGGGTCAATATGAAGGAATGGATCCATCCTGCTTTGTCAGGCTGGTGCTGATGTCCCAGCGTGAGACAATGTGGCTCATTTTAAGCTTCTTAATAGCATTAAGTGGTATTGTTACTGACCACATCTATGCTTTTATGACAACAGCCTATCATCTTCTAACAGATACTTCAAGCAGCATTTTGCACCCTGTCACAAAGCTCAGCTGACAAATCTGCAGCAATCATGTGAAGTTATACCAACATGGAGTAAAATCAGGTAAATGTTTCCAACACATTGATGAAATCCTTAATCTCACCTTGTAGAGTTTCGCCCTCTTCCTGTTCGAAGCATCTGCCTTGATGTCATCAGAGGCGCCAGGCGGCAGATCTGGCTTTGGGCCTAAGACCTGAGGACAGAGGCAGTGATTTGACTAAACAGCCTCAGGGTGTGACTTAATCAGTCGCTGTAGATCCCAGGTCTCACCTCTAACATCTTCTCTCTCTCTCCCCCCTCATTGCACACATACACTTGAGCTCTCCCACTGCGCTCGTTGTCACGGATACCCTTGGCAACCTGAGTAGCCTTCAGTTTCTCAAAGTGGTTGCTCCCAGAACCACACCACTGATAAATCTCCTGCACATTTCAAAGAAAGAGAAAGAGAGGGCTTAGTGGAACCAGTTTCTCATCCTTGCTGTTTCTGCACCTGCAATGTGGGACGACTAAAAAACCAGAAACGGTCTCATAGCAACAATCAGATGACGTGATGATGGTTATCTGAAGATAATCTGCTCAATCTGACTCACATCTCCCAGGTCCAGGATGAAACAGTCTCCCTGGTTGAAGCTGTCCCAGCTGACAGGTACCTCCGTTGCCCTGACAACACGGCGACCTTTGATCTGAAGCACGCGCTGCACCGTCACCTCATTGGAAACGACATGCTTGAATCCAGATGCCACGCCTCCATTCTGGAAACGTTTCATCATTAGATATAGATACTAAAACAGTGACAGTCACTCTCTCTATGCGTCTCATGAAATCTTACCATGTATTTGATTCCAGACTTGAAGTATCCCAGAAAGGTTTTGGACTCGTGTCCCTGCACCTCACGGTACTGAATGGGTTTCCCCCCCAGGTAGTCGTCCATTTGGACCGTAAAGATGGCCGCCGAGCCGCTCTCATCTTGTGTGCAGAAGTCACCTGAACCATGGGAAACACAGAGAAACTTGTTTGGTCCTTTAATGACACATATTTGTATTTATTTTATATTTGACAAACTGTAGCAGTGACAGTGTAGACCGATGTGTGGGTGAAACACAAGCCCGACTCCTACAGATCCAATAATATAAATACTGGTTCCAGCTGCACAGTGTGTCACTGATAAATAATTTTACCATGGTAAGTCAAGTTTAATGTGGTTTATAAACACTGATCAGTCAGACATGTAAATGCAGCACTTGTTTTCATGACCTCAGTGATCTCATTTCTCCTCAGACACTGTCCCCAATAATCTGCCTAAACCTGGATCAGGGAGCGCTACTCCTCCATCCGACTCATGAAAATTAGGAAAAGTGTTGCATTTATTTTTTTGTTCAGTGATTCCTACATTTACTTTCGTTTTAATCTAATTGCAGATGATCCGAACCTTTGCTTTTGCTAGTTTTGTTATATTACTATTATCTAAGTAGTTGAAATGCATTAATTTGATGTATTTAAAGCTCGTAACTCTTTACTAAAATGTAATTTAGACCTATCAATGTGACCAGGTGAATAAAAATACGGATATTTATGGAACCTAAATACTGTAATTCATCAGAAATATTTTTACTGTTGAAGTGTCTTTTGATAGCAGTAAAATGGAATTATATCATTGCAAAGTATTAAAAAAATGTACTGATCCAAATGAAATGACAACAATTAGACAAGTACTGGGTTTATACTGTCTGAAAATAAACATTTCACTCATTTAAATGTGAATGTTATACATAGAGATGTGTCTTTAGCAATAACATTGACTAATTCTCATATGTTGCTGTTTTTTGCAGTGATCCTAACATGTCATCCATTACTGACAATAGTACTGGTAATGCTACTGGAGGTGTTGCAATATTCTCTAGATGACTACAATTTGCTACTATGAAAGTCTGCTTTTTACAAGCCAGCAAAAAAAAACTGGATGTTTTTGACCAACAAAACAATATATATTAAAAAAACAGTACCCTGCCTCGCAGCACTCACCCAGCCAGAAGTGCAGATCATACTGCAGGCTCCCAGAGCGCTGTTTGATGGTGTTGAGAATGAGGTAGGCGTCTCCGGTGTAAAACCCCCCGTAGAGATTCTCCGGAACAGGCACCAAGTCAAATTTCTCCACCCTCCACACCTGGAGGCCTGGGTTTTTTCCAGCCCGCTCAAACTCTGGGTGTTGCACTGCCATCCTGCCTGCAGAGAAATCACTCAGTTACCCTTAAAGAACTTCCTAAATTAAGACGAGGGGGATAGATTCATCCTGGAGAACACAAAGCCACTCCTCTTAAGGCGCAGCTGTTGTCATGGAAACAAAGATAAAGTTTAGTGTTTTAGTTAGTTATTAATACACAGTGAGTCACTGGTGCCCTGTGCACCAAGTATTTCCTCCACTGAGCAGAAGAGGAAATCCTGAGAACTGTTGGTAACAACAGCAAACAGAAGAGCATTTATTATTATTATTACACACAGGACAATATTGATCCATGCCTCTGATGTTATCACAGCATCTGCATGCTGTAGCACATCTAAATGAATTACATGTCTTATAAAAGACACATTAGACCAGACAGTAATCGTGTCTAAGACTAAAGTTTTCTTTTCACTCTGAAGATCAGCAAGCATCATGTCCTGTGAGAATAACATTTATAATGTGATTAATATTTATGTAAAGACTGAAAAACATTGATAAACTCAATAATACTGATGTCAACAACACATTAACTAATCTATTTTCATATTTGCTGATTGCTTTTTAGATGGCACAACAAATGGATGAACGCTGACGAACGTATTGTGAAAGTTACGTCTAGTCTTCTTATAAAGCACATTTAATCCAAACCAATGTTTTAAAGTGAACCCTCAAATAAAATTAGATCTAAATAAAACATGTATAAACAAAAGCAATAGATATGTGGAAATGTAAACAAGACAAATGCTGAACTTATTTTAAGGATGTAAAGGGATGCGGCTTAAAAACTGGAAGTCCAATGTGCAGGGGAACTTGGTTACATTGTTATGAGGCCAAAACCACAAAACGTAGAACAACTACAAGCAAGTGAGGAGTGGACTTTGGTGATCTAAGCAAGAAATCAGAGGCAGACAAGGAAGCTAGCTCATTAAATGTCTTTTAATCAGTAATAAAACCTTATATCAAACTAAAATAAAACCTTATATCAAACTAAAATGTTTGCTAAAACCTAGATATTCATGCTAAGAGATGAGCTGCAGCTTTTAGTTTACAGAAACCTGCTGAAACTAAAAATCCCTGCTAAACATCACCTCATTCTTATTAAGGATGTAAAACCTCTCAGATCAAGCTACAAGGTACTACAAACAATAGTATTATTATAACATCAGTTTTGCCCTCAAGGAAATTAAAAACATTCGGGCCATCCACACCCAATGTCAAGTTAAATCAAGTCAGGAATCTTTATTGTCATCACGCCAGGAACGATGAAATTCAGTTCAGGCACATCATAAGACACATGAAAGGGACACATTAAGATACATCTGTATAAATATACAAGTAAAACCAGAATAAAGAACATGAACGAATAAAAGCAACAATCCAAAAAAATATTTAAAATGACGGGATAAATATATATCAGAGATATTACACAGAATTAAAGTGCAGTGTCTGCCTGTCTGCAGGGGTTGCTCAGTCTGTGGGTGGATGAGTGAGAGGATGGTGTGATGGAGTTCATAGCGCTGGTGAAGAAGCTGTTTCAGTCTGTTTGTGTGAGTTCTGATTTAGCTGTACATCTTTCCAGAGGGAAAGGAACAAATGATTTGTGTCCTGGGTGGATGTAGTGTGCAGCTATAGGCCCTCATTTAGACCAAGCTATACTGAGTCCAGGTGTGGGAGAGGACCCTCCACAATCCCCTTTTCACCACCCGGGCAAAGTCCATCCTTTTTAGTGCCATGCAGATACCGTACTGTTGCACGCAGACAGAGGATGCTTTATATGTTGTTATAAATTTCGCTGTAGCTAAAGCAGGGGTGCCCAAAGTTGGACGTCGAGGGCCGCTGTACTGCTGATTTTTGATGCATCCTTGTTTCAAACCACCTCACTTCCATTAAATGGATAAAAAAAACATTTAAGTTCTGAATAACGACTGATCAACTTGAGTCAGGTGTGTTAGACCAGGAAGATCCCTTCTTCACCAGGTGGACGTACACATGAACCAGGTGAGGTCAGATGTAATGTGGATGCCCAGGAACTTGATGTGGTCCGCCTACTGAAGTGGTCATCTCCTGAAGTCCACTTCCTACGTCTTGGTGGTGTTCAGAACAAGGTTGTCGTTTTGAAACACCATCTTGTCAGGCGCTGAATGTCCTCTCTGTAATGAGTCCCGTCATCGTCCACATGAGACTCACTACTGTGGTGTCATCTGCAAACATCACATCTTAATGGAATAGCAGAACAGTATTGCGTAAACATAGTGAAGAGTGTCGGGCTTAGCACACACCCCTGTGGTGCGCCTGTGCTCAGGATCAGTGTGGAAGATCACCAGTTCTCACCAGTCTCAGATCCAGAAGCACAAAGAAGTAGGAAGTCCCAGGTTATGGACTTTTCAGTGTTGGCTCGTCTGAGATCACACTGTTGAAGTCTGAACTGAAACAGATAGGAACCTTACATAGATGTAGGATGCTCCAGGTGAATCAGCGCCATGTGCAGCTCCTCTGTAGATCGGTTCTCTTTATTAGGGTCCAAAATAGCAGGGATGATGTCCTTGATGGTGTTGTTGCAGGAAGAGAGGCTGAGGCTACACCTCCAACAGTGGCAGATGAACAGTTGTCAGCAAAAAGACTCCTCGATGCACTGTTTGTACTTGTGTTTGGCCTGCTAGATGCTCCTCTTCAGTTCTGACCGGGTCCATAGGCTGTACCCCGAGCTTTAAGCAAAGCCCACACGGCACTGACAGTCAGACAACCTAGCGCTGGTTTCAGTCAAACACAACTGTCATTTTGCAATAAATCTGAGTGTCACTGACATAACTATGCAATGAGATACCATAAAACTGGGTTGCTTCACGAGAAATGAGATGCTGGGGAATATGTAAATTTGGCTGGACTGGCAGGCAAATTAGATTGTTACCGAGTCTTTTATACTCACAAACTGTTCAAAGTAAAGCAAAACAATGTGTGAGATGCTTCTTTGAGGTCTGTAACTGCAAGATCTTAATCTGACGCCAATAAATCACCACTGAAAGCTTTATAAAGAGCCGTTTTGGTACTTAGCTATAGTTAGCATAACAAGCTAACTGCTTTTAGAGGTCAATTTTGAGTTATCAGGTGTCACTGCATGAAAACACATTATGTCAGGATTCCGGTCTCTAGTCCTAGGTTTTCTTTTTTACTGTGTTATTTTTTGGGGTTTTGTTTTGGTTTTCCACTGATCCCTGTGTGTTTTCCTGAACCATCATCTGCCCCGCCCCGTTTGTCTTCTCCTCCTCCCGGTCCCCTATTACCCTCATGTGTTTCACCTGTGTCTTCTCCTCACCTGTGTATTTAAGTTCGTTGTTTTCCTCACATCCCTGTCAGAGCATCTTGTCCTGTAGCGTATTGCCTTCCTCGTGTTAGCATTATTAATAAATCAAATTATTTTTCCTCAAGCCTGTCCAGCTTGTGTGTCAAATCCTCAGATCCTGACACATTATTCCACTTTGATAAATGACCCAAAAGGTCTTAGGAGTCCCTTATAAAATTCAGTCATTCATTCATTTATCCAGTTCAGGGAGAAGCTGAAGTCTATCCCAGCAATTAGCAGGCGAGACACAGGGTACGGTCTGGTCACCATTCCATAACAGCAAATGCTCCATGTAGACATGTAAACAAGACACTTCTCGAAAGAAACAAAGTAATGCCAATTCTGCACCGAATTGTTGGTGAGTGCTCTGACATCTTAAATGGACAGAAAGACAGTGGAGACATGTCCTGTGGTGAAATTGAGGTGAAAAACAATTGATCGGTTTTCTGTGTTAAACTAACTAAATATTATCAGAGAAAGCTAGAAAAATCCTGTGATGATGCATATAGCAGCTGCAGGCATCCATCTAATCACAAACACTCATATATTCATTCACTTCAATAGCAGAGACATCTGCTGTATCTGACAGCATGGAAGACACATGGCGCCTAACCAAGCGGTTCAAGTAGGTGTGTGTGCTGCACTGGATAACAACCTGATGGCTTCTTAGTAGTATAAGTGCATTGGTGAGATTCCTATGATGGGAGCTGAACCGTCTGGTAAACTCTGTCACACACAGGTCTACAAACTGCTCTACACGTTTCAGAAATGTATCTTACAGCACCTGTTTCACAGAATAGATTATGGCTGTGTCTCAATACTGTAGGGTACACTCACTTAAACATAGTGCGCGAAGTAGTGTTAGTGTGCTGACTGAGGCAGAGTCGATCATTATGGGTTATATAGTTGTGACGTTTCTCTGCCGTAGGACATGTTCGATATTTTATGTTTACTTCTGATTTGTAAAGATATTAGAAATGTCAGGTGACCGTTTCGCCCTGTCTCTCTGGTATCGCTGCACTTCCTGGTTTTACTTGGCTTCTCCTCCCGCTATACCTGCAGATGCACCTGAAAGGATAAGCACACCTGTTCTTCATCACTGTCCTCGTGAAGCCAGATCTCTCTAACAAAGTGTTACCAGTCCATCGTTGTTCCTGATTTCTGCCTTTTCATCCAACATCTCAGAGAATTAGATCATCTATGATGATCTTTCTAAAGCTTGCATCCTTAGAAAACAGGACCAAAAAATGCACAAACATTTACATTTTATGCACAGATTTTTGTCCTTAGGTTCAGAAATGTGATCATTTCCAGGCTCCAAAAGCTTCTTGTTTATGCATGTTTTGTAAAATGGGTTTGCATGCATTGCCTGATGCAAATGAATCAGCCTGTGGTGTATGTGGAGTTTTAAATTTTGTTCTGAGAATTCATCCATGTCTGTCAACATTAACCCTTCGTGAGTCTTTTTGTTTGAACATAATTCATTTAACGTTTAGTTACACGTCAGCCTGAGACAATTCTTGTTGATGACTTCAAAGATGCACAAATATGAGGTCATGTGGCTCAAAAATTAAAACAAAATCTATTTTTTCCACAGGAATGCTATCTGGACCTGCTGCTTTCCAATTTGCATGAAAAACCATCCTCATTGCAACAAGAATCGGCCATTCTTCTGAGAATGTTTGCCCACAAACATGGTAGGAATCTGCCTGAAACCTGAGAACAAGGAAGTAACTCAGAGCTCAGGCAACTAGACCAAACAGTGTGGGCTTGTTTTTTGTACTCTTTACCGATGCATCAGACTCAGCTATAGGATTTTACACATTATGGGAAGGTAAAATATGGTAAAGTATACATGTTAATTCAGGCAGAACCGTGTTTCATTTAAACTTATTTAGCTTTTTATAATATATCTTATTTAACTGCATGTACTTTGACAAGGACAACAACCATTTTCTCATGTGATTCCTGGTTTACAGCTCCACGTGACTTCACATGAAACAAATAGTATGGTGTGCTTACAGTCAAAACATCAGAGTCCTGGAGTCATACAAGTCTGTAAACCATCTCCGCTTCATTGAAACTGAAAGGGCTGCAGCAACATCTGCATGGGTTAAAAACAGCCAGAAATGCAAGCCAATGCCATTTTACATGTCATCGCACAAAGTAATACTGGTATTCTGCTGCAGTAAACCATTTGGAGTCTCTATTGTGAGGCCAAAAAAGTCAAACAGCATATAAAGTTTCTTTATTTTCAAAAAATGGCTGTGCTTTATTGTAATTTACATCACAGGAAAAAAGAAGACTCTTGGTTTGGAGTAGTCTGCAAGAAAGTTAAACCAGCTTTTCAGAGCAAAACGTTTTAATTTCCACTTGTTAAACACTTAGCCAACTATTACATCACAAAAACATTCCTTCTAAACGTATTTGTTGCTTTGCAGACAGCGGCCCCTAAAGCTATGAAACTGAATTTCAACAATGGCGATCCTCTGAAACATAATGAGTAACTGGTTTTCGTTTGTATTTGGGGCAGCATGGTGGGGCAGCATGGTGGCGCAGTGGTTAGCACTGTGGCCTCACAGCAAGAAGGTTGCTGGTTTGAGACCCGGCTGGGGAGGTTTGTCCAGTGGTCTTTCTGTGTGGAGCTTGCACGTTCGCCCCATTTATACTCTGGCTTCCTCCCATCCACAAGACATGCATGTTAGGAAAATAACTATGGTTAAAAATTATGTTTGTAAGTTGCTTTGGATAAAAGTGTCTGCTAAATGACTGTGTAGTATAGAATAGGCAAAAGTCAAACTGGAACTAATTTGCTTCATCGTCTGAAAAGATTTTCCCCAACCATAACATTGTTTGTGGCTGTTGATCCATATTATTCTAATTTTCATAATAAAGCAAAGAAATCACACTAAAAGTTTTATATTTGATAGTAAATGACAGGATGCCTCTTGTAGTTATTATCAATATGCATTTGAGATCATTTCAAAAACACTCATACCATGACTGTTTTTGTTTGATTTTATCTGTCACTACTTGCAAGTTATCATAATATTTTTCACCTCACACCCATGGCTTTGTTAGGTTTAAAGTATTAAGTATGTGGTTTGAGCTATAGTAGGCCTTTTCTAAATATTGTTTTATAAAAAAAAACTTTTTTATTAAAGGTAAACCTCTCCTTTATTACATACATTGTGTTGCAAACTTATACCTGCAGTCAGAGTACTGTATATCCATTATCACTGCCTGCCAACCATTGTTATATCTGTTTTTGGTAGCCAAAGAGTTAAATTCAAATTATTCTGTTTTCAGACACAAGGATATTAAATTATCTGGTTAATAAATACATTAATCCAACTATTATTTATGTAGTTACATGCCATATGTTACTGATGAACAGTTAGGCTAACAGTGACTTACTATTGCCTTATCTTGATAGATGCTAGTAACAAAACTCTCTTTTAATAAACAAACTGTTTATTTCTTTTTTATTTAACCTTGAGATATTTATTAATGCCAGAGCAATGTGTTTTGTAGTTTTGGAGCTTTTTGATGGGGGCATTTTTTTGATGCTGCCAAGTTAGCTGTTGTGCTAAGCTAACCTAGCTACGCTAACAAGCTAATCACTTTCTTGCTGCTTCTTGTCTAGACTTAGCTAACAAAGATATAAAAATCCCGCTGAAATGTTTAAATAATGGGTAGACAGAGATTCAATCAAGTTAATTGTGTTTACAAAATAAAGACAGGCTGTGTTTTATTAAATGGATTTACTGATATGAGAAGCACTGTCTAGCACTCAGTAAAAAGAAATGTATTCTTACATTTTATCCTATAGCTGTTGGGCTATTAATCAAAGGGCATCTAAATGAAGAAGCATATCTTCCAACCCAAATATCTGGGGAATGCAAAACCACAATAACACTGATTTCTCTAGACTCTGGAAAAATAAATCAATAACGTCTGCTTGATATACTGCTGCTTTTCGTTAATACAAACAGCCAAGAATATAAAAGCAGTGTGGTTCCAGACATACTCATTAAAAGTGAGACAAGTACACAGCAAACATGTCGACTTTAATTTGAAACCTAGTCCCTAGAGGTAAAAATACAAAGCTTCAACCTAATTAATATTCAGTTTTCCCAGTGCAGGAGGTTGTGAGGTTTAATTACCAAATTACCGTTCTGTCCAGTTCTGTCTCAGTTATACAGTAAATGCTGCATAATATGACTTTTACAAAAAACAAATAATAAATATTTATAAATAAAGACAGACTTCTCACTTTTTTCCAGCATTTTAGTCTTCTAAGCAATTAAAAAACTCAAACTAATTGGTGAACAATCCTGGCAGGAATAAGTGACTCAAGAAGAAGTAGTTGCATGCGTAAATAGAACAGGCCACATGATTTGTGCCTCTTCAGACATGCTGGAAAAACAAGATTGTGTGCAGCCTCCAGGCCTGCAGAGGCCGGAGCATTCAAATCACATCACCAGCCACCAACCCACCACCCACTCCTCTGTTGACAAACACAGTGAGAAGGCAAGTCCAATCTTGCACTTTGACCCTTTCACAATTGTTCACAAACCTTTCTGATGGCTCTGACTTCACTTGAGGCATGAACAAAAACTCCAGATACTATCCAGCATACAGCAACCTTTGAATTTGTTTGATGAAAATGTAATATTATTAAATGTGTGTGACTGAAAATTATTTCTAAATATTATTTTTTGTGAGATCTGAAGGATTGCAAGGCCTGCCAGATGAGTTCCCCTCTAAAAAAGAGGAGAAAATGAAAAAAAAGAGTCTCCCTTCAGGCGTAGGAGACTTTCTGGTGACTCATTTTCTCCAGTCTTGCCACTCAATCCATTATGAACTGTTAAGGAGATTTGCAGCTTCATTGAGACACATCAGAAAATGCTCTGCTCTCTTAAACAGCCACTCTATTGTCCTAATGTCTGTTGACACAATGCTGTCATGAGAGAAGCTAAATGACTGTTTATGACTTTGTAAACTGCCTCCTTCGTGCACAGATGACTATTAAAAATTGTAGGCGGGTTATTTCAGAATATGCTGAAATCTTGTCTGGGAAACAATCACAGGTTTGAGAAACTCAACCCATTTTCTCATTCTAATGAATCAAATTGTGCAAGTATCAGTGTCAGTGCAGGACGCTGTAATGTCCTACATGTATCTGGAACTATGGCCTGTATGTGAAGGGGTGTGGCTTTTTTCCACCAGCAACAAAACACTTTATTTTAGTCAAGGGCCCAACCTCCCATCTGAAATCCCCTGGGAATGAATATCTCTATATATAAAAACCAGTCATGGTTTAATACATTCTTCTTATAAGGGGATAGCTGAAGGACACTGAAACCACTTCAGGTTGCATCTTTAAACGTAGTCATAAACTACCTACTTGCATTTATATACACAGCACTGTTACATTTTCAGGAAGAGAAACCTTTTAAGGTAACTCTTCCAGTTGTTCATAATGACCTCTTAATGTCTTGGATCAAGTAAAGATGCTAAACATGCAGTCAAGTTGCCACAATCCACCAAAAACAGAAGAAGTAAATGACGTTAGCCAGGCAGGGAAAGGCTTTTTAGGGTTAAAATGCTTCGGGTATATTCACCAAAGATATTGTTTATAAGCAAAACCCAAAAACAACTTTTAAAAAAAAAAGCCTCTTTCTGTCTTGGAAGCACGGCAGTGGAAGTATTATGGTTTGATGCGGCTTCTCTGGTTATATGATATATGCTGATTTGACTATTATTAAAGTGCGCTTTGAGATAATGCACAACTTTCTGTTTGAAAGTGTGACATGAACTAAAAGTACAACATTTAACTGTGATAATCATCTCAGGCCAACATGCAAATGAGTTAAGAAGCAGTTCAGAAGGAGGAAATAGAGGTACAGATCGTCATTGTCATTTCAGCCACTGAAATGTTCAGTTAATTTTTAATGACTTGTTTTTGTTCCTTATTTTAAAGAGAATCATTTATACTATTTATTATTTTATATTATATTATATTATATTATGTTATATTATATTATATTATATTATATTATATTATATTATATTATATTACAAATGCTTTCTAATCAAGAAATTAAGTCATCTTATCATATTATGTACCAAACTATCAATTCAAATAGTTTCTTTACATTATTATTTATATTAGCACATCACTTCTGCATTGAGGACAGACACAGCTTATAACTCATATCTTCTGTGGGGACAAGCTGCTAAATGCACATTTCTGTATTCAGTTACAAACAACCTCCTCTATTGAGATGCACACACACCCCACCAGATATGCTGTGCAACCCACCAGAATATGACAGCTGTGTGAGACTTTGGTGAGTTGAGGTAGAGATATTTGTGTGTAACTGATCTCTGTGGATGTAATAAGCAGCTTCACAGGATGTTACTAAACTTCTATTATTTACTTTTCTCTATGGCAACGCGGATGTGAGGATTTACACTTGCTGCAGTAAGGGGAACCTCTTCTGAG
Organism: Kiunga ballochi; assembly: GCA_037177335.1. Classification (NCBI taxonomy): domain Eukaryota; kingdom Metazoa; phylum Chordata; class Actinopteri; order Atheriniformes; family Pseudomugilidae; genus Kiunga; species Kiunga ballochi. The sequence goes on along the minus strand of JBAMIG010000020.1, from coordinate 18,097,630 downwards.
TCATTTTTTTATTTTATCAGGTCAGTGTTGTTTGTGGGTCTTTGTTTCGCATCTCAGGAGATGTGGAAGTCAGGATTTCCACACAATGCCCATATATGGAACCGCAGCGTCGCGCGCAACAAAAGAAAACTTTAATCATCATTAAAGCAACAAAATCATTTATAGAGGAAAGCAGCTCAAACTGGGAACATCCCAGAAGCTCGATGTTTCCACTGTTTCCTATTCTGCACTAAGGGCCACTGAGTAAGACATTAGCTGAGATTACAGTGCTCCAATCTGTGCTCCAGGATGAAACGGCTCAGTGCAAACAAAAGGGCAAACAAGGACATGTCGGTCCTACCTGAATGGGGAGGTTGTGGGACGGATGGACCGGTTTGGACGTGAGTGAGCAGCGGACAGTGCTTCAAAGCTGCAGCCGGAACAGAGACGCGTCGAGTCGGCGTGGCAGCAGAGCACAGAGCCGCAGCTTGGTGTCGGCCTGGATGGGACACTCCCATTACCCCCTCCCCCAACCTCCCCCTCCCTGCATGCTGCGTCAACATTCATGCACTATATAGCCTATATTTGTTTTATCTTACCTAATATACACATAGCAGCGATTATTATTATGTAATTATAGAGGATCACTGTAGACTTATTATGAAGCCATCATGCTGACTCAAAGCAGTTGCAGCACTTATTGCAGAAACTGCAGCAATTCTGGGTGGGGGGGTGGGGGGGGGGGGGTGGTGAGACCCTCCTTTCCCACTAAAAGTCCATCTTTACTGTGTTAATCACACTTTGGGGAAATGGTATTAAATATGGTTATAATGCTATAATACTCCATCTTTCCCATCTTACCAATATATAAATTAAACTATGTGATCAGATATTTATACATTTGGTAAGATTTATCTGTCTTTCCTCATTCTATTCTATTCTATTCTATTCGTTTCTATTCTACAGTGATTTAGCAAACAAGTGACTTTCATTTTGGTCATGGGGTTTTAGAATTGAACCACTAACTTCCAGGTTGGCAGATGACATCCTTCATGCATGCTGATCTGGGAGATAATCTCACATAACAGATTTGTTGTCTCATCCTTAGAAGACCTGCAGAAACTCATCTGACAGGCTGTCTTTCCAGCGTCCCCTTTGCAATACGCGCAGCTTTTAGGGTCATCTTCTCTCTTTTTTTAAAAAAGTTTGAAGCCACTGTGACATGCACCAACACATCTAAACACAAACAGGCCTCTCACGTGGAATGAGGTGGAAAACAGATCTGTATTTGTTGGGATTGATGGTTATATTGCATTGTGACACTGTAGCAGGATGCTGAGGCGATGTTTCGGCCGCTCAGTCCTCTGATGGGCCTCCTACTGTTCTTATCTTGTGACATATTTTTGGCATTTGGGTCATATTTGAGCATATTTTCCTGAAGCCACCTGTAATACAACAAAGGGCTCATTACTCCTGTTCACATTATAGATGTTAATGTCTCATCTCCTTTTACTTGGATATGGAATATAGAGTTGCTATCTATTTTACACATAATGTAGTAAATGTACAGCTGCCCACATAATCACAATCTGCCATCAAAAGTCTGTGTTCGAGTTATTATGAATATAACTTTTATATTGTGGCAACAAGGATTAAAATAATAATGTAAAGAAACGGTTAGAAGATAAATGAACTAATCCCATTGAGTCTTCAGAGCTTGGTCGTCCTCTAGTGGCCAGAAGATCCCAAACAGGGTTGTTTTATGTTCTTATCAGCATTAAATTTGAAATGCAAAATAAATGTATATATAAAAAGAGACGATCCTACTTAGTGGGTGTTTATTAAGCTACTGCTTAGAGAAATAAGGAAAAATTAAACTACAAACTAAGAAACAAACTCTTCTTTTCTTGTTTTTTTTTAATTAAGTGATTAATATAAAATAATAGGTTTTTTTTTATTTTGTCCCAGCTCTTCTTGTTGGACTGAACAAATAAAAAACAATAATCCTTCACACAGCTTCTGATCTTGTAAATCTCTGGTTTTCAGTTCAGGTTCAGTCTTTGTTTCCTGTTTTATCATTTGTTGTTACCTTACATTACCTGGCACAGGTCGCCTTAAATTCTTTTCTTTTTTTTATTGAACTATTTTACATCCTGGCTGAGCAGAGCTTTCTTAAAACCCTCCCTAAACCTGATCCTCTCCTCATCTGCATGTGAACATGAGCTGTAACACGATGTGGAAGCAGATTTTAAACTGTTACATTTTCCTTTTTCTTTTCATTTATTAACTGCAGATTTTAACAAATGACTGGATTTTTTTGTTGGACATATCTCTGACTTTGTTTTTTCTCATGAGGTGTGTGAACCTGGGTTTCTGGTGACATGTGACATAACCCTGAATCACACCATGATCCGGATGAATACTTGATTCTGATTGGCTGCAAGAGGCCCATTATAAAGTGATAATGGACACCTATAAAAGAAGCTCCGATCAAACAGCCTGATTGTTTTAGATTATTACGCTGCTTCAAATACTAGTTGGTAACCATAGCAACAGAAACTCAGAACATTTATTTGTGCAAATACTTCAGAAGTTACATTACTAAAGCTCCCGTTACAAAGGTGTGACACACTCCTACATCTTTCCGGTGAATGGATGATGACAATGTGGGGTCCCGCCGTCCACCGTAATGACAATTACATGGGTAACAAGCTCTATTTCTACACCTTTTGGTGTTTTTATTTTCATTGGATGGATGGAACATCCTGTCGGCAGCAACAGATCTGCGGCTCACCGAGCTGCAGGTTCGGGGCGTTTCTCATAACGGACACCTCGTCTGGCATTATCCCTTTACAACCAAGCCTGTTCTTCCTCTGCCTTTGCAAGCCTGTCGAGACAATATCATCTGTCTTGCACCTTTATCTGACCTTTAACCTCTTCTGTGACATCTGTTTGGCCCCTTTCTAAGGTGAATCTCAGAAATATTTACCTGTCTAACACTGTCTCAGGTTAACTTTCACTGAAACTAATGTGGGTTTCTCTCAGGAGGAGATAATCACTGTGTTCCAGATTACTTTACTCTGACACAGCAATGCATATCTTGATAGTGACTCCCCTGTCTCCACTATACGTTCATTCTGGGTGTATCTTTTCAGAGTCGGCCTTGTCAAGAGGAGGTAAATCAGCCATTAACCCCCTTAAACAGCCATCTTAAACAGAAAGAACATCTGATTTCCCGTGAGACACAGAGAGAAAACTGTAACAGAGGTGGGTTAATCTCAAAGATATGAAAGTGATGCTTCCAGCTGGTCCTCACTCCCACCTGCTTTCCTTTTATTTCCTTGCTGTGGCTTGCTCATGCTGTCTTTCTCCGTCGAGAGAGGCCGGTGTTGGTCCTGCAGACGGTCGCTGCTGTGCCGTTTCTGTCTTAGATTGAGGTTAATCGTGTTCTTTAGTAACATCCATTATAAGGTTTGACATTACTCATAAGACAGCAGGGAACAAACAGTTTCAGGAACTTTATGAAAATGTTGCGCCTACTTGGCAAGCTCTCTGCAAACACACATCTCATTTGACATTCTTACGAGCCCATCCATATAATTCCTCACATTCTTGCTGTTTTGATCCAGCTGCAGTGCCAGAAATGCTGCTTTAATCTCTCCTCGGTGGGCATGCTTCCTGTGCGGGAGATAAAAGATCTGACGTGTCCATGTGGGTGGTGAAGTTATTGCTCGGCCAAGTCAAGGACGGCGTGTTTGTGCTGCTAAAACATCATCCGGGCTCTTCGCTCTCTCCAGAGTCTACTAACAGTAAATTCTTTACAGCATTTATGACTCACTGCAACTAGACAAATATCAGTAAATATCCTGTCTGGCAGTAAAGAGATATGCATGGACATGGATGTGTTGACACAGCAGAGATCTTATGGCTTATTTGCTTCTTTGTGTTTTTTCACTGCTTAAAAGAGATTTCCATGTTTTTGTGTTTGTTTGTTGTCTCTGGTGGTGTTTTCACCCTTTTGTTCCCTGATGTTTTGGATGCATTTGACTCATTTTGTACATGTTTGAGGCTATTATGTTGTTTTTGTGCGATGGGAATGTTGTTCTGGAAGGATGAGCCTCTGCAGGCAGAGAGCTGATCTGCGACTGCTGTTAAAGCCATCCTCACAATGGAGTCTACCACCTTCTCAGTATTTTAATTAGATCTGATGAAAATTCACAGGAAAGATCATCTTTCTCCAGGTTTAGCTTCTCTGCTTTGGCATCCTCATGTAAATGTCTCGTCCTCACATATAAATCTCTTTATGACCATTCTCTGCTGTGTCATAAAGCTCTCATAGTTCCATCATTTCCCTACAGAGCCGTCTTTGCTCTGGCTGCAGCTTCACTCCTGCTTCCTGGAGTTTCTAAAATAGAATGGGAGGCTAAATCTACAGGTCCAATGGTGTGAAACCAGCTCCCAGTTTGGGTTCAGGATGCAGAAATTTCTTTTATTTTAAGGTTTTGATGAAGAATATAATCATAGTCCATGCTGCATTGAGCACTTACCTTCACTTTTCTGTCTTTACTCTCTATTTTCTATGTATAAATACATGAAATTGTTGTCAGTAAATCCTTTCTATCTCCTTAAAACAGCCTTCAGCACAGTTATGTTAACGTTCACTGCTGCCTGCCGCCCCGTGCATGCTCAGGATAGGCTACTGAATTCAAGATTAATGAAATCTATTGGTTTCCTTAGTTAAATATTTTGTGAATTGGATTGTGTAATGTATTTTTTATTATTTTGTTGGGCTACAATGAATTGGATTGTCAACCTTGAGAGGACTTTTTTTTTTTGCAAATTGGTGTCACATAAATAAAGCTCAACAGAATAAATATCCCTGCAGGTGAAGTCACTATCACACAATGTAGCAGCATCAAACCTGTAGATTAAGTAGGATAATCTGGTTCAGTCATACTCACTGCATCCATCAACATGTACGCGCGTGCCTTTGCATCTGCTGCGCTGGTGCGCGCGCATTATAAAAAGCCTTTAGTGAACGTGCGGAAGAGTGGGGTGGGGAAGGAGGGACTCGTGGGATGCGAAGTAGCCGGCGGATATGTGACAGATACACACAGAGGAACAGCAGAGAGACAGAAGCGGGAAATCGAAGGAGGGTGATTAAAATCGGCAGAAATACGCCGCGTTTAAGGCCTGACGTTCAGGTTGGCGCACATAGGCAGGAGATACTGAGCGGAAGAAAAGTTCAGACCCCACGATTCCGCGCGTGGGAGTTGGAAGCAGGATCGTGACTGACTGAGGCAAGCTCCACTGTCTGTCTCGTCATGGCAGGTAATTATTTAATGAATAAACCCATACATGTTCACAGCCGAACGGCGTGTTATTTGTCTGGTCAACGCAGCTCTGTTCAAAGAAGCTATCCGCCTCGACAGGTGACAGATTAAGCTAACGCAGCCGACTGTTGGTTTAGCTAACTGCAGCTAGCTAACCAAACTTAGCCTATGCTAATCCTACCTAGCCACAAAACTCAAGTGTCATCGCCCATCTGGCCTGTCTTCAGCGGCTAATGCCTGATAGCCCGTTGCTTTCGCATGCAAAAGCTATTTATTATAACACCAACCCGAACTCTTATTGCAAACTAACTACGAGCACCAATTAGCCAAACATTGTGTAATTCTGTGACACCAGAATGCCAAGTTATCGTAGCTTTAACGCCTGATCCTCATACTTGTGCTTGTGTCTTACAGATTGCTGTGTTGAATTTTCTAGCTTGTTGATGGTGTTTATAAATAAAGTACGTAAGGGTAAAGTGGTGTTGTTTGCACCTCTACATATTTCAGTGAAAACGTGCTTTTGCAGGCTTGACAGAGCAGAGAAGCTAGCTGTAGCTGTAAACTTTGACATTGCCCACATGCAGGCTAGCATTGCAGGCCTGCTCAAGACAGTTTTATTTTTTGTTTGTTTATTTATATTTTTCCCCCTGTCGAGTTTCTGCCAAAATACATAAAAAGAGATCTAAGAATCACTATAATTTATGCTGATGATACACAGAATTTTAGAAAAAAACTCGTAGTCATGTAATATTTTAATGTATTCATTATTTGCAGACGTGCATTCTTGTGTCATTCATTAGCTTATCAAGGCATTAAAGGTGGGGTTGTAGTTACTGACAAGGGCGTGTAGACATACTAACCCAACTACTGTTTAATCGTATTGCCCAACAAGAGGCAAGAAATGCCTCTTGTACATGCATAATAGTTGATCAAGCAGGGTTTAGCTAAAATTGTAGGTATTACCTGTATGGTGAGAAGATTCTCTCATTGAAACGCTTGTTTGCTAATAATAGGTTTATTTTCCAGCTTTTCCTGCCTTATTGTCTCACAACGTTCACCTGTATGACTCGGATATTCTTCATACCTTCATTAAACCTGTTTCTGTTGTGCAGTCGCCCAACCGGTGCAATCAGACGTGCAAACCTGTGGATTGGTGCTCTTTGCATAATGTGCAAGGACAATGGATTCAATGAGTGCATGTAATCAGTTAAAGGGATATTTTACAGTTTATTTTTATTGTGAAAGCCTGGACTTTGAAACATCTGCAGCTTCTACATGTTGAAAAGGCCTGAAATTGTGAGCATGAATGGCACTTTGTTTCCGTGCTCCGACGTTTATTCGGCATTATTGACATTATTTGCACTTGACACTTTCCAGAACAGAACCGGTTCTGCAAGTGTCATGGGTGCATTGAGTCCTACCATCTTGGTGCCTGTATTGAGCTAAAATTAAGTCACTTTGTGGTCTTTGAGGCCGCTCTTGCAGAAGTTGTGAGGACATGTGCTCATCAGTTCCACAGCAGCAGATCTGTATTTAGCCTCATTACACCGGTCCTTCTCAGTCCTAATGTGCCAAAACCTAATCCTTTTACTGTTTATTTATTATTCATGAACGGCGAGGCTTTTAGCTTGATCTGTACTCGGTGTAAACAAGGTAATAAAGCTGTCAGAAATGCAGTTGAAATGATTTATTTTTTCTCTCGTAGGACCTGGAGGTGACATGCAGTGGTGCTTCTCTCAGGTGAAAGGAGCCATTGATGATGACGTAGCTGAAGGTATACACTCTATATATAGATATATAGACTCTAATTAGCATTGTAGAAAGGGTGCAAAATGGGAAAGACAGCATTACCAGCAAATTCAGGAATTATCACTTGTTTTAATACCATCAAAGTTTTCCACAGCAACGCTGTGATGTGATTAACGGTACTATTACATTTATAATATTATGGATTTTCACATTAACTCTGAATTTAAAGGCTTATATTTTGTGGTCATTGCACTGATGACTAGGGAGCGCTATGCATGTTGGATTTTTCATCATTACTGTATCAATACGGCTCATTCTATCATGTGTTCTCTTTTAAAGTCCAGTGATGAGTTCATACGGGATGTTTCCTAAACATCATGGCAGCGCTGCTGTAAAACACACACCAGGCTGTTGTGAAGAGCGGAAACTCGTCTCTAATTCCCAGTGGTGATTCCTGAAACAGACATTTTTTTCCCCCCAGGACAAATTTGTTCTATTCTCTGCTGTGACTTGAAATACACCCGTTGTAAACTGGTTTTAACTTGGTAAATACCACAGCAGAAGTTTCTCACATTTACAATATTTTGCTACTGGATGATATACCCGTAGTTCAAACATGGAGGTCTGTTAATCTCCTGTCTCCCCCCAAAAAGACTCTGTGTTAACCCTTTAAAGCCCAACCTAAGAAAAGAGAAGCAGAAAAGTCTCATTTTTAAATTCTGCAGCCTTTATTTGATGTTTCCATGTAATCTGAAAAAAGTCATTTTATTTTTTTGCCATGTTTACTGTTTATTACTATGTGCTAGGTAAAAAATATTGGTGCATTCTTCTGTTTGTCAGTGTTCATCAGAGAGCAGGAGATCAGTATTATAGTGCAAAACAGGAGTCTGAATAAAACTTCTACCATAAAACGACACAAAATGTCTGAGAAACCTTGTATTAAATATGATGCATTTAGCTTTAAAGGGTTAATCAATCAAAACTTTATTTATAAAGCGCTTTAACACTCATAGAATGAACCAAAGTGCTGTACAGGTACATATAGAA